>VZRJ01010912.1:1016899-1217888 GCA_013397565.1 Ptilonorhynchus violaceus | reverse complement strand
AACCAAAAAAAGAAACCCCCCCCCCCCCCCCAAAAAAAAGAAAAAGACATAACTACTTAGTTATGTCTTAAAGTTATGTCTTAAAGTCTTACTTAAAGACTTAACTACTCATAACTACGCAAGAGGTGCAATTAATTTGACAGAAAAGAGAGAAAGGTCTACCAAAAAAAAAAAAAAAAAAAGAAAAAGAAAAGAAGTCTGTTGAGATTTTATAACTTTAGTAATGGTATGTTGTTTTAGGGCCAGAAAGGGCCACACTACTTTTCTTACATTGATCTCCAATTATACTGACAAGCTTTTACACTAAGCCTATGTCATACCATATTACTTAATTTATTGTTAAAGATGCTTGGATGCCAAGCAATAGGAGCTGACTAAAGTTATGTAGAGAACAAACTAGAAAATGTTGAGATTGAGTTACTAAACCTACCTTTAATTACTTCAAAGCTTGGTCTGAAAGGTATAAACCCCATGTAACTGGCCTTTTTTTTTTTTAACCGTTTGTCTAAACAGATCCTTCAACACTTTTCCTCCCTATAAATCTTTATTCTAAGACATTAATGATTTTGGAGTGAACTTCCTGCAGGCCAGGGAGGAGCAGGGAGAGATCTTGGCAACTCAGCCTCAGCATGGGCTGGCAGAGGAGAACTGCTGGAAGGACACAGTTATCTGTACAGGCTTTTCTGTTCAAGCATTTTTGTTCTATCTGCTTTCTTTATCTCTATTTAACTCTCATTATTTAAAGCCATATAAAACCTGACTTTATGAGACTTTAAAAGCCTTTAATTTTTTTTTTTTTTTTTTTTTTTTTTTTTTTTTTTTTTTTTTTTTTTTGTGGNTTTTTTGCTATTGTTATTTGCTGGATGCAGTATGAGTGGTGATTGAGGCCCACCCACCTCAACGTTTTAGCTGAGACATGGTGATTTTACTCCCTGCACGGTCTGGCCACGCCCTGGAGCGCCCTGCCTTGCTGTTTCATGAATCAGAGTGTGCAGATACAGGCAGTGACTTGTCCATAACCTTGTTAATCACAGCCATGGGTTGCTATCACCTCACTGGATCTTAATTAGTGTCTGATTTAGAGCTGTCCTTCCTTTAGAGTGGCTTTTCTAGAGGGTGATGGTGCTCCTTCTTTATCAGCCTTTGCTGAAATGCAAAACCACAAATCTTTTATGTGGACAGCCCAACGCTGTTGGCAATGGTTTTGTCCAGATGGAGTCATAGAACCATTAAGCTTAGAAAAGATGTGCAAGATCATCAAGTCCAACTTTCAGAGATGAAAGTTCTTAGCTAGAAAGCCCCAGCACGAGTCAGCCTTGCTGTTGGTGTTCCTTGGGGAAACAATGTGCGTTATTTTCCTAAACTAACCCTGAGGAGCCTGTCACAAACGTCTCCTCTTGCAGAGCTGACGGATGAGCAGCCACATGCAATAAGGGAAGGGCATGGGAAGTGTGTCCAGGATGTGGATTTTGTGTTGTTTCTTTTCTGGAAAAAGATGTGGAGAATCATTTGTGTCAGAGAGAAACGTGGCACAACATTGCAATGTTTTGATTGCAACAATAACGAAATAACAAATGTGATTCCATGAATTTTAGGAAGGTAAGTATTGTTATTTATATTTTAATAAAATTTGTTTGTTTGTTTGTTTGTTTTTTCCTGTGAGTCTAAAAGCATAATGGGCACCTTTTCAAAATATGCAGTGGATGAAGTTTGAGACATAGCACAGACTCACAGAATGGTGGAATTGGAAGGGACCTCTAGAATTCATCTTGTCCATCTCCCCTGCTCAAGCAGGGCCGCTGAGAGCACCTTGTTCAGAACTGTGTCCAGATGGCTTCTGAATATCTCAAAGGAGGGAGACACCACAACCTCTCTGGGCAAACTGTGTCAGTGCTCAGTCACCTTTGCAGTAAAAAGGCGTTTTGTCAGAAGGATCTTCCTCTGTTTCAGTTTGTGCTCATTGCCTCTCCTCCTGTCACTGGGCACCACTGAAAGGAGCCTGGCTCTGTCCTCTTTGCACCTTCCTTTCCAGTATTTATGTACATTGACCAGATCCCTCTTGTACCTTCTCTTCTCCAGACCAAAGAGCCTGAGCTCTCCCAGTCTCTCCTAACAGGAGGGAGGCTCAAGTCCCTAAATGCTCACCTTGCTTTGGCTGAGTTACCTCCCTGCCACGTCCTGGGCAGCCAGGCAGCTCTCCTGGGGCACCCAGCCCTGTGCAGCCCCAAAGAGCAGCCTGTGGGTGTGGGCAGGGTAAATGTGGCACTGCTGTTCAAAGCGTAGCTGGAACTGTGCTGGAGGTGACCATTTTGCTGGTGGTCTTGCACCTAACCCTGTAGGGTGCCTGTGGCAGTCAGTGCAGCCAAATTTTTCCCTTCTCTGCTATACTCTCTTTGGGGCTGCTCTACAACCTTAGGAATTCCTGTTAGGTCCTAAGTGAGGCCCTTTGAGCTCTCATGGACCACAGTGGGCTGTGCCAGCACCTCCTGTGAGTGGGATTCCTCTCAGAGCTCACGAGCCCTCAAGTTTGTGATTTTTGGAGGACTCTTGCTGAAAGCTGATAACAGGGCCTGGGCTGATACCTCCATTCCTCCACCCACTGAGACATGCAAAGGCATCCAATGAGAGTATTTCACAGAACTCAAAGAGAGTTTTTAACAGGTACCTTTGTACAGACAGACATGGATATCTCCGTGTCTGTGTGCATGCATGTGGATTGATTCAAATACCCTCTAAGTGCAGTAGGAATGTTGTTATCTTGAATCCATAATTAGGTCAAGCTATTGTAAACGTAATAAATTCTACAGAATCGCTTCTTAAATATGAAATAAGTCAATGATTAAGTGCTGCTAAGCACTTTTGCACCCTTACCCTTTTGCACCATTACCCTTTGCACCCTCTTTCGCATCCCTGGTCTCTGTGTAAATGATTCTAAATCGATTCAAATCTGATTTTCCTTTGTATTCTTCATCTGTGTAGTAAGTAATGGAGTGAGCCTTGCCATTGAGCTCTGCTAAGTTACGTCTTTACACATTTACATTAAAACCTGCTTTTGCTAATATCTTTGACGGTGATTCTTTAAGCAGCCTAGCACTGTAACTCGTTCTTTACATCCATAAGCAGGTACTTCAACTGTGTTCAGAAGAGCCTTGAGTTAAATCCTGTGAAGGCTTTCTCCAGTTCAGCAGTTGTGCAGCCTGATTGCTGCCTATTCCTTGATTTTAGGGCCCTTCCTCTCTTCCTTCCCTCCTTTAAATTTTGGAGTTCTCCCGTTGCAGTTTTTCGAAAAGAGCTGAGCCAGCCCCTTTGATCCAGGTAAGAACCTTTACAGTTTAGATAAGCCATACCAAGGAAGCAGGGGTGGCTGCTCAGGGAGAAGAGTGGAGGAAAGTTTTGCTGGATGAGGAAATGTACTGGTTTGGCATCAGCCCAGCTCTTTGCACTCTGGAGTGTTGATAAGGATTGTCAGATACCCGTCGGCTGAACCTCACACTGTGATTTCCGAGTATGAGCAAACAGATACGCCAGCGTGGCATCCAGCAAACTACCCGAGAAGATATCTACATTTAGTAGCTGGAAATGGTTGATTTTTAAATGGGCTGGGTGATAGCTCATTGCTGTCCTTGCTGCTACAGGAGAATTGACAGTCTTTTATTTAAAGGCCTTATTCAAATAGATGCACTTGTGTTAAGAAGGAGGTATATTTGATGTTAAAAGCAGAAGACTGGCAATTGTAAATATGCTCAAGTGACCCTGCAGCTGGGAATAACTCTTGACAAACCTGTGTGAACAGCAGGTCGGGGATCCTCTGGGATGAACAGAGTTTAACAGTGCCTTTGTCTCTTCGTCTTGTGCCTTTGTGTGCCTCTGCCCGGCTGCTGCTTCGGGCACCCCCTGCTTAGTGAGGAAACGGAGATAAATGTTCTCTTTGTGTTCTAGTCTGAGTCTGTGGCTGTCCCAGCTGCCTGTGCTGACCCACACATGTAGAAATGGCAAGTAACCACATTTATGTTTGCTGTTGTTGCACTGTTACACACTGAATTTCAATTTTTGTTTTCTCATTTATCTGCAGGCTTTCTTCGTAAAGCAGAGTCTTCAACAGGGTTGGTGTATATGGGTAAAAAAATAGGGTTCTGTGACTCTCTGCAGATCAGTTTCCAAATGGAATTTTATAACCTTGTTTGGCAAGAGAAGACGGCCACGTGGTGAAGTCAATTCAGGACAGGTATAACGACAATTTTATTTTCTTTTATTCAGAAAATCAAATTATTAACCCAGATGGACTATGCTAACAATCCCATTACAAAGAATCCACCTTTTAAATAGCCTCAGGAAAAACAGCCAACTTAACCGTGTTTTAAGTAAAAAGAGAAAAAAAGTGATTTTTTTCCCCCTTCTTTTCACTGTTAGAAGTATAAGAAAGCTTGAAAAAGTGTCTGCTGTTATAAAGGAATGAAGATCACAGGCCTTACCTTTCCCTAGTTTGTGGGCAGGACATAGTTCCATTCGTCCTTCAATTTTGGCATAATTTGTTCTTGACCTTAAAGGTATTTCTTTAGATGGAGAGATGTTCAAACCTTTTTAATGTATTTATGTGACCCCTGTAGAATATTAGCATTACCTGGATGTCAACTGTGGACTTTTAATAAGAAAGTATTATATTTTTAGGTCTTTTGATTGTGAAAATTCCATTGGAATGTTTACACCTAGTCCATATTGTCTTCTAAGTTTTCTGAATTCTTCCTTAGCCTGGTAATCCATAAAGCCTGACAACAGTGCTTTAAGAGAGTGAATTTCTTGCTGATCTGTAGTAAATTGGAAAGAAAGCAGAGTTGTAACTGGTGGGAAAAACCAGGCAAAGGCTTAGGAATGGCTTCTGTGTGGGAGGTGCAGGGTGTGAGATCAGACACGTGAAATGAGAGATCCAGAAAAAAAGGAGAGAGGCAGGGAAAGTAAGGAAGTCATGCTCTTAAATGTAAATGTGTTTTTCATCCGAGTCCCACTGGAAGCAACAAAGTACTTTAAAAATAAATAACCAAAAGCACAGTTGCTCTTAAAGCTCATCTTATTTTATCGTAGATCTTTTGCTGACATTGTTTTCTTATTGACGTCAATGGAGGTTTCAAAACCAATTGAAAGCAGCTGTCTGCTTTAAATACACATTGGAGTCATCAGGAAAAGCAGTATACAGTCTTTGAATATACTGGAATATACTTGAGACTAGTCCAATATGTCTTTTCATCACGAATTTTAATCATCAATTGCTGGCTTTGTTTATATTTGCTGCAGTGGGACATGTAGTAGAGCAGCTGTATCAGATAAGGGTGCACAGTAATATATAACTGGCTTTACCAAATCCATCAAACTCACTTTCATCTTAAATACAATACTATTTCTTTTTCTTTTTTTCTCAGGCACTGTCAAGATTTTTCTCTTTTAATATTTTAGAGGATTACTTTCTTTTGAGGAAATAAAGTTCAAAGTCCATTGATTTAATTTCTTATATCTATTTATATTGATTTTTTGTGCTGGTGTATTAGGGCAGATGATTTTTATGCAGTGACATTTCATTGCATGATTAAACTGATATATATTAACCATCTTATCTCTACAAGAAATTGTATGATTGCTGTAGTTTTTAAAGTCTTGCTGTGTATGGTCAAAATTTTCTCATGCAGAGAAGTACAAAGAATATGAACTGGTACTTGAAGAAAAAAGACTAATTTAATATATAGTGGAGTACAAGGGGATCATGTTTAGTTGAGGCTATGTGTGTCGTAGGCTTTGGTCATTTAAAACACCTTTCTTCTAATATTTCCAAGTAGTGAAAAAAAGAACATTGTCTAAAGAAGGCTTGTGGTCAGTGCAAGTAGCCTGAACCCAGCTAGCAGGGTAGTCCTCTGAACTGGAGGCAAAACATAAAGGGAAAAATAAATATCATATATGGCTTGGTTTGTGAAGCAGAACACTCAGGAACATCTGAAAGAGGGAAAACAGACATTGCCACAGAAATGCAGCACCAATAAATAGAATACAAAATGTATCTTATTACAGGATAGGTATATTTCTAGTTTCTTTATATCGTCCTGGACCTGCAGAGGGTGCAAAATCTCCACATAGCTTAGAAAAAGCTGAATTATTTCATTCTCCTTGCATATTTTGCTTCTCTGGTAGCTTGTAGCAACACTTCACCAGCACCAAGATCCTCGCTAGAAACTTAATTATAGCAAAAATGGAGATAAAAGCGTTTATTGCTGCAATTAGGGCTGTTGCCATTTAATTTGCAGAAGTCTTTTATTCTTCGATGTCTCAACTTAGTGCCTCAGCCATTCTTTCTAGCCTAGTGCAATTTGGTCCCTTGTCATCTTCTCTCTTTCCCTAATAATATGCTTTCCTCTTCATCATCTCTGTTTTTCTGCTTTCTCTTCAGCCTTTTGTTTTAATCTTGGTATTTCTTCTGGCTGTTCCTGTCGGAATTCTTTCTCCCAGCTCTAAGCAGACTCTTTCACATCATGAACACAGTGGAGGTAAATGACAAACTAAGTGGCTTTGGTTACACATTTTATTTTCACATGACTTCAGCAGTACCTAGAATAACAGGAAAAAAAAAAGTCTGAGACATTTTTATTATTTCACTTCATTTTTTTTTTCACTGTTTTAGTAGAGGTCTTCAATGTGAGAAAGTGAGATGCCAGTAATTAGGGGAAAGACTGCATTTTAAGTGTAAAGGTTTCTGGGTTAGAGCTTTTCTGCTTTCAAAAAAAGCCATTCTGTTCCGCAAATCAAAACACACGCTTAACTACCACTCCATTAGAGCAGTATTATTAGGGAAAAAAACCCCTCAAACTTAAAATACCTGTCAAGGGAGGGGCAGGAAAGTTTGTAGTGTGTGGTGGTAAAACTCGTCTAACTTGTCTAACTTTCCATTTTTCATAACAAGGATTTTTTTTTTTTTGCTGATTATTTTTGTTGGTTTGTGGGTTGGGTTTTTTTTTTTACTTTAGTGTATTGTTGGATGTAGAGCAGCCTTTCAGATTGGTAGGATTTACGTGATGAGCCTTTGTGTAGGAACGAACAGGCACTTAAATGTGGGTCTCTGGTCAAGGAGAGGATTCTGAGGGGTTCTTTTTAAGCAAGTCACATTAGTTTTCTGGCTGTAACAAAAACTTCTTTTGCAATGACCTCCTTATATGTCATCTTTGGGTTGGTGCAAAAAAACCAACCTGGATGTCAAGAGGCAAAAATGGTCCTTGTGCTAAGGCCCAGCACAGATCCTCATGTTCACTGTGGCTGCAGATGATGGTGACACTGGAGGGAATAGAAAATGCTCCTCAAGGCGCCTCCTGATCCTGCTAAAAAACAGTAGGAAAATTTCATCTTGCCTCTGATACTTACCCAGTGCAAGCCTTTTGGTCAGAAGTTTCAAAAGCAGTTGCTTAGATAATGTAATTTGTATTTGGGGATTTTTAGTAACTTTGATTGAGTCTGAGCATGCAATTTTCTAAGATGAAAATGATTAATTGTAAATAAGTTGTTTGAATTAAAGATATTGTTAGGATAATATTGCAATAGCTGTCTTAGCATCATAATGATAACCTTGTTATGTTCTTTGATTCTAAGAATTGAATGACAATTGCAATCTCCAATTGCAAGATTTAGATCAGCAAGGAAGAGCTCAGCATCATTACACAATTTGGTAGGGAAGAGAAGTACTACTCTTCACAAATGAAAGATGGAGGGCTTGGGGCCTATTATGTACCCATCTGCATCTCTGTTATAAGCCAGTGATGTTTATATTTTAATAATTTAGAGAGAGCTGTGTGAGTTGCTGCCAACCTTGTGTGCAGCAAGGTGTCCCTTCCTTGGGATGGAAAGCTGGGGGCTCCCAGCTGTGACAGTGTGCAATTCCTCCCAGGGGCAAGCAATGCAAGGAGGAAACACCAATGATGCAGCTTGTTGCAATCCATGGCACATTAGGTGGTACAGGCCTTAGGATCAGGGAATTATTTTTCAGGCTTCCTTGTTCATGAATCAAAGATAGAGGGGAGTCCATGAGTGAGCCCTTGTACAGCCTAGACAAAGCTGCACGTGATGAATGATGAGACAGTTCCTTTGGATTTATTTACCTGCTGGGATGTGGGAGAATCACCTCTCTGAGCAGCCAAGTGTTTCCCTTGGTTTGTGCCCCAAGCGTGGGTGGCAAGGATGGCTGCTGGGGAGGGAGTGGTGCCACACAGAAGCCTGGCTGGACCTGCTCACTGGGCTGTGTGAGGTGGTAGGATGCTGAGACCTGGGCTGGATACAGCCCCAGGGCAGTATTTTAAGGACAGCCTGGCCTGAGTGGAGAAGTTTAATGTGTAATTATTTCAGCAGTGTAGTAACTAATATTTTATTAAGGTCAGAGTGGTAAAATGGAAGCCACAGGGATTATCTTCACCCTTGGGTAATTTTCTCTGTATGTAGAACGATTTATTGTTTCCAAATATTGTCATTATGTCCTTTATTATCAGCTGACATTTTTAGAAATCTGGCTGCAGTGTTAATTTTATTTTCCAGGTATCCTAGGGCATGAGAATTGACAGAGCTTTGCTACGAGAACAAAAGCCCGTTAATTTTAGTCCTTTTTGCTGATGTCTTTGATTCTTTCATTTTTCTATTAAAACCTTACTTTAATAAAGAGACTGATAGAGCTTCATGTGAATTTGGCAATTTGACATCCATCAAAAGTGGATTTAGTTACAGGGATAAATCAGAATTTTAAAATAAAAACTAGATCTGTGAGGGATTTCTGAGGAAAGGCAAAGGAAAATAAAGGTCTTAACTTGCAATCCATTCCGAGCATGCTGCCTCCAAGGGACTTAATTAAGCAACGATGCTCTTATTGCAAGAAATTATTTATAAAACCTGGAAGGTTTCTGGTACTCCAAGTGGTGTTCCTGCAATGAATTTACCATTTGAAAATACAGGCCATGTTTCATGTGTACTTGTGTTTATGAAGAGAAGGGACTTTTTTCTAGAGAGGGAAGGGCTCTGCAAAGACAACTTTAGGGTGAGGCAGGTGCTGCTGCCACTGGAGCCCTGGTGTTCCTAATGGCAGTTGTAAGCACAAGCCTGTAGCAGTGTGGGTTGTTAAATTTACTTTTTTTACTTCTTCTCCTCTCTTTTTTATTTTTTCTTTTTTTTTTTTTTTTTGTAAATAGCTTTTATTGTTTGTGAAAAAAAAATATATCAAAAGCTCTAAGAACCCGAAATCCTTTTGTCAACTTCAGATCAGATACATCAACTCATCCTCAGTGTGAGCCTCCAGTCAAAGCTGGGATAAGATTACCACAATGACCTGACTAAGCAGAGGTAAGTGTGTTCCCCAGCATGATTTGGTTTGGGAATTCAACACGTGGCATAAAAGAAAACATTTTTTAGTAACATTTTATGCTGCTTTGGTGACAATCATTCAGGCATTATCTTTTTGCAGTTCTTTGCAAATACAGATGAGAGCTTTTGTGAAATTCTTGGTTAAGGTCTTATTTTAAATTGAAACATATTGGTTCTTTCACCAGAAAATAACTGAGTATAGAGGAGGACCAAATTCCTGATTTATCTCTGGAGACAGGGAGAGAGAGAAAGGAAGATTTTGTCTTTTATAAATACAGAATGCTTCTCTGGGTATGTTTTTAAGTGAACTAATAACTCCTTATAAAGAGAAGCTGAAATCCTTGTATGGTGTTCCTTGCACACAACAAGCCTGTGAACTTTAATAACGTCAGGATATTCAAATCTCCACAAAATAAAAAAAGGGCTTAAAGGGGTTTCCCATCAGAGCTACAATAATATTTTTCGATGCTTTCATTTTTGTTTAACTTTAGAATCCAGATGTTCCGTGAAATACTTATTGAAAATGATTCACGGCTATCTGAAGCTGAACTACAACAGCTCCTAAACACCTGTGTTGCATTTGTTATGAGGTTTATCTGAGGCTGAGCTTCAGTTTTCCCTGGGCCTGATGGAAACCCTGTGAAAATCAGGGCAAACGTTTCCACTGCGCTGAGTACACTTTGGAACAGGCCCAGGAGTTTCACTCCCTTCTGGACTGTGCCATCAAAGATGCCTCAAACCAGCCCAATCCTGTGGCAATCTGGTCCTTTAGGGTTCTCTCTCCATCTTACACTGCTTAATGCACAAACCCACGTTGTTACTGAGTTATATCACTGTGCCTGTGTTGATGTCCATGATGTGCCAATCCCCTGGAAAACTTGGGAGGGAATGAATACTCTAAAATATAAAGGTTAGATTAGGCTTCAGTTCCTTTTCCCTAAACGTAAAGTGCTTCAAAGAAGAATTTTAAGCTTCACTGTCTCAAACCTCTGCTAATTTGGAAGTGTCTCTTTAGACTTGTGCTTTATGGTCTGTGCTCACTGATAGATTTTGGCTTTAAATAAAGGCTGTGATGTGTTGGGTGAGGTATTTTCATCACAGTTTGAGGGGTTACTGCTACCATTAGAAAGTGCAGCAAGTCCTTATGTGAAACACTGCATACACAGTCAGCTGTGTTTAGAAAGGTGGAGTCCAAGTGGAATCAAGCTGGAGTAGACATGGGAAAGCATGGCTTTTGTTACTAAAGCAGATTACAAGAGCCCGTGTTTTTGAAAAAATCCAAAGAGAAACAAAAGCAACTGAGCAATAGATGCCAGGCAGGGAGTAGGAGCTACTAATTTAAAGTTGATATGAGGACAGCTTTCGAACAAAGTAAATTTTTGGGGTTTTTTTTCCAACAGCTATTTCAAAAAGGGAGTAGCTCAAAAGTGGGTGGCTGTCGGTTCAGTTGCCATGATTAGCTGAACTAAAACGTGCCCTGAAATGTACCAATCATTCACTGTTTGACAGATTTGACAGAGAGGGAGTCAACTGGATTAGAGCAGGGAGGGAGAAAAATCCTTTGGCAGTGGATTTGCTAATGAAAAAAAGTAACTTCAGAAAGGCTGGGTGGTAAGATCCTAATGCAGAGCAGATGGCAGTTTTCACTTCAGTCAGACATTCGGGATAAATTCTCATGTCCTTTATAGATCTTATCCTAGCTAAATAGCTCACATAAAAACAACACAGGATTTAATTTTCACTGAATTTTTGCACTGAATTAGCTATCTAAAATGAAGCATATTTTATCTCTTCATGAGGATAAACTCTTTGTAGTGCCTTTAACTAAGGACATTTGGCATGTTTAGTTCTAAGTGTCACACAGGCTGGCTTTTTTTTCCCCCTAGGAGAAGTAACTACTGGTATTCATTGAGATTTTTTCTTAAAAACAGTAAGAAAACTTGAGCAACTCCCATTACCCATGCAGGTACTTCATGCCCTCTCTGAATAACAGAAGTTCATGGCTGTCAAGTTTTGAACATTGTAGAGGAGTCCACTACATCTTAAAAACAGATTTCTGTTGTTAAAAGAGTAATCATTTTCCACTCTAGGAATTCCAAAGGCAAATATTGTGTAAAGGAGAAGCCTTTTGCGTGGTAACTTTCTGTGCAGCTCAAGGGGAAAATACCAAAACAGAGGAATAAGCAGAATAGATCTACTGAAATGATCTGAATATTTAGATTTGCTCAGTGTCTTGCTAATCTCCCTGCTACTCAGAAGATCCACCTGAGTGGGAGATCTCAGTTGTGTGTGCTGGTAGGGCTGGGAAGAAGTTGTCTCTACTGAGCTGCTGCTGTAGGTTGGCATTACAAAGCTCTCTGATGTTTTTTCTTGTATGATCTTGCCTTGGTAGTGGAGACAGAAACTTCATAAACATTGGCATCCTCATCAAACTTTCATTTTGCTATCAACATCTTACACCAATTGAAAAAAATCACAAGTCTCCTTACTATCAACTTCTGATATTCTAATGGCTTTTAGAAATGTTGCTCTTTTACACTCCAGCAGCCTGAAAGATTACACTGTTCTTCACATTTTATCAGAGCATTACAAATGCTATTTTGCTGACTTTTTCATAAATAATTAGTGTCCCCAAATGCTGGATGCAGGTTCATTAAAGCTTTGTTACACTGTCTCTTTTATTTTGCAAGTGTTGGGTGTATGTGTGGAATTCATTTTTTCTGTGCTGCTGATTTGCAAACAAAACTGATTGCTAATTTGACCCTTAGAAGGTGATGAGAAACTGAGCTAAAATACTTGACACATTCCTACAGTAAGGTGTGTTAGTCTTTGCATTTTCACTTCTGATGATGGCAACCTCTATTGTGCCACCCCACACAGCTATTTGCAGAGGTGATGACTATTGGTGTGGTAGGTGGATGAGGAAGATGAGGGAGAAAGTGATTCTTGGCTAGCTGAAGTCAGTAGGAGCCTTTCTCGACCTCTAGATCCACGACAGTACAGTTCTGCCTTTGGTTCCACTCAAAGCATTTTCCTTTTGCCCAGGAGAGCCCGCCTCAAAACTAATCAAATTTAGTTTCAGGGAAGGGTTGACTCTAAATCATCTTTGGGATCATGGATCTGCTGCTAGGATCACAAACCTTTTTCTTGCCGCTTTAAACCAGGCTACTTTCACTCTTTATTTTAGCATCATGTTTTCCTGTTGATTTTTTTCCTTTACTTAATGCTCTTAATCTTCACTGTTGTGAAGATTACAAGCCAAGTAAACAGAATGATTTGTTATCTGTGCTTTCTATTAAGTAACAGCGTTCTGTGGGAGGTGCAGCCTGTAATTGCTCTGAGGAAACTGTACTGAGTGCTGAATGAAGTATTAGTCTAGTTTGCTAATCACTAGGTACAGAAGATTTTTTTGTCTTGTGGTCTTGATAATTTCTTATAAATACCAGGCTGCAATCTGGTGACCTGCATTAGGGTAGTGCCTGTAGGCAGTGGCTGGTCCCACAGCTGTGTGTGGCTCTTTCTGGTGTTTTATGTCCCATGAGATGTTTGGCTTTGGTGCTGGGAGAAGCTTTTTTGAAAGCTGCCACTGCTACAACTGGAAAAGACTTTCCAGCCAAAGGACCTTTCCATGTAGAGGACTTCACAATGGGGCATCCAAAACAAACATGAAGAGCTTTTCAGTCGGCTGGAGGAGATACCTTTGGAATTAGACTCTCTCTTGCTGCACTTGCAGTCAGTTCCTATGAGCTGTATCTCGCAGCAGCCCTTTGCTATACTCCCCTGGGTTGCTCTCATTTTCCTTCTCCTGCTTGTTGCACTCATCTCCTCTGCAGTCCCATTTACTTCACCTTTGCTGCCCTGGAGTCTCTGCTTTTTAGCTTTGTGGAGAAACAGAGTTAAAAGAAAGTTTATGTTGCATGGCATCAAACTGATGCTTTGATCACGGAGTCAGTCTTCTGTTTCTACCCACAATGCAAATTTGTGTAACACTTTTCCTCTGATTTAATTAAAAGCAGCAGTGCCAGAACTGCATACCATAGTTTGGTGGTTTTTATTTGTTGGGTTTTGTCCACCTCTTTTTTCCCGTTGCTATTGTTTTCTGCTTCCCTATTTTAAGCTCTTAAGGGCAGGGACTTTACCATACATAAATTTGAAAAAAATAACAGCAGAGAGATGGGCATGTTATGAGCCCGACTGTGAGAGGTCTGTGCTTGGAGGACTTGACTGCTGAGGAGTCAAAGCCCTGTCTTGTCCTTCTGCTCAAAGCAGCCAGTGACTGCTCTTTCCTGGCACCTTCTTGTTCTCCTTCTGTCCCTGCACTTCTGCTAACACCTCAGAGATTAGTTCCTTTCTGGATCAAATTTACTTGAAATGCTGAATGTTTCTAAGCATTAATCACTTGCCAGTGGGCATCATTTTCATTTTGTTGCTGTGGCTCTGAATGTTCCAATTGCCTCAGCTTATGCATCATTTGCAGTCCCTTTGCTGTGAGTCACCAGAGTTGTAAAAGTGACTTGTGTCATGGGTGTTTTTCCATGCAGCACAAGTGAAAATGTATTCCTTTCAAACTGTGACACTAAAGGCAACTCCTGCATCGGGAGAACACAGGGACTTCACTGCTGATACAGGGCAGAGATTGCATTTCAAAAATACGAGGCAATACACTATTTGTTCCTTTGCAATTATCTTAACATAAGCCAAATGGGGGGAGAAATGGTCATTTGAGGTATTTAGGCCAGGACCCCGTGGATGCAAACAAACCTTAATGACTCTGATCAGCCTCACCTGCCTTTCTTACACTCCCTGTCTGTTTAAGCATGTGTCCTTGTGGGGGCTTGGGCTGATCAGAGACAGTGAGATCAGCTGATACCATCACGATCCTGATAATTCGGTTAAGTGCTTTGTTTTGGGTTGTTTTTTTTTCTTATTTTTTCCTCCCTCATAGCAGTTTCTAAAATAGCTGTAACTTCTGTAACTTTCCTATACTCTCTGCTGACCTACTGTGTTTAAAAAAAAAAAGCCCGCCACAACACAAACGTTCTCCCATGCATGCGCTGGGCATTGTGGATGTCCTAGGTGCTGAACTTTTGCTGTGGAAATCCCAAAAGCAGAAGGTAGACCCGCTTTTTCTGCTTGTAAAATTTGACACAAGACAAGGCTTTTATTTGTTGCATAGTTCAGGGCAGATAGAAGACACAGGCAGCTTCTTTTCTATTAATGATTCCCTACCCCTGCCCCCATTCCTAAGGCCTATAATTGAATGTATCTGATTTTTTTAATGTACAATCTGTTTCAATAAGCTTGTGAACACACAGGTTAGCATTAAGAGAATATTTGACATTAACACTTAGAGTAATCAGAACCAAATGTAAAGATCTGATTTCTTTGTATCCAATCTGGGTTTTAAGAAGATAAGTGAGTTATAGTGTCATACCAGCAAATAATTTTTTCTATACTTTTCAGGGCCCATCTATAATTATTGTGGTCGCTTATTATGCCATTTATATAATGCTGGCATGGTGTCTTCTGTTCACAACTTTTGTATTTTAATGGTTTTCATTTTCTTGCTAGTAGTTTTACCTAATGGACTTTAAAGTGATTCTTTAGAGTTGAAGAATCGAGAGACTATTTTTGCATTTTGTGTCTTTTATGTGTTGCCCAGTATTCTGAAGTGCACATATTTTGCTCAGCTTCTATGATAGATGTCAAAAAAGGTTACTGAATCCAAATTTGAAGAAGAGGTAAGAGGAGAACTTCATAAAATCTGTTCTGTGCTCCCCCTGCTGCTTTGACTGTTTTGGTTATCTGGTCTAAGACATGAGAGGGAAAGTGAGGGAGATGTGTTGTTACATGTTGTGTGCCTGAGTCTCAGAAATTAATTTTTCTGTACCTTTTCCAGTGCTTTAATGAGGCTGTAACAGCGATGCCTCATCATTAGCTCCTATTTAGTTCCTGAGCTGCAGTTTTCTGGTTATGCCTGAACCAAAGTGTGCCTGTGTTGTGGTGGCTGCTACTAAAATCCATTTTCATCCTTGTCTCAGTTTCATGTGCCCTGCTCCTCTGAATGTTCCTGCAGCTTGAGGAAATGACAATAAAAGGCAGTAAAACTCCCTTTTGTCAGTGACCCCATCCTGTCTCCTTTCAGCTGCTGTTTCTGTTCCCTACCTTCAGCCTGGCCTCCTACACCTGGAAGTCTGTGTGTGCTGTAATACTTATACTAGGGTAAAGTGTGACTTAGCCTTAAAACAGAATCAGTCCTTCTGGTATATAACTGGTCTAGTTATTCCTTAATAGGATATGTCTTATAGCACTCACTTTCAATTTTTCCTTTTTTTTTTTTACTAAAAGGCATCTAGAAGCCTCTGTAATTACATTCAAAGTGCTGATCTCCATAAACTTGGAATTTCCTGCAGGTTTTACTGCAAATACTTGTTGGATAAAACTATTTCCCCTGTTAATGAAGGTCTATAGGAGGTAAAACAGTTGTCACAGTTCAACAGGCAGAGAAAATTGTTTGTTTGTCTGTTTTTCTTACTGTTTCTGCTTTCATTAAAGTAATGCTCTCACTGGAATATCTAAGTAGTTGCAATACTTGCCAAAGGAATATTATTTCTTTATTACAGTGTAAATCACCTCTGAGCACAATTTTGAGTACAAACACAAATAAGATGCTTCTAAAAAAACGTAATGTAAGTTGAATTGTCTGGTGTTCCATTTTGAGCAGAGCGTGTCAAAACCATAAACAGGAGACAAAAATTTTATTCCAGCTTTCCCCCTGTCCTTAAACCAGAATTTCTCCTGGTGTTGAGGATACCTGTGCCCCAGCTGCTTGGGCTGGTGGCTGGACACCAGCGAGGTCAGTTTAAGAGGCTGGACCATGAATGGTTTGGGAAGAGGAGGAGGGAAGGTCTGCTGGGGTTGCACAGCAGCTCGCTTCCTTGCTCTCACAGGCACCGTGTTTTATAAAGCCTTTTATGAACTTGCTGTGAATTTATGAGTTTATGTGCTTTTTATGAACTTGCAGAAATGGTAAGCAGGCATTCGGATCCCCAGGTTTCTCTGTCTGGTTGACTGGCCTAGTTCATTTTATTAACTGGTACTTCCAATTTATCAAATCTCCCTTTTTGAAGCAGAAAACTCTTGTTGCCAGTATTAATTCATTGACTTTGAAAAAATTTGAGTTACTGGCTCCAAATTTATTTTTGAGATGCTCCTCCTAAAAAAACCCCCTCTTTACTTCTTACTGCAAGTACATTTGTCAAAACTGAAAACAACAGAAAACTGTTGTTTTCTGCAGGCTGTGATTCTTCATGAAACAACTTGCCAGCTGCTATAGTGTTGGATTTGGGGATGTCTGGAGAAAAGGGGGTTCATGGGAGACCTTCTCGCTCTCTACAACTACCTGAAAGGAGGTTATTG
Source organism: Ptilonorhynchus violaceus (assembly GCA_013397565.1). Classification (NCBI taxonomy): domain Eukaryota; kingdom Metazoa; phylum Chordata; class Aves; order Passeriformes; family Ptilonorhynchidae; genus Ptilonorhynchus; species Ptilonorhynchus violaceus. The sequence goes on along the minus strand of VZRJ01010912.1, from coordinate 1,201,097 downwards.
TGAGGTGGGGTCAGCCTCTTCTCCCAAGTAAAAAGAAATGGGGCAAGAGGAAATGGCCTTAAGTAGCACCAGTGGAGGTTTAGGTTGGATAGTAGGAAACATTTGTTCATGGGAAGGGTTGTCAAGCACTGGAACAGGCTGCTCAGGGAAGTGGTGGAGTCACCAGCCCTGGGGGGATTTAAAGGGTGTGTACATGTGGCACTTGGGGACATGGTTTAGTAGTGGGCTTGGCAGTGCTGGGCTAAGTTAGGCTTAATGATCTTGGGGGTCTTTTCCCAGGGACTCTGGGAGCTTTCTCTCCTTCCAGCACTCCCTGTGAAAGGCTGGGAGACAGTGTGTCCCCCACCTCTTGCACCAGCAGAGCAAATAGTTAGGATCTGCCTATCTGCTCTCCTGTGTTCATAATATTCTCCAACTGATATAATTAAAAACCTAATCACAGAGGTTCAAGATAGAAAAGATATATTAGATAATATTGCTCATTGCCTTGGGACCAGCACAAGATTGCTTCCTGTAAAATAGTTTGCCGACGTCAGGGGAAGTTGAGGTCTATAGCATCATGCAGGCTCAGGCTCTTATTGAAGAGCTGCAAGGCTTATATATACATCTTTATTAAAGCTTTTATTAAAAAAAAAAAAAAAGGCATTTCCATGCCCACTTGCTTTTGCAGATTTTAGCAGTGCTACTTTATTTCTCTGTGATAAAAACACATTTATTAGTTTTGTGTGCTCAAAGGGAAGTACAAAAAAAATAATAAAAGAAGAAATTTGAAATGAGAAAATACTTGGCCTTAGCCAGTGGAAGCCTTCAGGTGTCCTGAGGTTTCAACCAGAGCTTCATCCTTTATCCAGCTTATTCGCTTAGAGACAAGAGCTGTAAAAGAGACTTAGTTTGTCCGTCTCATTTATAATTTTAATGAGGTATCATATGATTCATAAATATCTTAATTTTCTGGTTAAATCAGTCTTTTTGATCATTACCAACATGGAGTTGGTAATGCAGGGCACTAAAATGTTCAAAACTTTTCATGCTCTCAGCCTCACTGAAGCTTGAGAATGTGAAATGATTTGCAGCAAATTGCTTCCCATCTCACTATTAAAGGAAGACAGCAAACTGCAAGTTTGTCTCTTCTGAAATGTTACTGTGGCTGGGATACCAGGTGCAAGCTCAGAGGTTCCAGGCTAAGAAATATTGTGGTCAAATGCTGCCTCTAAATGCCTGCAGTGTGACTGAGTACAAGTTGGACTTGATTTCTTTGCATTCTCAGGAAGATGACTTGACTGCTGGTGCAGAGAGTCAATCTGGATCATCGGCCTGTAATTCCACAGAATAAGAAGCTTCCTCCCATAATCACCAGTCTGATTGTTGTACAAGTTAAAAGAAGTGCTTCTGCTGTGAGGAGCAGCAAAGCACCACACCAGAATGGCTCGGCACTTGCTAAGCACTTCATCTGCTGTGTCAAAGGTGAGTTAAGGCTCAGAAATTAAGTCTATTAACCGAGTAAACTTGTCTTAGTAACTGGCTCAGTCCCTGCAACCTGACAGACCAAAAATATCACACTGAAGTGGGGATTCGTGGCCTTTATGATTTTTTGTCATTGCATGAAATTTTAACCCTGGCATACGTAACAGCACTGGACTTGTTTCACTCCCTATTCTTGGCAACACATTGGATCTCTAATTAGCGTAACTTAGAAATGCAAACATTTTCCAGTTTTGTACAAAAGTAGGTGTTAGAAATTTCTGTTATTTAGAGTAACTTCAGCCTAAGAGAAGTTGTGGATGCCCCATCCCTCGGGGCGTTCACGGCCAGGTTGTTTGGAGCTCTGAGCAGCCTGATCTAGTGGAAGGTGTCCCTGCCCACAGCAGGGGGATTGGAACTGGATGATCTTTAAGGTCACTTCCAGCCCAAACCATTCTACAATTCTAAATCAAGTCATTTTATGGGAATCAGAATGGTAATGGCCAAATGAGTGTGTCACAAAGTCACTCTCAAAACTTCTTGAAAACGCTGCTGGCGTCAGTTGGAATTGTTCAGATTGCTCAAGTGTTCTTTTAAAAGGTAGCCTGAAGAAGTTATTTCTCTGTTCTCAACTGGAAACCAGTTGAATATTTAGTGTTGACCTGTGCTTGTAAGGTTTTTGTTTGAAAATTTGTTGAAGAAAAATCTCTGTGATGAGACAGTGCTGTGCTGTGTTCTATGATCCGGGAGTTTGGGCCAAAAGGCTCTTGGCACAAGAGTATTTACAGATCATGGTGATGAAAAATCACAAATTTCACATGCAGTAACACCAGCAGAACTAAGTTAGAAACATTGAGCCTGGTCATAGTGAGTCTGAAAACAATGGAGCTAACAGCTGCATTTGTTCCAAAACAGAAAAACTCCCAAACTTTATGAAGAGTCTTACTGGGTTTAAAATTTCTGCTGTTCAAATGGGCACACTGAAAGAATAAAATCTTCCATTCATGTTGCATTGGTTATAGTAAGTTTGGATATTGAGATTGGCTTAAGAGACACTGACTGAAGCTGTGAAGGAAAATTTTATTGTACTGTTGAACTTTACTATTTATTAGCTTTATTGAAAAGATAAAGTGGGAATAATAAAAATGCAAGACTGAAAACACAATTGCAGGCTCTGAGAAGCAAGATGTTTTCAAGAGGATTCAAGAGTGGTGTCTAGGATTAGACACAGGAGTAAAATCTTCAGTTCTGTTGGGAACCTTTTCTTCTCTATGAAATATCACAGCACTGCTAGGAACACCACTGTAATGGTTGTGTGCACCAAGGAAAGGTTGGATTGCATCTGTTGTGCTGGTAATTCTTGGCTATAAACCTTGTCTGTGCAAAATGGAGCTTTAGACTACACATCCCAAAGTGGGTACAAGTCTAGCATTACCACTGAGAGTTTAGCTATGTTTTTAAAGTTTAGTGTGAAAGCAGAAGGACCAAAAATCTATTCAGGCTGTGTTTTATTCCCAAAGTGCTGCCTTTTGGATTGCACCAGCAATTATGTATTCTGTGTCTGCCTCTATTTCCCTCTTTTTTCACTTTTGCAAGAGTTTCCCTGGCTGTTTTGGGTCTGAGCTGACATGTCCAGCAGGATGAGGTGGTGGAGGTGACTGCACAGTAGAAAAAGCTGAAAAGTTGGTGGGAAAGTGGGTGGTTGTGGGGAGGTGTTTTCAAAGTGTTTATTTATTGCAAAATTTCACAAAAAATACCTCTGCTTCAGCCACTTTAGTGTTGGTTGTTTAACTGAAGGATTTGCTATGATTTTTTTTTTCCAAGACTAAAACAAAAAAAGTATGAAGAAAATTAATTTTAGAAGGTCTAAGCAAGCTTAAATGATTGCAAAAGTTGTAGCTGGAAGAAATCACAGTAGGACCATATGGGAAATTGCTTTAAAAATAATCTGTGAACTGAACCCTGCAGTAGCATGTATATTCTAGGCAATATAAACTGCCAAAATCCTGCCGACAGCTCAGCAATGCTCCTGTCCCTTGCATGGGCCACACAGTCAGTGGGAAAGGTTGCCCGGGGTTTTGCTGAGCCCACGTGACTCAGTCGGATTATGGGAAGAGGTACTCTGAAAACTAATCACAGCACATTTCTGTCTGCTACACACAAGACCTGAAGAAAAGGCTTTAGTCTGTAAGTGCTGCTGTAACAGCCATCAGTACTGCTAATAACACAAGCAAGCTTTCGGAAGAAATGAGTATATAAGAGCAAGGAGTTAAAATGAAAATCAATAGGCAAGCCCAACTGTTATTGACTCTGCAAGAAGCACGCTGTGATTTACACTCTCCAGGATTTGTTTACCTGTTTATCAGCTTATGTTGACACTTGGATGATTACATATATACATATATACATATATATATATATAAAGAAAAATGTGCAAATATGCATATATTCATTTAGAACCACAAGGGGGACTTTTGTAGTAGAGCATATCCTGGAGAGTCATGTGCTGGCAGTCAAATTCTAAAACCTTGGCCAAGCCCTACAGGAAAATGGAATCTGTAGAGCCATGAGAGGTTGGGAACTTTCTTCTGAGTTACCTCTGTAAGGCAAAAAGCTGTGGACATGGTAAGGCCAGTGTGCACAGGATCCAGGATTGTCACACCTGGGTTTTGTTGCTGTTTTTCCGAACTTAGGTGTTTTTATTCCTGAATTTAATTTTTCTGGGAATTAAAAAAAAAAAAATTATTTTGGGAGTGCCAAGGGCATCTTCTGCACTTCCACGTTGTCAACAGAGACAGTGAGCTTATTGCATGCCTAGTTTGCTTGGTAACTAATAGTTTCTCACTTTCACTAATATATTCTACTGAAGATCTGCTGGAGTGGAGACTTAGAGCTGAATGAGGATGTGGGATGTTCACAGCCCGTGGGATATGCAGACAGGAAGCCAAAGGTTCTACAAATAGCTATGTTTTTGCCTAAAGCTATAAACCACATTCTGTTATGCAGATCTGGCAGGGTTAAGATAAAACCTGAATACTCTCATTCCTCTGTGCCCTCTGAAAATGAAGAAATAATTGGATGGAAGCAGATTTGAATCTATTACCCTTCGAAGAGCACCAGGATTTGTGAATGTGTTTGTTTTACAATGAGTTCATACCACTAGTCAGCTCTCTTCCTGTCCATAAATTCTTTTTAGAGGAAAATATATTGCAGGATTTATTCTGAGCCTCGAGATACTGGCTGTGAACAGACCATAGCAATTCAGACCTGGCACTGAGGAGTCATCCTGCTTCTACCACCTCCTATTTTTGGATCTTACCATTTCCCATAATATCAGTGGTAAATACTTTACTGCACAGCGTTCCAACGAAGCCTTATCATCAGTTCCTCTGAAGGAAGAAGATATACCATGCATTCCTTCTGTCTAGAGCTCTATCAAATCTGCTGCTTCATTCAGGAAAACACTTAACCTATTTCTCAATGGGTTGCAGAAGCCACTTTGAGGGTTGTGGGTCTTGAGCTTCAGCTTTTGAAAAGGTGAGAAGGGGAAAAAGTTCAAAAAACAGAAGTCACGTGCAGACCAGGTATTGTTGATGTGCCATAAACACAGGTCATTTGCATGTGAGAGCACAGGGGGTAAAAGGTGTGAATGGTAGCTTGGGTTTGGTACTCAAGGCCTTAAGAGGTGCTGTGCAGCTCCTAATGCACCGAAATTTGAATTTTGGTTAAAGCCACTGGGTAGTTCTCTGTTCTGGCTATTTTCATGTGCTCCCCCTCGCACTGCTAGAGCCTGACTTTGGGAAATGTACTTACCAGGGTCACTTCACTTTCAGGTAGAGTCACTTGCAAGACCTCAAGCAGACAGAATGAGGAACAACAGCTTACAGGAAGTAAGGTAGGAAAACACAAGAAAAATATCCATTTCTCCTCATCTCTGTCTCCCCACAAGAATAAAGAATCTTGGAGGAGGTATTTTTGAAAGGCTTGAGGTGAAGTGAGGCATTCCTCTCCGGTAGCTGAAAGAGAGCTAATTAACATGCAGGCTCAAGAGAAATCAATATGTTTTATTAACTAAAGAGACAATTAAGTTCACCTATTTTACACCTTACAGAGTGCTGGCCATAATGTTTCACAGGACAGTTTCTGTACTGAGTGTTTCAGAGTGAGAGAACTGATTTTGCAAGACACACAATGTTTATCTTGTAGATAAGCTTGTAATACTGGTGACTCCCAGCTACTCTCAGAGAGCCCATGGTGCCAAGATCCTTCTCTAGTCTGATGTTACAGCTCCACTGGCCTCTATAGATATTCCCAAATTAATTCTAGATTAGTTGTTATGCCTAGCAGACAAGGATGGCCTATAGTAGTATGGAGTTTGGTGGGAAGTCTTTACAGCTTGTGAGGAAGCAGGGTAAAGACTGCAGGAGAGCTTTGCAATTGCTGTCCATGACCTATGGAAGTTGGTGCCACTGATTGTTGGTTTCCTATTAGGAGACTTGACAGCTACAATCTAAAGACACATTAAGGCACATTTTCCACACCGCTGTTGTAATTAATTTAGCAGCAAAATTGGCTGAGCAAGAGGAGACAACGACAAGGTCACATTTGTGATCAAATTGCCATGCTAACAGCACAAAATGTAAATAAAAATAATTATAAAGAGCTTGCTTTGTCGAAGGGTGGCCAAAGATTAGCTTTCCAGCTCACATAATTTGGTCTAAAGTTGCAGACATGGAAATAATAGGCAGCTGGTTTCATTTGGGAGTCACACGATACAGTTCTTCTGCAGCCTTTCCCCTGCCACAAATTTAGGCAAGCTTTGCATGAAACAGAAGTAATACTTGCACTGTGCTTTTGAAGAGGTTGTGGGCCAAGCCAAGAGAGCTGGAGTGGGGCAGGAGAGCCAAAGGATAGCACAAACCAATAATGAAAGCAACATGTGATATCATCTGGCCAGAGAAAGATGAGAACGGTGGTGGGATTTAACGGTTCGTTATGAAACAACCCTTGCAAGAAAAGGAATGTGTTCAGGGATTAGGATGGGCTCCTAGGAATTGGGAAAATTGGAGTTTGTTTCTGACCTTGTCACGTCCTATCTGTGTGCTCTTCTATCTGTGACTCAGTTTCCCAGCCCACATAGGTCCTCACTTCAAAGCTGTTCCGTGGGCTCCTCCCTGGAGGCTTCTGGCCTCTTTTGGGAACCCAGCTGAGCAGCTGAAAGAGAGGATGTCATTATTTGATTGACTATTCAATGTTTTGTATTTCAGATGAAATTAAAAGCTAAGTAGGACAAGTTCTGTAAAAGCCCTGGAAGAAATGAGAAATTAAAAAAAAAAGCTCTACGTGTTTTAAATAGATTCCGTAATCCTGATTTCCACTAGCAAGTGTCTTGGGAATAAACTGTCTCAGAGCCACTAAGTAATGTGGTGGCTGAAGTGAGCACTGCCATTGCTGCTACACATTGATGCCAGCGATTTGCTGGTTTTAAAGCCTCTCACCCTACTGAAGTCTGGCCTTGGGGTGTGGAGTGAGGAGGAGGAAGAAATAGGGAAACCATTAAAAGATTTTTGCAGTGGTATAGCAGAGACTTGGTTTTGGATGATTAAGTCTTTCATGAGAATGATTTCAGGGCAGGTAAGAGAGAAATGATAAATGACACATGGCAAAGAAGCCATTAAGGCCTGACAGTATATACAGAAATGTTTCCTCACATTGTGTGAGGAAAAATGTGTATACTTCTTTCACCAGAGGGTAGTGTTATGCTTTTGAAATGAACCTGAGGAATATTTAGAAGACAGCTTAGGGAATGAAGTTCAAAAACATTTCTTCTGGGAGAAAATCAGACCCTAAAACTACCCTTATCATTGCTCATCACTGCAGCATGGTCAGACTGTTCCAACAGTTGGGAAGTTCACCCGTGTGTCTCCATTAGGAAAGACCATCCTCAGATTTCTTTACCACTGGACTGAGGCTGAAGTCAGGCACGTGTTAAAGACCACAGACCCTGAAGACTTTGAGGGAAACTTTAGGAGAGAGGAGCTAATTGAAGGCGCCAGGATAAAAGATATAGGAATATTAGGTAAGGACTTAATGAGCTTGTTGCAAAGAAATAGAGCAAATCAAGTTATTCCTTCACATTCAAATACTCTCTATTTGTCATCCCAAAGTGTAAACTGTAGAAGAGCTTTGCAGAGTAGCTTTTTCACACCTTTCCCCTTTGACAGAACGGGAGCCACAACTCAGAACGTGAATGTTTTCTGTTCATGGACCTCATTCATTTATCCCGGCAGCCGGGAGAGGGAAGTGTCCCATTCCCACAGACACCACTAGAGGCCACCGCAAACCTCCACTAAGAGCTAAAGGGCCTCTAATTTCTAGCAGAGAGCAAATTTATAAAGAGGAACCAGAAGGCCATAACCTGTGTCCCATATGAGCATATGTTTTGTGTCTTCTGTAATGAAAGAAAATGTGGCTGAGCTTACATCAAACTCATGTATCCATCAGGTTTTTAATCTTTTTTAAAGGAAATTTTTTTTTCTTGGAGAGAAGGGTTAGATAGAAGAAATATTTTTCATCAGCATAGTGATTTTTGTGAGGGTAATACATGTTATATCTGTTTTATGGAGGGGAAATATTAGGTACAGAGAGTTCAATAGACTTGCAAAGATTATTAAATGTTGTTATTAATTCTTGCTGTATAACCTGCTCAGGGTCAGAGATTCTCTAAAGCTTTTTCAGTCACTAGGCCCAGCTATCACATGTGTCATAATGAATGGACCTGTCATAATGAATGGACCACAACTTTCTTAAAATTCAGCCCTTATTTAATACACTGAAGTGCTGTCTTTTCTACAACTAAGTGCTGACACAAGCTTTCAATATTACCTCAACTTCTATAAACCACCTTCACCTGCATCTGTAGGATCAGGAAGCCTGATGTAGCATTTTTCGTGGCTGAATGCAGAAATTTGGCTCAGCCAGAATAAAAAACATAATTAAATAAAATTTAATCTGGAAGGAGATAGCCATTCCACCTTTCACTCCATTTGAGTGTGCCCAGTGCAACATATTTTGCTGCTTCCTAGAAAAATTAAACGGATTATGTTACACTTTGTGACAAATTATTTCACACAACGTTGGCTTTTCTCCATGGAAAGTGTCTATCCATCAGTTTCACCAGTAAATATTGGCAGCAGCGACCCAAGGTTGTCAAGTCAGCCTTTCACATTACCTTGCATATTGCTTTGCAGTGTTTCCCAGTACTAGAGCAACATGTTCGATTCTGTCAGCTGTGTCTGAAGTGAAGAGTCTGGCACTTGGAAAACCGGGGTATTTTAGAGCTGAGGGTCAGATTATGTCCAGATGTATTCGAAATTCACACCAATGGGGCAATATATTTTTTCTCAGTCATTAATAAGAAAGGGTGGGTTGGTATTGCATGATTAGGCTGGTATTGCATTTTATTCTTTTCGTGGTGGGGAGTGTGGGGCTGGATGTTCCTTCCTAATTTTGTTTGCCTACATTTGTCAGGTTTTTGTGTTATGCCTCTTATTACTGTGAAAATGCATATTAAACCCCAGCTGATGTAATTTAATTGCTTTAAATGGCCCATCTCAGCAGAGAGAAAGGAATGGCACTTCTTCCCCTAGCATGCAGCAATGGAAATCTGCTAGATATGTTATGATGTATTTATTTTCCTTTTCCTAATTACATATGGGATGTTATCAGGTCTGCTCTGGTAAATCCTAAGCTCTTTTAAGACTTTTTGCAGGCTGAAGTAAACCCGGCCAATTTCACATGTGTGTGTGCTGCTTTTCTCCTCTGAGCCTCTGTTTACCTTCAACGAAAGTTTTGTTTGGACTGTAACAGATTCTTTGTGCCAAAAGGCTATTTTTATCTTGCAGATAAATACACAAGCCCTTACTCAGCATGCTTTTATAAAGGGTTAAAGTGGAGCATCTCACAGAGAGAGACTCTGCTTGCTGTCCCTGCCTCGTGTCCCTCTGCATTCCCGCTGAGGAGGATCAGCTGTGCCATCTACTTTGGGCTGCTGCTCATGGCTTCCTGACCTTCATCAGTCCCATCAATCACAAAGCCAGCAGGATTCTCCAGGAGCCCCTGAAGTGCTGGAAATACCAATAAGGTAATGCCATTTTCTCCCTTCCCCAACTGTCCCTCCTCCCGTAACCTGCTGGCTGTTCTCCTCAGGTGTTCAGCTGCTCTGTTCCCGGGCACAGACTCCCAAAACTGGTGAAAAAACAGAGGCACTGTTTCAAAATGTGCGTTGGGGAAAGGTCTTCTTTAAGTAGTCATTCACTGTCAGTCAGCTCCCTGTTAATTCAGCAGGAATTAGGTGCCTAAAAATGTAGCAGAGGCTTTAAAGACTTTTTAAAAGAATGACCTCTCACAGAAGTACCTTAGGTGCATGGATTCTCTGTAAATGTTAGGCTCTGCAGGTCTGCATAAGCTTGGATAACTTTAGGTACATAATTAATGCACTTCAGTTAGACAAATAATTGTGCAAAGTCTCCCCTGGTGTCAGAGAGAGAAATGAGCTGCTTGTACCGCTGTGATCTCAGCTGCTGTCAGTAGGTGCCTTGTTATTTCCTAGGGTACTCAGGGTGACAGTAGTTAAGTGCCTAAAATTAGTTAATAGAGGTCTGGGAACTACTTGTCTGTCAATCACTTTTAAGATTGCAAATGTAGATGTTTTTGAAAGGTAGCTTGTTAACTTGAAATATGTTTCTTTCTGACAGAAGTCAGAATGATTTTTTTTTTTGACGAAGTTAAAAGCAGCTGAGACTTAGAGCAGATATTAAAAACCAAAACAATAAAAAAGGATGGTTTTGGTTGTAAATGCTCACTCGTGGCATTATGACTGGTGCTTTGGGAAAGGGTAGGCTCCACACCAAGGAGCTGAGGCACTTTAAGGATTCTTTCCATGGTTCATGTTGCCTGTGTTTGCTTCCCTGTCAGGTTTACACACCTATGAAAAACATGCTGCTGTGAGTATACATTCTTAAAGATTTATTTGTGACAAATAATTTCAAAGAGAAGCAGAATTTGTACCTTTAAATTGGAAATTTCTGAACAGCAGTCAATGAAACACCAGGCCATGTCACAGAATCTCAGGTGGGTTGCTACATGGATTTAACTATTATCTGTAAAAAAAAAAATTAGATGGGATCTTTCATGAACTGTGAAAACACACTTTGCTATGGAATCCAAGGGGTACAAAGTAAGATGATCTTTTGAGTCAGAGGTTCTTTTATTTCCCTTCCTGGTTCTCAGTGTGTACCACACTCTCTGTGCTATTATTAGACCCCTTTGCAGACACAAACACAGAAACTCATTGGCAGTCGCTGGTGGATTAAAAGATTTATCTCAAGAAACAGTCTGGCTGGAGAATGGATGGTGGACGGCAGAAGTAAAAACACTCAGATATGAATAATGTGGTTTCTCTCCTGATTTTCTTTTTCTGCTCGCGATCTATTTTCACAGCAAGTCATTAGTACTGGAGACTCAAGAAATGGTTGTGTAATAATTTACATAATAAATCCTGGCATCAATCTGCAGTGCTGACAAACATATGTTGTGGTGGGCTGAGGCTCATTAGGCGCAGCTCTTTGTCACCCGCTGCTGTTAGAGATTTTAAACACTGTATTTAGTTAGGTTGGAACTATTCTTGTTCAGAGTTAATGGTATGGACGTGTGAAGACATTTGAAAAGGTCCCCCGAAGGCTTGTTTTCATTTCACAAGAACAGCGTGAACAAATTAATGGCAAGATCATGAGGAAGTGTAAACCCAAAGGTTAAATTGGCTCAAATTAACAGGAGCATCGTGCTGCTCTACAGTAAGGAGATGAGCGAGGGCCTCTGAACTGCTTCCTACCACAAACTGGAGATCTGCTGGAGTCTGCTCATTCTCCCAGTGCTGTTTTTAACCACGTGAAGGCAACACGTTTATTCCTGCTCCTTGAGAAAGGATTTCATGCAGCAGCAGCAGCCTAATCCCTGGGATGATCCCAGTGACAACTGCAGAGTACCAGTGGGTGCAAGGTCTGTCTTGTAAATCAAGTGGAAAAGAAGCAAAAGCAACTTTCTTCCACTGGCTAGGGACCTTTGCAGGCCACTAAAATTCTTAAATTGAAACATGACTGCAGGCTCAGAGATATTGCCTTACATAGGACCAAGTTGTGTACTACGTTGAGTTGTTCTTCTGTGTCACATGGGGTAGTACGTGGGCACAAGAATTTGCAAGTAAAAAATGTCCTGCAGCACTGTGCACTTGAACTTTATTTAAAGGATTTTATGAATGTGTATTTCTCACCATGTAAAAAGAAATACTGTTATGAGAGGATAGGTTGAATTTCTCATCTGTATGACATTTCTAGATGCCACAGATATTATTCAAGTGTAACCCTCCAGAAAAAAACCCACTCCAGCTCTATCACATAGTAAGACTTACATTATCCATTTTGAAAACAGTTCACACTTAGAAATAGTTATGCACAAAATACTCATCAGAATTAAGTTAGCTTTGAGTGGAGCAGGACTAGAATTGTTTATGCTGCATGCTACTGATTGCAAGATGTTGATGAGCTAATTACGGTGGAGTTGCGAGTGCTTCAATCTGTGGTTAATCAGTGTATTAAAGTAGGTAGGAGTGTTACCTGACAACAGGAAACCTTATGAGGGTGTTAGGGGTTGTGTTCTTTCCCCTCGCCCTCAGCAGCAGGGTCTGGAGCTGTGAGTGAGGAGAAAGGAGGTTTTGGTGTTCTCTGCCTGGGTTCTGGTCCAATATTCTTGATCTAAATTTATTATTTTTGCCATATTTATTCAACCTTTGTATTTTAGTTTGCTTTATTTATGTAAAGAAGAAAAAAATAAAGATAACCTCTCTGCTCCAGGATTTGTGACCCCATCTGAGGTGAGGGAGGCTTGCACGTGGGTGTCTGAGGATGCAAGCAGAACAGTGCTTCTCTCTGATACCTGTGACCCTATGGGATTTCTTTGACCCCTGTTTCTTAGAGCAGCAGAGCCTTTAGCATCCTGTTTACTTTCCATCAGAAGTATCTATTTCTTTATTTATTATTTCCTGTATTGTGTGAATTTCTGGTGCTTTGACCTCTTGCTTTTTGAGGGAGTCGACTTCTTTTTGTGGGCCCCGATTGCTCACCCAAGGTTAGTTTTCTCTGAACAAGGTCTGCAAGCTACTCTTAGGATTTATAAAGTAGGAATTGCTCAGGGTTATATGCTTGCCATCCTTCATCTTGTCCTCCTGGCCTTTGGCTGCTTTCAGTGTTTGACTCATGTCTTTGTGGATAGTAGAATTCTGGACTACGTTGACTCACAAGTGTGACCACTTCTGGCTTTATGCCCAACTTGCACTCACTGTCTGTTTTGCTTGTAATGCCAATTTCTTCAAAACAATTAAAACAGCAGAATATTAAAAAATGGAATTGCTTTCCTACCTAAAACAAATATAAAAATTTAATTCAACTAAAATCGGCATTTTTCTAGATCATGATGATTTGGTTTAGTTCTTTATGTTGTTTCCTTGCTTCAAGAAGAGGTAGGGCAAAAGTTTCTTAAAAAACGTTGAAGTTTGCCAACAATGTCCGGACTTTCAAAACTTTTATCAGCCATGCTAGTGGAAATATTACAATGTCATGCAAATGTGAATTAGTTGGCAGAACATCGTGTTGCAGTCAGGGAAAAAAGCCCTGCATACTGAGTGGCATATTTATACTTTTCAGTGGCATACTTACTGGCTAAAGTGGAACACATGTAGCTGTACTTTGTAAGAATAATGAAGTCAAGGATATAAAATAGCCAGGCTTCTCCAGCATTCAAACACTCTTTCAGATCAACAAATTGAAAAGGTCTTTGAGGATTCTCTTGGGGCTTTGTGCACGAAAGATGAAATCATTCAAAGCACAGGGCATAAAGATACCATCTGATATGTGGATCACAATTATGTGCTCTATGCTAAGAAAATAAGACCAGTACAGAAAGAGTCTTGAATGAGGTTTAGCATTCATTGTTCCCTATAAAATTGATTGACAATTCTTTTCCAACTGTGTAATTTTTAAAAGAGCTACAGGAATTGTTCAGCCCAACCTCATTTATATTTTGAAATAAAGCTTTGTGTGCTTTTATTCGTCATGGCAAGCATAGAAAAAATATCAGCACTTATCTGATCCTGGCTTTACATAATGCAGCATTAGTCAACACAGTTTTACCTGCATTCCTCCTGTAGGTTACTGGGTTAAATACTGAAAGTCATTACCATTTCATGGCTGCTTGGTATCTTGTTTGAAAAGAAGTTGAAGAGCTCAGTTTAGCTCCTGACAGATTAGCAGAGCTGTACCAGAGATGTGTAGGCTGTTTTGGACAAAATGAGAAGAAACTCAGAAAAATGGAGCTAAACCCCAGCTTTAGGCTACAGTCCAGCAATGAGTTCCATTGTTGTTTCCATGGAGCTCAGAGGAGGATCAGCCACAGTTGTTTTTTAAAAAATATTCTCATGAGACCATAGTGTTTCCTGTCTTGCTGGGAGCATGGGAGGAAGAACAGTAATTTTGTGTTATTTTGGCACATCTTCCATGCCTTTCAGTGGGGCACAGAATGGAGACAGGAGCAAAAGGCAGCTATATTGAAACATGTTGATTCTTTTTCTTTCTTTTTTTTTTTTTTAAATCCGAAAGAAGTTCAGACTTGCAGTAAGTTGTGAAGAAAGGATTGAAGCGAGGGGTTGAGTTGTTTGTATGCTTCTTTGGGGGAAGATTGCCTTGCCTCTTTTAGTTTCTTTTTTGTTTATGTATTTATTTATTTATTTAATGAGGCTTATAGACTAAAGCTATCCCCAGACAGCAGTCTGGATCAGAATAAGCCAAACTGATGGATGCTGCTGCATGAACCTTATTTCTGATTTTGGAGGTGTACTTTAGCTCTGCAACTGTCAATCATCCTCCCAGATCTGAACATCCCCACCTGTGGGGGATGTATCCTACATTTCTAATTTGATTTCAGTTGACATGGTTATCATGGCAGAAAGGAAGGAGAGGCACATTGAAAGAGGAGCTTTTCTTTCTGCTTGTTCCCAACCTGAGGCACACTGCAAAACGCTTCCAGAACTTCCACAACTGCTGTCCTTTCTCTCGAAAAGGCTGGTAAAGCATTATATAAACTGCATTCTGAAAGTTCATACAAACAGTCTTTGCTCTTTTCCCAAAGCTGGTGAACAGCTTTTGAGTGGGGAATGATGCTGCACCAGCTCCTGAGAGGAGGGGTGTTATTTTAAACCAGCTTTAATTCTGGGTTTCTGCAGCTGACAGCTACACTTAGTGGGGTGGGAGCTGGCTCCTGTCCCTGAAAAGGAAAACAAAAGGTCCTGCATACCCTGGCTTCTAATGCTGGTGATGCCACTCAATTACTGCATGGATTAATGGGACATGATGGTGCAAATCCCCTTCCCTGCTTTCAGACATCTACATCGTGCATCTCACCCCCTCATACAGCCTGCTCTGGCAGGCAAAAGAGCCATGAGAACTTCCCCATGGTGATTCATCTCACCTTAGGGTAGATGGTTGAGCCGTGTCCTGCTGATAAAAACCTGTGCAAGCTGGTTCCTTTCTGGTCTTCGAGTGGGGTCTAGTTAACTGAGCCTACACAGCTGTAGTTGGATGATCTGAATTCCCTTCCTGCGTCTCACTTGGCAAAGGGATAATTCCTTCAAAAAATGCGGTGGGATATTAATTCTTATCAGAAAGTTACCTGCAGTAACTAGTTTGGAGTACTTATGTTCTTTGTAATGTTCAGAATGATTCCTCAGCTTCCTGGGAGTCTGTTTTTCAGTTCCTTCATGCTCAGATTGTGGCAGGGCTCATTCCCCCAGCCCTTCAGTCCTGGTACTGTGCAGCATTTCAGATATTCTCTGGGCACGTGTAATCCAGACTGGCATTCCATTGTGGTGTTGATGTTTAAGGTTCCTTTCTTGTTTCCCCCCACTTAGACTTCTAACTCAGCATTCAATGTGTTATGACTTCCTCTCTTTCAAGAAACTCTATTTTTCATCTTACCTTCTCTGTAAGAGATTTAAATTAATCACAGTCTGAGCATCCTTGGATGCTTGTCTGTGACTTGAAATCTGAATTAAAGCTGCTTTTTATTTCAAGAGCACCGAGCAAACAAAAAAAGGCTTGAATTTGTTTAGTGCCATGTATATACAGAGAAGCATCTCCATCTGTGCCCTTCTGTGCTTGGATTTGCTTCATGGAGAGCTGCAGGTGTTACTAGATCCTTCTTTTGGTTCTGGGGAAATATGTGCCCATGACACTATGCTCAGCTTTGGAAAGTAAAAATGCAGATGTCACCTGAAGCATAAAGATTTTCATGCTTTAGGTATGACAAAACAGTAAAGAGCATAACAAGGGATACTTTAATGATGTAAAACTGCCTTGTATAAATAACTCAGAGCTGTTCATGTTGGAAATAGACCCATCAAATCAGCAAAAATTAAAAAGTCAACAGTTAGGGTATTTTCACTATATACTTTAGATTTTCCATTTTGTGATGTTGAGATGTTTGTGACATGTGCTATTTATCCCACTATGTTCCCTAATTAGAATAAACATCTAAGAAAATTTAGTTTGCTTTCTTGCATCTTCATCTTGTTGTACAAAGATCCTGTGAAACCTGAAGGAGTTAATCAAGTACCTTTGTAATGTTTTTGATAGTTTCTTAAAAATTAAATTCTTCCCCCACCCCGCAGTTCAAAGGACAGTCAGTGCTCAGCTAGGCCTCTCGGTTTCAGTCAGAGAAAGGTAAAGAGTATAGATAAAATAAGTTATCCTAATACCAGAGGCAGGAACAATGCAGAGATGTCACAAATTCTGCGAGCACTTGGTGAGTTTCGCTTGTGTTTTACTGAGGAGTCTGATTTTGTGGTGGGAATTTTGTGAAGCAGCCTGTTAGACGTGTTAAGGGTGTCGGAATAGCAGATGTGGGAGGTTTCGCGGTCCTAAGGCAGCCAGAGCAGCTCTGGATCGACTCTACTCTTGCACTGTGTACGAGGTGAGGGAGAGAAGTCTTTATCTCCAGAAATACTTAGCCTGACCCTGTTTACTCAGCTTGTCTGTGGCATTTGGCGCTGTAACAGGCACAAGAGCCTGCCTGTCTTTTTCCTCTGAAACATTGTGATGCTAGAAAATAAATCCTCGGTACTGCTGAGCTTCAGCGCTGTTCATCAGCTCCCCTCGTGTTGGCAGGAGGAATAGGACCAGTTATAAGTCCTCCAGCACGAATTGTGTTCCTTGGTGTGCGAGGAAGCTCCTCCACTACTTTTGGGTGTGTCTGAGCAGTTTGAAACCTGCAGAAGTTGCTGCTTTGATTGACATTGCTCTCCCTTTCTTCCACAGCTGAGATCCTGCCACAAACTCTTCATTTTAATTTCTCTACTGCTAAAAGGCTACTAATAAAACATTATCACAGCAACAAGAGGGAGAGAGAATAAAATAGGCAATTCTTGTCTTTTTCTTTCAATCTTCTGCTATCTGATGTTTTTCTTCAGTTTGTAGTGCCTATTTGCAGGTAATCAAGTGAAAGAAAGCCAAGTCCTTGTACTAAGGGAGACCAAGGACATGAACAAGGTCAACACTATGGCTGAATATTTAACTAAAAGTTCCAGGGCATACTTTTAAAAAAGTATATGATTTCAAGTATCTCTGACTTTTTTCTTGAGCATCACTGAAGATATTTTATGGTTGGTATCAGACAAGCCAATGAGGTGAATTAGCTGAAGATTTCTTTCACCTCGTCTCATGATCCAAGTGTCCTGCAGTTACTTTTTGTAGGTGTTCTGATTTTCAGAGTGCTCAAAAGATTGTACCTCTAAGGGCTGGCAGGAGCCAGGACTTGGTTTTGGCTTACAGCACACGTGGGAGAGCAGTGAAGACAAAGAGGGGGACATCAATCCCTGTCCAGCAGTGCTGTGTGCTGTGCACTAAGAAAGGAGGCAGGCGGGTCTTACAACAGGGGCTTCACATAATCAAAAGTGTGCAAGAGCATCTTGCAAGATTTTAATCTTTTTTGGTCATTAAAAATTACATTTGTGTGTCATATTTCCAGCCGTGGTGCAAAGACAAAGGTTCTTTAAGTAATTGTTAGGAATATCTCCTGTTTCCCTAGCATATTTGTTTATCCCCCAGCTCCAAATACAATTACTGATATTTTAAGTTGCCTAGTTTTCTAACAAGCTCAAGTTCAAACCAAGTGACTGAATGTATAATTGCTGAGACTGTTCTAAATTCAGATGGTTTGGCTTCTGGAGTGAAATCAGCTTGTTTCAAACCATATTTAGAAGATGAAGAAATTGTCTGAGATTCTTTTATCTTATTCTGCTCCAGGATTCTGGAAACAGCTTCATGGTGAGGTGATGTCCTCTTGGAAAACTTTGGTGCACTTGGAGCAAACCCCTAGAGTTCAGGACACTTGGCAAGGACAGTGCAGTCTCCACCCAAGTAGTGCAGGCTGTGGGAAAAGACAATTTTTGCTTGGCCAGAATGAACCCTTGGGATCCAAAAGGGCAAGAGATGAAAAGCAGAAAAGGAGAATCATGGACAGGAATAACATCTAAGGCTTTACATAATTTGTCTTACCTTGACTTATAGTCAGGCCATATTATTCTTGACACTCCACATCAGTTAAAATGAAGAGATTGCAGCAGCTTCAGCGAAACTTTAAACTTTAAACTTTCACATAGCCAACCTAAAAAAAATTGTACTGTGTGATTCATATTATTATTCTATAATATGCTTTTTATTTTATGTTGTTCCCACATTTCCTGGTACTTAAAATACCTTGGTATAGCTGCCAACACATGATTACATGGTTGGGTTTGTCAAGAAACGGAGCTGCGAGTGTGGCACTTGGGATTTTGGAAGCTGGGATACTACCAGAGAACGCTTGGACTGCAAAAATGCTGAATAATAGAAAAATGAATATTTACCTATAAATAACCTCGGTAGACCTTAGAATTCCACAGGGGTGAAGTAAATAAGGCAGCAGCTTTCTTTGGTTTGGGCATGTTCTGTGTTTAGAAAGTCATTCTGGCAAATGCAGACACTAGAAACCTGACTTTTCAATGCAGTCTTGGGACCTGAAGCAACTTGGTGGCGATGGGAACATGCCAGAGCCGTGCCCTTCTGACAGTGGGAATTGCCAATGGAAAGAAGTGTGAGGAGAGCTGGAATGTCACCACTGGACAAGGCTGTGAGCTGCACAGCTATGTGTGCTTTGCTGTAGGTGTGTGTCTGACCCTGCTTATGCATGGCCACCCCAAATTCTACTCAAACCTACATTTTCACCGAGCTTTCTTGTTCCCATACAGGATTTTGTTTTAGCTTTGCTGCTGCTCTCAGAAGCCCCTGCAAGCTGACTTTTCCTCAGTGTAACATGGTGGGTTTCCGTGCTTCAGTTGCCTCCCCATCCCACCCACTGCTGCAGAGGAAAGTGCTGTGAATTAAGCTGAATTAACACTACTGAGTGAAATGATCAGGCCAGTGCTGTACAGAATGAAGAGTCACGTGTTTCTGCACCTTCTGGTCCTGCTGTTGAACATCTCTGGGAACAACTGCAGGGAGCCTGTGGTGTGTGCATCCTTTGGAAGTACCAGAAATCCTCTGACAATGTTACAGAAAAGAACCATTCAGACAGGGCCAGGGTGGAGGAATGGAGGGAATAACAAACAAACTGAGGATAATGACATCTGGAAACTGCATCACTGAGTGCAGGATGAGCGTACCAGAGCGAAAGGAGAAGGTATGGTGTGTGGTTTTATGGTACCTGCAAGCAGCATAACCTGCTTCTGGCACAAACTGTCTGTAATCACTCTTCCAATGCTTTATCTCACAGTTAATGTGTAGAACAAAGCAGATGTGAAGAGTTTCAAATGCAGTAAAATGGTTTATTAATCTACCCCATGTAGTGAAATGCTTCTCATGCATTGCTAAGGATTCTAATTTAATAATGCATCCTCTAATGCTAAATAATTAACTTTCCCTCCAAACCATACCACTACCAGCACCCCACCATATATTTTTCAGTTATGGATTACTATTTACCTCTGCCTTGGAGGTGTGAGGCACTAGCTACGTAATGAAATCAATTTGTGAAATGTCTATATACCTCTGTCTGTCCAAATGTTTATTAATTAATTTTCGTGATAGATTTTGAACATTTCTTCTTAAAAAGAAAAATCTCATAAAGGCTGCCTTCTGCCTGGACAGATTATATCCCTCTAGTTTTTATAATTACAAACTTCTGCAATACTATCATGATCTGAAAAAAAACCCCCAACCCATGCAGCCACAATAATAAATATTAGACGTATGCCTCCGGTGTAACATGGCATACATAACTTTAACTGTTCTATGAAAGCATTTCAGATGCTTAAGTCCCAGAGGAAACACGGGACAGGGAGGAGAGAAGTGTGTGTGCATGATGATGGATCATACTAGAGGAGAAAAAAAAAATATTAGAGTAGTTAGAGTACTTAGATTTACGTTCGTTTTTTTTGGAGGGAGGAGTTTTTTGGGGTTTTTTTTGTTTGTTTTACCCTTGGAAAAAGCAGTAGACAAGCCATTGATAGTCCCACAAAAATCTTTATTTGGTGTTTGAGAGTCTTTCTGGCTTTTAGCCAAATTGTTCTACAGATGCACCTGTTGATCATGTAAATACCATTACATGTCCTTTCCACAGTGCACTGCATTAACTTCTGGCTCAACCATCCCATCACTTTTAGGCCTGTTGTCTCTGAAATCCTGACATGAACATCAGCGACCCTTCCAGCTGTAAAGAGTTCTGCTGGCACCAATCAGTTCTGCTTGGATGCTTCTCGCCATTCCAGCTCTCAGCTGCCTGTGGCTGGTTAAAGGAGTTGCTTTTAGCTGTTGCACAGTTGTCTTCGTTATTTTCCATGGGGATTAAGTGTATGGCAAAGTAGTTACTTGAGTTGATGTTTGTGTGAGCCAGAATGAAACATAACAATGGTCCAGCACCCAACCTCAGAGCTGCCTTCCCTTGGATTCCCATCAGGTTTGGTCTCAGGTGTGTGTTCACCAGTTTGACACGTCCCTAAATGGATGTTATCGCTCCTCAGTCTGGCCTGGACGCTTCTTGAAAAGGCATTGCAGCACACAAAGACATTTGCAGATGTTTTTATCCTCGCTCATTTTATGATTTGCACATTGTGTTGGTGGTTCTGTTACGACTTGTTTAAAGAGAATTCAAATTTATGATTGCATTTTGTGGGAACGACAACACTCTGCTCCAAAGTGTCGCAGTTTACCACTGTTTTAAACATTTTGCCATTAGTGAGCAAGGGGTGAGAGAAGCGAAGTGCTGGTTCAAGAGAGGCATAACTCAGTACGTTTCTAACTTGCTCGAGTCTATAAAGCAATTAAACAGTTTTTCCTTTTCACAGGAAGATTGTACCAGTTTGATTTTTCTGGAATCTATCAAGCCCAGTTCCTGTTTTTACCCTTATTTAAATTTATTTAGTTACTTCCCTTTGGCCATTAAAATGTGTGGGGGGGGTTTTGTGTGTGAGGGTTTTTTTTGGTAAAAATTCACCTTTTAAAAAAACAAAACAACAAAAAGCCCACACAACACAAGAAGCCACAAAACCTACTAAGAGCTCCTCACACTAAATGGAGACCATGATGTGTAGCACATCCTCCTGTCTTATGGCTTTTTGTTGTGACTATGGGGAAGATTGTCTGTGCTTTCTTATTTTCGTACCTGTCACAGATCAGCTTTATTTCCCAATAAAGCTGAAGGATCCAGAGAAATGGAACCTTATTTTTCATCTAGTTTGTGGTACTGGGCTTGTAAGATAATTCTTCATTCACATCATTCAAAGACCTAAACTTGACTGTTTTTTTTTCCAGTGTTGCATTGTTTAGCACATTCTCCCCTTTTTGAATTTCAAACTATTGTACCATTTTCAACCTTTCTTTTATTTTTCAGCTCCTTTTGTACCCGCTCTGTGTGTTGCCATTTCTGCTTTGAAGTCCTTTGCTGTTCTGTCAGGAGAGAGATTTATCTTGCATGACTTCTCTTAGCTCTCTTGCCTCTCTGAAGACGTGGCAATGTACACCTCTGACAATCTGTTTTCTGATTTTTACTTATTTTTATGTTTGCCATTACATGCTTTAGATATAAGTATATGATTACTGTTATTTTCTCTGGAGTCCCTTCAGTTGGGTTATTTCTGCCTGGGAATTGAGGCTCTTGGAGTTAAACACTGCACAGAGGGTGGCTGTAACAAAATTGTGTCTTCAAGAGCTCCCTCTTACAATGAGGTGTCTCTGGGGTCAGGCCTTTGCGTGTGTCTGTAGCCCTACTGATCCAGCAATATTCCCCACAGAGCAGCCTGTTTGCCTGAAACTCCTTGGAGAATGGTGACCTAGGTGAGAAATGACCCCTGCTGCTGCCTCACCCTGGTGCCCAAGCACCACACACTGAATCTGTGTTGACATTTCCATATTTCAACATCCCTTTGTATTTTAGGTACATTTTCTCAGACTGATGGCTGTTCAATCTCCCCCTGGTGTTCTGTTTCCTCTGGGTTTGTTGCCTGCTGGAGACAAAGAGGCATGAGGAGTTAACACCAAAAAGTCCTTATATAATCCATCTTGCCTCATTTTGCTATTCTGACTGTAACATGTAAGGAAAATGCAGAGAAGAAAAATCTGGCATCCCCAGAGGACGCACTGAAAAGGTCATTTTTTGTGTTTGCCTGTCCTGCTGTTTTGAAAAAGCACTCAAGCATGTTCACCTCACTCATGTTTGGAAGCCTTTTTTCTTAAGTATTCATTTTTCCTTTGTGTCTTGCCACAGCTCAGAAAAAGTTGTCAGAGATATCTCCTTGAAGATGGCATCTCTGAGTCATGGGACTGAAGCTAATGGAAGCCTCTTGCTCGTGCCAACAAACTGCTTCTGTTCCCCTGTGATCCACCTGGGAGTGTTGCAGATTTATGGCTTGATGGGAGAACAAATCCAGCTTTGTAGCTGCAGCTGGAGCTGGAAGGAAATCTACACAAGATTAATTTTACCTGTAAGTTTTCATTTTGCCATTTATTTGAAATTCACCTATCAAAGTGACACTAAGCACTGGTGATGGATTGTTTATTAAGGAATCTGATATGGCAAATTGTTTAAATATTTGTGATGTATGAAGAAAAGAAGGTTTTAAATGAGTTAAGGAAGTCCATGGTGGGAAATACACAGTGAATAGTATCACGAAAAATGGAAGCAGATGAGAGAGCCAAAAATCAAACTGAGTATAAGTAAGGATTTATCAACCTCATTTACTCTGCCTTTTGACTAAGGGCTCTAACCAATTGTAAACTTATAGTGGCCCATGAATTGGTAGGTCCCAGACTGCTTCTGGAATCTGGAAAATCTGGAAATGCCCCACTGATACACATCTCCACTGTGGAGACCTCGTGTTGGGTGCTGGGGGCTGAGGGGGACCATGGGCTCTCCTGGGCAGTGCCTGTGCAGGAATCACTGAAGAGATTCACAGAGGGAAACTCACTGATCACAGAGAGAAACTCTGCAGCCTTCTGAGTTCCCAAAAAACAAAGACTTCACAAAAGTTAAGATAATAAGTGATCCTGTGCAAACATGTTGCTCTGCTGGTGCAGACAAGTGTGTATCATATCTGAGATGTTATCACAGGAGGCCTCCAAAGAATGAGTGTGTTTGCCACATACAGCTTTCAGCTGCTGGGTTTTTCAAGATGTGCATTCTGGTAAAGTCCTCATCCTGTTGCCATTAAACTTGTCCTTGGAATGGAGAAGATTCCTGGAAATTAAAATTTTTCTCATTTTTTTATTCATATAGACCACCCGAAGTACAGATGGCTTAAATTTTCCGACAGGCAGAAAAATAAATTCATGTTCCTTTTTTTTCTAATTTTAAATTTAAGCAAAACAGTAAGATACTTCACGTGATAAGCTACTACAATAACTTCAGGTAAACTAATAATTTTGAATAATTTCCTTTCATGCTGTCATTTTTGTTATATAAAATAAGTTTAAAAATACTCCAACCAGGAAGACTAAAACATTTGCTGCAGAAAACGTCATAGCCAGGCCATTTGTTTTCATTTTAAGTATGCTGAAAAAAATATTCCTCTTCTTACCCCAGGGCAAAAAAATAGTGTGGAAATATACTTTTGTTGAAGGTCTCACTCTGAACAAATATAAGCTGCTGAGGGAAAAATTCTGACCAAGATGTGTTTATTTACAGGTAACTTTCTCCAAGTAAATAAAAAATGTATAAGCTTTGATGCATTTATTCTCGTGCACACTTGGGAGGCTTGGCTGACAGTACTTAAGGATCTTCATCTACCTGCAGACTTCAATCACTGGTTAAGCCAGGGTAGGTGTTATCAGCAATGTAAAACCGGTCTAAAACATGGAAAAGCAAGTACAGTCTAAAGGAAGCAGAGAAAATGTGTTCCTCTGTGCATTCTTAACTAGGTCCAACGGTTTGTCTTAGTCTTTCTTCCTTACCTAAATTGACTGCTGGTATTGAACTTCTGTAGGATTAACGTGTTTTATTTCCCCCTTCCTCATTCCATTTCCCTTTCAAAGGATGTTATAGATGACTCACAGAGCCAGCTATGCTGTTTGAACCACAGGGTGCTGGGATGCCTTGGATGGATCACTCTGATGCAGACATAAATGCCATTTAATTCTTCAGGGCTTTTGGAATGTAGCTGCTGTGTGGATATCAAAACTAGGAGAAATGACCTTGCTTCAGGGCTGAGCTTCCACAGAAGCTCTAAAATAATTATTAATGCAGCTTTATAATTAAAACAGTAGAGCTTTTGACATTTAAAGGCTTTGAGACATGCCATGCACCTCACTGCAGAGTCATCTGCTGACCCCACTGCCCCTTCTCAAGGTATAAACTCTTTGTAAAAGAAGAGCAAAAGAACATGCTAATGGATGGTAATTAGACCCAGCAACAGGTAGGAGATGCTGCTGTTCCATGCTCTTCTCATGCTTACAATAATGCACCTCCTTAACACAACACCATTCCATTGGTGCAAGGGGGTGAAATGCAACCTTTTCTACAGCATGAATGAGACTGAAAACCAGTACTCGACCCAGAAAACACATGTGAGCCCTGATTTGTACCCTAAGCCCTGTCTTGCTGGCTGCATGAGAAAAGAGCAATTGATTATTTCAAACAGAAGAACCTCTCCTCTTGGCCTTCTGCATTACCGTAACAGGACTCCATTACCTGGGGGAGAAAACAGCACCAAATGAGGATAAGGAGCTCAGATAGGAAACTATTCCCTTTAAATAATTTAGTGCATTTACTTGCCTTTCTCTCTCACCTATTGTGAGCTGTTTATTTTTATTCCCTCCTGGGGGGATGCTGCAGCCGTTAGTGTCCCATCCCTCTTCACTGACTCATGCTCCCACTACTTCAGTGGCACCTGCCTGCTTTGCAGTTGGCTTCAGTATTATGGGTGTCTGTATTTCCAGTCTTAATGTCATCTGCAAAACCAGCCAGGCATGAATCATACCAAGGAAACACACGCTGCTGCTTACTGCTGATCAAGGCTGGGGACTGGCTTAATTAAGAAAAGTCCCTGGAAACACTGGAAGAGGCATGCAAAGAGCCACAAATAACAGGAAGCCTCACAGCTTGAATATTGACCAGGACTGTTTAGAAGTACTATTTTCTTAAACACAGATGATGAAGAATGGCAGAGGAGGAAAGAGTTCTTTGTAAATCACAAGTTGCCATGGGCATGAACAGCAGAGCAGATCGGGTAACAGAAGCTCTGCTGTTATTTTAGCCTCCAAAAAGCCATAATTTAAAAGAATTACTAGTGCATCTTCAAGAATTAGCACCAGCAGGTATGTTTTAAATAATGCAGTGGCTAAAGATGTGGTTATCATTAATTTCAGATCTGATGGCAAACTTTGTCCCTTTTCATATTTCTAGTTGGATTGTTGAACCTCATAACAACTGTGTCATCTCAGCCTTTGTCTAATGATATAATCGTAGTACACAGTACACTTATTGCTGACATTTATTACTATTTTCATTTAAAAGCCCAGTTTTCTGTCTGTCGCAGAGGCTATAACTCAAGAAGTTTATCACCATCATTTTTCAGAAAGTTATACATACCAGTCATTTCCAAACAATTCAGCAAGAGACTTTTGTTGTATAACATATGTGCTGGTTTTGTGACATACTGTAGAAGCAAAAATGTTTGCCATTTAAAAACACAGTCTTCTGTTTCATAAACCAAAGCCCATAATTTAATGGAATCTTCAGATGCCTTTGGGTAGAAGCCTGCTTTCGTCAGAATGTATCTTTTTCCTGAAGCACAAAGAAAAAAAAAAATCATTGTTTTGCCATCACTATCAAATTGTTCAATTCCAGCAGTTTTTAATTCAATATCTGTGTGATCTCATGATAAACCAGACCTTTGAGAATCCTGTCTAATGCTAGATTTAGGTGAGGACTGTCCAGAACTGCAGCACTTGGAGTTAAGCTTTTCCCAAAGTTTCAGAAGACTCAGATCCAAGGGCTGTTGTTTGGGTTTTTTACGCCTGGGGGAAGATCAGATACAGCAGTGTTTTTTTTTTTGCTTCACCTCTATAACTATCCAAATCCTCCAAGTAAAATCATAAGACACAGCAGTACAATGATCAAGCAGTTGCAGGTTCAATATTTTGATGAAACATTGAACAAACCCCCGGGCTTTTCTTTGTAGGATTATCAAAACCTGTGTCTCTAGGAGGCCTCTAGCTCCTCCTTTCTTCCCCTCCAGACATCTGCCCTTCCCACAGACACTGGATTCCCAGTAAGCTGTGGAAAGTAGCCAGAGGAGTGCTGCCCCACACAGTACTTCGGTGTGGGTGATAAAAGCCTTAATCTCTCCTTTCCATAGGATGTTAGAAGGACTGTGATTTGTCAGGCAGCATCAACAGATTGGAATTGTATGAGACATGATGGATGTTCAGCAGTAAATCAACCATCAGAACCAGGGGAACTCAGGGGTGGTTTTGTCTGTTATAGGAATAGTTTTGCAGAGTATGAACAGGCTTCAGTCTCGTGGCAGAGGACAGAGTAGCTGCTTAGCTAAAGGAACATTCCTTTCCCAATGTATTACATGCTAAAAAATTCCTGCTATTTTCTTTTTCTTTTCTGTTTTTGAACACACAGAGAATTAGAAAGCCTGTAATGCTGAAATCCACTGTCAAGGCTTCTTTGATGTTTCTCATACTCAGTTTCTATGAGTAAAAGAAATTCTGCCATCATTTCAATCATTGGAATATGTAGTAGTCAATGACAGTAATCTATTGTGTTTACTCATTTCTGTCGTTCTGCTTTCCCATTAGTTTTGAAGTTTCTAAGCCCATGCAATTCTTGCATTAAAGACCAATAGCAGAGTTTTGTACCACCTTCCTTACCCCCTCATAAAGAAAACTGAAAATGCATCACAGAGGTTGTGGCCACGAATTTGTTTCGCTAAAAATTACCTAGGAATTGTTGAATGGTGAATGTTAAATAGTTAAATGTTACATAGAGTGAGAAGAGCAGCAAATAAAAAATAACCACAAAACCCAACCTTTTCTTTTCTCAGCCAGGAACAACCTTATCAGATGATATTTTGCCTCAAGTCCAAGGTTCACCTTGAGCAGATGTTGCATCTTCTTGCTAAAGGGGTTCCTGTCAATACATCTTCACACCTTCACATAGAGTTGAGGGTATCCAGCCCTGCTTTCCAGGAAAGGGCTTTCCATGATCCATTTCTCTCAACAGCACATCTTAACTTGCTGGAAGCAGACAGGGAGCCCTTGAGCCAGCACAGAGTGAGCCCTATGGCTCTTGGGACTTTTCCTGGGTGCTGCTGTGTTGTGCTGCCGTTGCTTAAGGTACAGGCAAAAGCTGCCTCAAAGGATTTTTATTTAGCTGCTCTACATGAGCTTTTTCTCAGCCTACATTTTTAATGCTTGACAGCTGAGCTTTTACAAGTTTTTTGGAGCCATTAATCAGAGCAGTGTTTTGGGAAGCTTTTGCAATGTATATTTGAGAATTTGTATGGCACTGGTTTAAATTAAAGGCCGAGGCGTACTTTTGAGGCTGCTTTTGGCCTCTTTCCGTGGAGCATGGAGCCGTGTATTATTGTTCTAAGAACCCATAATTAGTAGCAAATGTTTGCAAAATGCTGAAGGTTGTTGCTAGGGTGCTCCTTCAGGCTGGGATGTGTGAGAGATGGTTAAACCTAATTTAGATCTATTTCAAAAACTGTTTTCTTAAGCTGCAAGTATAGATCATTTTTATGCAGTGCAGTACATTCTGACTTTTCAAATGGGCAATGGGAATAAAGGCATTCCTTCAGGAACAGGCATGACTTTGAGTGAGCAGAAATTAAGCTCCCATTCTTTGAAGTAATTTGCTAGGGAATCAGGCAGGAGATAGGAAACAGGACTTCAGACCTAGACTGTTTTTCTTTTCCACGGAGATGTTGGTTTATCTGCCCAGAACCACTCAGATTCCAAGCTATTTTGTCAATTCAAATAAGGACCAGAAGCATATTTTTATTTGTTTTGGAGGTAAATGATAACTTTTTCTAACTGATAGTAAAAAAAAATTACTGAGAAGCATTAAAACATCCCCACAAAAATCTCTCTCTATAACATTATATGTCCCTTGAACATATACGTAATGCTGCATGTAACAACATGATGATTGCTTTTTGCTATGTTTGATGCCAGATTTTGCAAGACCCACGTGAAAGGTGCTCTGTTTGTGCCCAAATGTCTCTGAATGTATTTTGTTGTACAATGCACAGATTGTTGACACAGAGTGACTCCACAGGTCACTTTGATTGATGCTTGCAGACCAGGGGGGCTCCCATCGGTCCCCTTTGGGTGACCAACCTTGAGGAGCTGGTTGCTCCCTCAGAAGGAAGCAGGATGTTAGAGCTGGGCTGTGGGAATTCAGGTGTTGCCTTCAGATCTATGGCAGGTGCCCTGGGTGATTTGGGTTAAGTCCATTAATCTCTTTATATTTCATTTCCCCGCCTTCACTCTGGATGTTTGACTACTCCTCCCCATGGCCCTCTCTCCTGATGCACTCTGTCATCAGTGGTGACCCACGGTGGAGGTTTGGGACAACCAGAGGTGGGAACAGGGAGGGCAGGAACCTCTTCAGGAGCTGTATCCAGTGCCTCACCCTGCACAAAGGGCCTGAGGGCAGGGAGTGCCACCGAAACCCGTCCTGGGGAGGGGGGTGACTGTGGGGAATACAGGCAACACCTTCCCCTTTCGTGTGAATATCTTGCAGAATTAATGTCTGCTGTCCAAAAGCTCTGGATGTGGGATCAGAGGAGGAGGAGCATTTGTGTGTTTGGGGTGAATCAGGCATTGATCCAGCCCAAACTGGAAGGTTGCCATAAATTATGGTCCTTTTGACAGATAGGGATGCACGTGGACTGGCAATGTGACTCGAGGGCCTCGGAGAGGTAGGTGTCCAACAGCATCAGAGTGGAGACAGGTACAGATGCACATTAAAATTTTCATGGGTCTGTGGGGATTTTCATTAGAGACATGTGGGAAAAACGTGGAAAATAAAGGTGTTTCAGGGGTCAGGAGCATGAGTGAGATTCAGCATGCAAATTAGATGCTTACTTAAATATTCCCTTCTTTGGCCTTCTGCCCTGGTTTTGGTGGGAGCAAATTGCTGGGCATGCAGGAGCAGCACTGAAGCAGTTCAGATTCCAGGCTCCTTAGCTGGGGTTTGTATTCTCAACACTTGCTGTCTGTGCTGGACTGCATCCAGCTCCTTCTGTGCCCTTGCAGGACGGCAGGCCCTGGATTATGGAACAGCAGAGACTCTTTTGTGCTCCTTTGGTTTTGAATTTTAATCTTGGGTAGCCACATACTTGTGGAAGTGTCTGTGCACAGTGGGAGGAGGGTCGTTGTGCTCTTCAGGAGACTTAACTGGGCTGATTAATTCATCATGGTACTCCAGATACCTGGAGTTGGTGGATTGTTGAACTGTGGTGTACAGTCCCTCCTTGAACTCTGCTTTCTTCTGTGTCATATCATCATGCATAATCATTTGAATCAACAGGGATGACGGGAGGATGTCACAGAGTTTTAAGAATGCTGTCAGTGTCAGAGGTGAGATCTCTCTCCTGTCTACTTGTCCTCTTCTTTGTTGTTTCATTTATAAATAAACATAATTCTCCTAATTCTCCCCCTTTTAGAGGGGGAGAAGAAGATTGTTAGATGCTTAAAGTTATTCTATCTCTTTTAACCACTTTAAGGAAAGATCAGGAATAACCACTTAGAGTTAGAAGTCCTTCTTACACAAGTGTTAACTATCAAAATGTTGATTTTCGAGTGAAGTCACCTGATTGACATGTTGCTGCTAATCAAGGAGTCAGAGGTATTAATTACAATCAGACACAGTGAAATGCTTATCTCTAAGCCATGAAGTCTATAAAGAGAACCCAATTACTTTCTCTTTTTGCTTAGAAAAAGTGGTGCCTTAATTTTTATTGCCTTGCTGAACTCTCAATCTGTCAGTCATCATCAAGGGTATGTAAATTAAGCCCATAGTCAGAAACAAAGCCAAGATATCAGACTGATGCTTCAAGAGTTTGGAGTTAGTTTCATTTAAGCTGTAGGAATAGTTTGCATTTCTAAGTTGTGTTTTCATAAAGCTTTGGTTCAGTGGTCTGTGTAATATTGGTATGGGAGTATCTGATGTCGTTGTGATGCTGAAAAGCTACAGGTAAAACAATGCTTGCTAGCTTTGGGAAGCTGGTCTTTTCCAAATTTATTTCCCTTTGGCTGGGGATGGAGCCTGGCTTTTAGCTGCATGTGAGGGAGCATGGGTGTTTTTTGAAAAATATTGTCTTCTGTATATGACTTGACTTCTTTATTTATTTTGAACCTGTGAAAACAGGTTTTAATGTCAGAAGTGAAAATAAAAGAGAGGATGTAAGAGTCTACCACTTGTAGGAAAGTATTGCAGTCTGAAAGTTATAAAACTGATTTTGCTTCCTTAAAAATAACTTCTCAAAATGTGCATATGCTGAAAAGAGGTTGCATGGCTTGTGCCCTGACCGAGGGCTTCCAAGTCCCTTCAGGAAGGGCTGCAGTTTGCAATTTCAGCTTCTTTTTCAGATGAACTTTACTGGAAAAGAAATGCACAGGCCTTCATCTGATGATGGGGGACAGATGTATCAGGTAAGTGCTGTTGCTTGCCTCTCACCATGGGTACAGACTGGCCAGTACTCATTTGCTGATAAGATGTCCTTCTCTACACAGGACAGCACTGCTGTATTTTATTTATTATAACGAGTTAGATGAATATCTCAAACCTGTCTTACAGTAACTCTGAAAGGAGCTGTTGAGTTTCCAGTCTCACTAGTCTTACAGGCCACAGGGCATGTAAACTATCCTAAGGAATTACTGTCCGTAAAAACAGTGCTTTCCAACCCAAGTCTGCGCTGTTATTGTGATAACTGTTGGCTGTCCTTGGTTTTGTTACACTGGTTAAAGTATAGAACATATAACCTTTAATAAACAACGTTTTTAGTATGGCTGGTATGCTATGCATCTCTGGAAAGGCTCTTTGTAAAGTCCTCCTGTGATGCAGCACGCAAGGGCTCTTCACCACCAGCTCCAGAGCTGAGAGGATGGCAGTGTGCAACACAAGGATGTGGATTTATAGCTGCTATTGCCCAGCTGTGACTTGGTTAGCATTAAAATGTCTTGACAATGCAGATATAAACTGAACCTAATTCCCATGTTAGTAGATTGTCCACCCCTTTCTGAGCATATTTGTTTGCCATGGTTACTAAGGAGATCAAGTAGAGTTTAGCTTTTGTTAAGCAGGCAGGAGAATCTTCCAGTTCCTCAACAAAGGCCTGATAAGGTAATTTCCTTCATCTCGTGTTGACAGCAATGAATGTAAGTGAAATACTGTAAATGGAAAAGTTGTCTCAAACTGTGTTTTCTGGTGGTGACTGTGATACTTGTGAGCTTGTATGCTTGCTGCCCTGGGTCTTAGTGGTCTGGTATCTGAGGTCAGAGCTGTTATCTCTGTGGAGTAGAAAAAAAATCCCTTTGTGAGGCAAGATGAGATACTATTTAAAATCTATAGGCTAAATGCACTGAAGCTCATTGTTTGGGGAACGTAACTGGTGCTCTGAGTCACTGTGCTGCTTTTTCCACTGCTGGTTGCTTTTCCCGTGCCGTAAAATGATAGATTCTGGGGAAGATGATGTCAGATACAAGATAAAAAGCTATGCAGGTTAGGGGGAAGTTCACCAAATTGATCACTGACAGCGTGAGTGGGATTGTAGAGTCAAAAACAGGACAAGCAGCCTTAGGTGGAAAGGGAGCAGTGCTGGATAAATAAAAAAAGCTTGTAGCTATTTTCTAGTTTAAAAAAAAAAAAAGACTATTTAGACAAGTATGTAATATGGTAGCTTTTGGCTTACCTGTCTTCCATCACAGGTAGCATTCACACCCCTTAAGTTCGAACTCTTTTTTCCACTGTGTCCACCAGCCTATATGCAACCCCAAAGCAGGCTGGTTCTGTAACATCTTTGGTTTGATAGAGGGATGTCTTAATGAAGGGAAGTATAACAAGATCATCTCATTTGTTGTGGAAACAATAGGCAGAAGGGCAGCAAAGGGGGTGTTTGTATGTGTGTCCAAGTTGTCACATCAGTAGAAATGAGCATGAGAGAGGAACAGGCTTGACTGTGAAAGGCAATTACCATGACAAGACTGAAGTGCTCCTGGATACATGCTATAAATCTGTCTTCTGTAAAATATTGAGATAACAACGGGCAGATAATGCTGTCCAAATGACTTTTTCCTTCATGTTTGACCTCTCTCTCTGAACCAAAGAATGACAACTGGTTCTTCTGCTCCCTTAGCTCAGCTCTGCAATCTGACATGAAGGATCTCGTGCACAAGAGCAAAAGCAGAAGAGTTTGTGTACCTTGGTTTCTTTTCATTTGTCAGCTTTGCTTATATGTGTTTTCTAGTTTTCTAACCTAGAGAGGGGCTGAACAGAACATTCCAGAGTATGTCTTATTCTTCAGATGTCAACCTCTGCTTGAAGAGTCATCTTGGTGTGTATCTATTCTTTCTGTGTAACTAGTGCTAACTGAGAGATGGCATGTAGTTGTAGGAGAGCAGCTTTGAAATAAACTAACCTAGATTTAGAAGCAGAATGACTTCCCATTTCTTAGCAGATAGTGTCTCAGTCGTTTGAGGTGTCTTGGTCTGTTACCCAGAATTCAAGTCTTATTTAATTAGGAATCCATGAGAGAGACCTCCTTGTCTCCACTGGCCTCTCCACTGACTATTTCTATTAAGAC
Organism: Ptilonorhynchus violaceus; assembly: GCA_013397565.1. Taxonomy (NCBI): domain Eukaryota; kingdom Metazoa; phylum Chordata; class Aves; order Passeriformes; family Ptilonorhynchidae; genus Ptilonorhynchus; species Ptilonorhynchus violaceus. The sequence continues at coordinate 1,168,180 of VZRJ01010912.1, read as the reverse complement.
TTTCTTGGCAGTATCCTAATGTGAAGTCAAGAGAAGGTGATCAGGTCCTGGGAAGATGCTGAGCTGCTGGCACACGTGACACGTAGTGTTTGCAGCTGGAGTTCCAGACTAACTCATTCCTTCTGGTAACTGTGCAAATTATGCAGCTGGAAAGAGCAAGGAAAAGAATCCTGAAGTTAGTTCCTTAAAAACCAAGCTCAAGTCTTGCTTTGTCCTCTCAGGCCAGCTCTATTAAACTCCAATTCATACTGGTTTTGGTGCCAAACAGAACACTTAGACAGAGACATTGCTGTTGTAAAAGAAGCTGCACTCACAGATGGCTTCTAAAGGTGCTCATATAACGTGAGTGGTAATGTTAGTCAAAGGTTACTTTTGACTTGTATTTTGAATTTAAAATATGGAGAAGTGGTTGCTGGAGCAGTTGCACAGTCAAGTCTAGCTCTGTCATGGTTTCCATAAGAGGCAGTTGGGTATAACGCTTCATGCACTTTAATTATGAAACAAAAACTACTCCTAGCTCAGTTGTTAATAATACATTTTGAGACTGAATGCTGCTATTGAAAATGTTTCTATACTCAAACAAAGGATTCAAATCTGTCTTTTGGTAGCTGTTTCTACTTAGACACCAAGCCTTGAAACTCAGCATGATGCCTGCACCAGTGAGCCTTTGAGATGAGAAACCAACAGCATTAAACTCCTAAACTATGGTTTCTTGAAAATACTTAGGCTGTTTTCTCCTGGAACTCTGCAGGAGTGAATGTAAGATTTAGACTTGCATGTTACTGAGCTAATCAGTGCTTTAACATTTAGCAGGTTCTGTTTAAATCCCTTCTCTCTGCCTTCACGTGGCTGTGCCTCTCACTGGCACATTGATTTTTAGACCCTTTTTAAAATTGGAGGTACAACTTCAGGATTAATTTGCCACTTTGATTTTTGTCAAGAATAAGAAGCAAAGTGACATTGTTAATGTTGGACTTCAGGTACACTGGTCTTGACAGTTTTACTTTTCTACATGTCTAGTTCCATCAGTCCCCAAGCTAACACCCTGGACCATGCTGACACAAATTGCCTGCATGTTTGCAAGAGGTACAGCACTCAGATTACTGGGTTAAAGTAATTGTTGATCTTATCCACTTCATTTTCACTTGTAGCAGCTTTTAAAAAAATAAAATTGAATCTTCCTTCCTGCACTGTAGTAACCAGTTGTATCTCACTATCAGTTTTGCCATGGGCTGGCTTGGAAGAACATTTCTTAACAGCTGTATGACCAAGCCCACACCTATCCAAGCACGTATCTGTCATCATAGGAAGAGAGTATTGCTGTAGAAACACACACTGGAGCTTCCTTACTCCTGAATCTGTGATAGAAAGTTGATTCTGTGCTCATGTCCCTTTTCTTGGTACAGTCAACAACATTAAAGTTTAGATAGCTACCTATAAGGAAGATTGACAGCTGACACAGATGCTGCTATTAAATTCATCAACCGTAATGAGAGGAACTTCCTTCTGATAGCTGAGGCTCAGATGCCCCTGCCTCTGCTCTAAGGAGAGCAATCAAACTGTATTCTGAAGGTGATTTTCCCCTTTTATGGATTAGGGAAAATGAAATTTTTCTCCTTTCCCTCAGGTACTAGGCAGGCTGTGTAGATGGGAGGGGCTGGCCGGGAGAATTTGATGGGCGATGCTTAAGAACAAAAGGGAGTTATCTGTAGAGCTGCATTCCACGGTAACGATGGAGAACGACGGTACTTAAGGACAAAAAGGGAAGCGTTTGCCCAGCCCAGAAGCCAGGACAACTCCCCCAATTAAAGAAAAACAAAGAGGCTGGAGCATCGCGAGAAAAACTGCCCGGGACTTGGGCGAGAGAGGGGTGGAGACCGGGACTGGCTGGGCACTTTGGGTTCGGCGTTCGGTGGAGGACGGTGGTGTCTGCAGCCAGTACTGGTTTCGCTCCGGGAACACTGCTACACTGAGCCGGCTGGCTCCCGAGCACGGATACACTGTGACATCTCCGAGGGTCCCGCAGCGGCACAGGGTACAGGGTTACGCTGTAACCAGTCGCCGCTCAGGACTGCTCGTCTCTGCTGTGCCTGCCTTCTGCTGATCTGCCGGTGGGTGTTACCGAGGTCCATCGCTCCCCAGTCAACCCTGCCTGCCTGCGCTGCCCGCTGCCGAGGTTGGTGGGGTCGGGCTGCTGCCCCCGCGGATCCGCACTGGGGTTGACCCCCCGTCCCCTTCGCCGGAGCCGCCATTTGCCACGTGAGGGTCGTTGCGCTCGCGCCACAGCGCCCCCTGCAGCCGCGGGGGAGTCACCGCAGCCTCTCTGCTCCAACGGAGAATCTCAACATCGAACAAGGGACTGTTAAGGGGTTTGGCTGGTCTCTTATGGTTGCCGTTTAACTGTCTTGTTTTATGTGTATAGATATATAACTCTAGTAAAGAACTGTTATTCTTTTTACCACATCTTTGCCTGAGAGCCCTGTAATTTCAAAGGTACAGTAATTCAGAGGAGGGAGGGGGGTCATCTTGTATTCGAGGGAGATTTTCCCACCTTCCTTAACAGACACCTGTCCTTCAAACCAGGACATCCCCCCTAAGGAATGCTTTCCCAGAGGAAGCAGCGTGTTTTTGAGAGAACTGCTTGAACATTATGAGGAACTGCTCCAGTGTGAATGAAGCTTGTCTAGCCTTACACCCCTCAAATACCATTTGCTCTTGCATGGAAATTTATTAAGCATTCACAACTGTACTAGACAAAGGTGTGTGTTGAAAGAAACCTTCCCAGAACCATTTGTGCTGGACTTCTTACAGATCCCTGTTTGCATTAATTTGAGTACAAGCAAAGCAGCCTTCATAACACATCTAAAACATGCCAGAGAAAAAACACTCAGAACCTGTCTGTTCATCTCTGCTGCTCTACAACAGCAAATACCCCACAGAGAAGCACTTTTAGCATTCCCAGATTCTGCATCTGCCCTTCCAGGAATGTACCCAAAGTGTTCTTGCAGGTGTGATGCTAAGCAACCATTGTGCAGCAGAATGAGCTCTCACTGGCAATCTGTAAAGGGCAGAACTGTGATGACAATGAGTAAATGTTCCGTATAAAGCAATCACTCTGGTCCTAGTCCTCAGACCTAAAAATACCCAAAAATGAGCTTAAAAGCTAAAATTCACAATGCTACAATTCATGTTGCTACTAGATTCCAGAAATATGGATATGTTCAGTGGTTTATAGCACATTAAAATCCATGTTGTTCACAGGAGAGACATTTACTTATCTTTACAACCAGCCTTTGTTCTCCTGAGAGTGAAATTGCCATACCATTTTTCTTTCTTCCTCACACTCATCACCTCACTTTATTCCATGGAGACGCTAACTACCTTTTCTCTCAAAACATGATCTTGCAGTTATTCTAGCTCAACTCTGAGCAATGCATTTCTCATCTTGCCTTTAGCTTTGAAATCTGCTGTTTCTGTTTTACAGAATCATTTAGGATGAAAAGACCTTTTTAGATCAATGAGTCCAACTTTTACTCAGCACCATCAAGCCCACCACTAAACCACGTCCCCAGATGCCACATCTACACATCTTTTAAACACCTCCAGCGTTGGTGAGTCAACCTCTTTCCTGGGCAGCCTGCTCCAGTGTTTGATAACCTTTTCTGTGAAGAAGTTTTTCCTGGTATCCACTCTCTGTGTTCCTGTCTTACTACAGCAACTTCATATTGCTCAGGGTCATTACTCAGAGGTGCCTGAGCTGTGACAGGTCACCAGTACCTGGAAGTCATGAAGGGCTGTTCATCTGGGGAATTACTCAGCACCACTGCTTTGGTGTCTGCTCTTTGGGAGCGTTGCTCTGTACACAGGCCATACAGTGAACTTCAGCAGACTCCAGATGAATGAGGGGATGCTGCAAATCAGTTTTTCAGATGGACGAGGGAAATGTCAGGAGAGGCGTTCATGAGGAAAAAAGAAAAAATTTCTTTTCCCAGTCTTTAGGATTACTGCTGCTAATCCAGTCACTCATCTTGATAGCATGCTGTTTATTAGTCCTTTCATGTTTTTTCTTTTCTTTCATTTTTTTTTTTAAATCCCCTTTTCTTGCATTTTTTACCTTCGTGATAGATTACTTACGTAAGATGGAGAGAGTTGTTTCTAAGTGGCATTTTATACAAAGTATTGTGGTTCCCTCATTGTTGTCTCAATGGTTTACAATACATTTTAGCTCCTCTAGCTACAGAGGCTTTCAGCATTTAAAATTTATAATTAAAGGGGTTGTTATATTTGGCTTTCATAACAAGAACCATTTGAACAATTGCCTTATTTATACACATTAATTTAATTCACAATGTGTATGGGGATGCTTGTATTTTTTCTAAAAGAAAAATACAAGGAATATTGTTCTCTTTTGTGAAAAGGGTCTAAAATCTTTATGCTCCTCATCTCTGCAGCTGCAAAGAAAGCACTAAACTTATAGAGAAGAAGTTGCTATTTTGCTCTGGGGATGGGGAGTGAATGTGAGACAAAAAATTATACCGCTGGTTAAGGAACTCCTTGGGTCGCTTTGCTCTGGTATCCTCACAATTTATCAGACATGATATATGCCATAAATAAATTCTGAACAAAGATTGATTTGTTCGTTGTCTTATCTGAGCCATCACCTTACTCATTGGTATCTCAGTTCTGCTGGATCTCCCTGTTAAACCTCTCTGGCAGCCTGATTTAGACCAGGCCAGGCTTTGCTCTTTGCAGATGTTGTGATAATAAGCACAGAATGTTGCTTTAGTATTCCTGTGCTGCTGCTTGGTTGGTAGGGTGTAGGATGCTGTTGTTTATTTTGCTCTTTGACCTTCTGCTCCTTAATCTTGTTTTCCAGCAGTATCTGCCCAGAATCTACCTTTAGGCAGAATTGCACCATGTTGTTGCCTTCAGATGAGACTTAGGCTTTGATGAGGGAGATAATGATCTGAGCTTCTGGGTGTCAGCCAGCAACGGTGCTGCTGCGCTCTGAATTAACACTTTAGAGAAGTCACTCCAGTTACCCACTGCTTGGTGCTGTTGGGAACTGCATGTTTTGCAGGAATTTGAATGATTTCAAGAAGTTTGTTTTCTCTTAAGATCAAACCTGTGATAAGGTTTCACAAAACAGAATGGCATTGAAACCTTCAGCAGAGGAGGTTTTATGATGGTGCAGTGACATGAGAGCTTTTGACTTTGAGAACCTTTTACAGGAAATTTGCAGAAACACGCTTTTCCACGAAATGCTCAGATTGGAGAGAACATTCTAAATAAATTAGTCACCAAAATACAGGGCAAATGTTGAGAGGCAGCTGCTTGTTGATGTGAAGTACAGTGAGTACTAAGCAAATGTGACACGGGGAGTCGAATTTGAGCCAAAACGTTGGGTTAAGCCCCAATAACACGGTGTGGAGTAATTGGAGGCTGCAGTTTGCTTGGATTCTTACTTCAATACCTCAGTCAAGATGAGTGCTGTGATCTGCTGTGGCATCTTGACCTACCATTGCTTTGCAATCTGTAAGCAGATGCACACTTTGAAGGGCTGTTCCTGGAAGCGTCGTGGTAAAGCCTAATCCCAACAATCTTTTGGTATTCATGTGTAGTATCCCAACTTCTAAGGGCAGAGTCAGCTTTCCAAATGGTGAAGGGAATGTGCTGATGTTCATTTTGCCTCTTCCTCTTCTCTCATTCCTTCCTTTGCTCCTTCCACCAGTATTATCTGCCTTGTAATAGAAAAATGATTAGGATTTCTGATCCTTTTCAAAAGAAAAAGAAAAAAAGAAAAATTATATAATTTGGATTTCTTGAAATCCTTGCCTGGCCTTGCTTTAGAATTTGACTATAAGCTGAGGAGTTGAGAATGAAAGATTTTTCAAGCACAGAATTGCTTGTGTGAACCTTGTATTGGGATAAAAAGAGGAGAATATATATAAAAAAAAATGTTTTACTTCTTCCATCAGCTAAGTAGAATGTGGTGCCTGTCTTGAATTCCTTGCTTTCTTGCTTTGTTTCCCAGTATAAAAAAGAAGTTAAATCTTGGCATTCTGATACCTTTAAGATTTTTAAAAACAAGTCATCTTTTATCTGTGGATTTTTCCCTGAATACACTCCCTCCTATCCATGAGGATGCTTTGCACCTTTGAAAACACAATAGAGCTTTGCCAGTAATGCAGACAGAAAATGAGTCATGATATTTCCCTGTTTGCCTGCTGTTAACATCCATGTGTCCACCCAGATTTAGGATTTCTATGAACTATTTTTACAACACATCAATCACCTGAAGCAGCCCACGGAGCTCTCCCCTTCCTCTTTCTGCTTCCCACTGGCATGAGCTGTATTCCCTCAGAGTGCAACTACAGTCCTCATGTGTGCTTGAACCTGGTATGGAAACCAGGGCAAAAGGTTGGATTCTGGGCAAACTCTGAAACCAAGGATGGGGATGGATCATGCTGCCTTCCATGTGGAAAGTCTGATGGCTGGATGGCAGCAGGAGAGTCACTGTATGTCTCTGCCTTGATTTTCTCTTTTCCTGTAAAACAGATATAAATGTTACACTCTCTGGTTAACTCACTTTATTAGTTGTGTTAAGGTGTGTTATTATCCTTAGCTGGGAATAGGGCTGAACATAACAAGTAATTTGTAAAAGGAGAAAGGCAAGGGTAACTATTCTCTAGTTTTATTATACAGCTATGGTAACAATTGGTTTTGATTGGAAACAGAGAGTCTTGCTTAATATAAAAGGAATTACTGCTGTACTCATAACCTTAAAGAATAGAAACTTCTTCAGTGCAGAGCTATCAACATTCAGCATTGTATTTTTGTTGGGTGCATTTGTTGCTTAAAGCTATGGCCCCGGAACACTTCTGTCCCTTATGTGGTTGGATTCTTGTGCTCTGAGATATCTGCAGTAATTTCTTGCTGTGCGAGGAGAATATGAATAAATAGCATAGATGTAAGTGCCAAAAGATGCCTCAGATGGTCAGTGATTGCAAACAGACTGTCTGAATTGATGCTGGTTTTATTAGGATGAGAGGAAATTCTACTACCTTTCAGGCAATTTTCTGTGTTGTCAAGCTACAATACAATCTTTTATTCCTTCTCTTGTGTACTCCCTTTCCTCTGGTGTCAGGAAACGTGGTGTTTTTGGTAGTCAAGGTTATCAGCGGCTGCTCCCATCACAGGAAAGGACAAAACACTAGAGAATTGTACTTCCTGCCCTTTTGCTAGCACAGGGATGGTGCAGCCAGTGGGTGCTGCTTGGTGGAGCTACCTCTCCTGGGAATAGCCAGCAGCTTCCCTCCTCCAGCTTCTGCCTCAAGGGTGGAGCAAGTTTGGCTTCCACAAGAGACAAAATGGGCACCAGAGCCATGTCCATCCTGCTGTCCCTGACAGGTGACTGCCCTCTGCCTTACCTGCCTTGTCTCTGCCTGCAGCTGACCTTGGTTATACCTCCAGATCTTGCTGCTTATATAGAGAAAAAAAGAACGAATTGCTTCTAAAATGTATTTGGTCGGAGGCCAATTTCCAATAATCAAAGCAAACAGATCTGAATTCCAAATATTGAGGGTAAGAATACCTTTTATAAACTGATGATGACCTGATTTATTGAAAGGTATCTGGTGATATCCAGTTCCTAAGCGCAGTGTTCCCTTCTGCTCTCCTATTGAATTTGAGTTCACCTATATAAAACCCTCTTCATAGGTAACAAAGTTTAAAAGCACTGACAAGAAAAAGAATCTGCAAAACAGATGTTAAAAGAGCAGTCAAAAGTCGCTTCTCTTATCCTTTTATTTACTCACTCATCTTTCCAAACTGCTTTGGATTAACTTGCATCAGTGTCTATAGCCATGCATGGTTATGCTTTAGGGGACAAAATGCTGGGAAGGAATAGTTAAGCTTTGCTCTGAGCAAGAAAACAAGATTTGTTGCCATACATTGTAAATTCCCTTGAGTCTCTTCCAATGAGTTGCTGGGGTTTACTGAGATCCTTTTTCCACGCTCAAGTTCACTCCTGTCTCAGCTGAGCACATCACTGCTGGGCCAGGGGGGTCAGTGCTGCCTGAGGTGGCCCAGCTCTGTCCCTGCTGCCCACCAGGTGGGTGGCTGGCCTGGCTGGTCCATCCTTGCACACTTTTGGGAGCATCCTGTAGGAAATGGCTGAGGAAGCAGCTCACTGGCAGCTCCTGGCAGGGGTCCAAATCATTCCTCAGCCATGGTGGGGAGGAAAAAAGTGAGGGAGTTTCTTGCCACCCAAGGCTCCTGCGTGTGGTTGTGCAAGGAAACTTCAGCGCAGGGGCGGGTGGGAAGGTGGGAGAGTGTTGAAAGTGCAGTGGAAGGAGGTGAAGTGAGTGAAATGGGGAGAAACCTCTGGGGAGCTGTGATGATGCAAATATCCATCTGAGTGGTGCTGCTTCCCAAAGCTGCGTCTGGAAGGGAGGAATTGAAATGTGCTCGAGGGTATAATGCTCAGGCAGTCAGCTAGAAAGAGAGAGCCAGTTCTAGGCATTCAGTCTTTCTATATAATCTCCGAAGGAGATAGAATTACTGAGGATGTCTCCATCCTTTTGCCATTTAATATGTCTTTCTGCCTCACTCCCTAGCACTAATGTATTCCAGATTTTTTTAGCCAGGAAACGCTACCTGAATATCCCTCTCTATCTTCTCCTGTGTCAGGCTTGTGGGTGTTTTGACAAATTACCACCTACTCATCAGCTGGAAAGATCAGTTCCTTCCACATTATTTTTCACTACAAATATTAGCAGCTGGTAAGCCATAGATAAAATTTGCTGAGGTAGATGGGAAGCAAAAATCCTTAATCTAGATAATGTCCCTGCCAAGTGTGAGTAAACAGCCTTAATTCACTGTACATCCAACATTTCTTTGAAACAACTTCAGTGTGATGGAAATTCTAATGAGTTAGGACTAGGTAATGATTTGCTGCTCCAGCTGAGCAGAGTGATGGGAGGAGTCCTTAGGAGGAAAAGGATGTGAGAAATGCTAAGAAGTTATTCTCCAGAACAAACAGGCTGAAATAAATTGCCTCTTTTTTTGCAGAGGGAAAAGAAAGCCAAGCCAAAGACCTGGAAAAGGATACTTCTTTTTCTTTATTGGCCCAGAAGTGTCTTAATTCTGAAACTTTCAGGCTAGAGAGGAAATGGTGAGAGTCCCTACTTAAATGAGAGTACAGAGTCACTACCAGACAATTATTTTTGTCATCAAATCTGGAGTGAATTTCTGTGGGATAAATAATTCCTTTTGTCATCAGACATAAAGTGAATTTCTATGCCATCCCTCAGATCTGTGATCTTTCTGTGGACCTGAGAATTTTGCCCTGTGCTGATACATTGTTTCGTTATTGTCACTTTAGGAAGTATTTCCAAATGTACAGATAATGCATGGAATCTATTTTGTATGGCCTAAAAGGCTATTTTTTTTTTAATCTAATGAAGTCTTTCATTAGAATAAAAGTCCAGTAGTTTTTCAGGTTTGCTTTTAGTCATATTGATGCAGCAGGATTCTCAGTGCACATACTGAGGGTTCTGCTTTCAAGCACTCTTAATTATTGTTGTTACTTTTAGCTGGGGTTTTTGTCGGTTTGTTTTTGGGTTTTTTTTTACTGTGAAGGAAAGAAATAGAACAGGAGCAAAATCAGAAACAGAAGTGAGGTCTGCATATGTTTGTGAGGCCTTAAATAGACGGCAGTGTCAGGGGCTGAGCAGTTTGCTGCATTCTCTGTAGGAGACAAAGGCTGAGTGGCACTTCCCAGGCTAATCCACTAAGGGCCTCGTGTCCAAGAAAACAAAGGTTTAGGGCATAATTGTGCTTTGAACTGCGTGTACAGTATGGTTCAGGGATATGGTTGAGAGACCACACTGGAGCTGCTCTGGAGGAAAGCTCCTGAGATGCACACAGTGCACACGTACAGCCTTTGACAGCGGCTGCTTTGATCTCCTAATCCGCTTCCAATGCCTCAACGTAAATGTAACCCAGGATCGCTTTGTGTGATTCAGCTCTGCTCAACCTGAAACTCAGAGTGTTTTCTAAAGTTTGCTGTGGGGAAAATACTCACGAGTGTGTTTGATTTAGCATCGAGGAGACAGATCCTGTTGACAAAGAACATTGAAAGCAAATCTGTCTGTGGCACCTTCCTACATGAGAACCTCTGATCTGCTAAGTTGTGGGAAAGGATGAATGTCAGAGGAAACCCAGTTAAAAACATTTTATAAAAGCTATGATTGCTTTATCTAATTATGTCCCTTTTTTATTTGAACCTTCACTTTGTCACTGGAAGTGACAATGCAAAGTTGATGTCGTTGATCTACTGAATTCTCTAGGTCTTAGACTTTCACCAAATCTCACCAAATCATTTTTAAAAGGTGACATGAGAACATTCTTAGATTTATGAACCAGTTTTGACCTTTGACAGTGGAGCACAACCATACTTGAAGCTACTGGACATTATATTTGCAGAAGTGTATCTCCCTTTGGGAATGTGAGCTGAGCAAAGCCCATCGATGCTGGTACCTGTCAGTTAACTCCTCTCTCTCTCTCTGAATCTGTGAATGCAGTTTCCTGTTTGAGATAAAACTGCTCCAACAATATAATTGTTACACTTCCTGACGACAATTTTTTGGAAAATACAAAGGCTACACGTCCACAGATGTATAATCAGGTTTCTTCATCCCTTGTCTGAGGACTCTTTGCAATTGGAAATCCATGCTGCTTCATTAGAGATGCCTAAATTTTCACTTATGCAGATGATTTCATCCAGAAGTGCCCCATAGTACTTCTCAAACTGTTGGCTGAATCCAAAGCCTGTGGATTAAATGGAAAGACTCCCTCTGACTACACTGACCTTTGTATAAGCTCATTAAATTGTAACAATGACAAAAAAATATTAAATGTAGATTGTAAGCACTGTAAAAAAGTTACTGTTACACTGATCTCTTTAACATATTTTGGTCTTAGCTATCTAGACTCCTCACGTATATGACTTTTATCTGACTTCTGTTGAATTGTTCTTTTAAATTATTCCATAAAATATTTGAATTACACGAGACTCTGAGAAAAATTTGATTGAGTAATCACTTCAGTGACCAGTTCTGGAACCTGGGAAGGAGCACAGACACCAGTGAAGGTGCCACCTGCAGTGTACCCCTGCCTGCCCAGAGCTGTGACAGCCAGGCTGGGACACTCTCAGCTGGTGACAGAATTCAAACTTCAAATACCAATTAAAATGCATGGTTGTCTGCAATTCCAGGCAGGGTACCAAGCATCCCAGTACCTGGGCCTTGCAATGGCATTTGCATGAGGTTGACAGAACTGTTTTGTAGTGCAGAGATGGCTGATTAATTCCTCAGGGTAGATCTGCTTTGAAAACACACTCGGCTTTAGGCAGAGTTTGAAGTAAGACTTATGCATTGAAATCCTAGTGCAGGTCAAATTAAAGTTTATTATTCAAGCACATGTTTGAATCAAAATTTACCCTTGGTTGGATTCTGGCTTATCCTGGACTTGAATTATTCTGAACCTGGTTTTATTTTGTTCTTTCCTTTTTCTTTTTTTCCTTTTACCGGTTGAAACTGAGCTGTCACTAATCTACAGAACAGGATTTCTTTAATATCACACTGAAATAATGAAAACTGGTCTGTAGAAATATGCAGGACTGTTTTATGTGTCTAGTAAACATCCATCTAAATATTTATAAGCATTCACAGCCCCTCCCATACCTATCACTTTGAGTAAATCCAGAAAGGCAACATATCTTGCATAAATCTCTCATTGTAGTCGTTGATAAATCAAGATATTTATTCATATATATATATATATATATAAATAGATAGATATAGATATATAAAAATATAAATGTATATTTGGGAATCTGGCAACATTCACAGCTGGATTTTCTGACTTCCAGTCCCCTTCCCTAATTATTGAGTCACATCCTTCATAAAGAAAGACCAACTAGAATCTGATCTTGCTTCATGTGAAACAAATGGCAAAATAATTGCTATGCAATTACAAACATTTTGTGGCTGGAAAAAAAGCAGATTTCTATTTGAAGCTCTGCAAAGATGTTGTTACCTGCAGCTATCATGTACATTTCTTTTTGCCTTTTGTAAAAGAGGGAGCCTTCCCATTTACCTTTGTACATCTGTGCTGAACAATCAGCAATTTGGATTTCTTTTCCAAAGACCAACCTCATTAGTGTCACAAGCACTGAGAAATCTCCCTGAACAGGTGTCACTTACAACTTCTGTCAGTCTTAGGCTGCTCAGTGGAATCATAGTTAGAAAATATCCCTGTGGAAATGGCTGTGGAAGGCTCTATTTGTTCTCCTTCAGTCTTGCTTGTGTGAATCAGTCTCTTAACTTGCAACCAGGCACAGGTAGCACACCATCCAGCAGCCTAAAATATCATTCCAGTGTTTGAAATGCCAAAGGTGTTCCTTCTGCCTCTTGGGTCAGTCTGTAATAAGAATTATTCAGCCTGACTTTTGCTAACAGCCTTAATAATGATTCCCAGTGTCAGATACCTGTCCTGTTCTGGCCAAGGCCAGAGAATCAGAAATAAATGCTTGATTCACCCTCTGCAGCTCAGAATTGAAGCTCCCCCAGACCAGGTATGGAATAAAGAAATTTCCACAATGTCAATCTTCTGACCATAACTGAACTTCTTAAAGTGGATGTTTCCAAACTTACTTTTGGAAACATGTTTCCAACAGGAAGGAAAAAAAAAAAACGGAAGAATTGCAAATCAATAACTGCATGTAAAGACCCAGTTAAAAAGGAAGCAGGCATTTTGGAGCCAATTTTTTTTAAGATACAAGGACAAGGTTGTCTACCAGAGTCAAAGGCATAAACTGAAATTTGAACAAATAGAATATTAATTTCCATTGACTTCAGTGGGTTATCCAGTGATTACCTGATATAGGAGGGAGTTTAGGACAGTGTGGATTGATAATTTGGTTGTTTTTAAAACAGAATGCTCTTAGGTGCCAAGATGAATAATGTGTAAGGTGTCTAAAGAGGCATTGCTTGTACCTTTGCTACATTTAACTCCACGAGGGCTCTGCAGTCCTGGGTATACAACTATGCATCAGCATATTTTCAAATAAAAAATCCATCATGCACTAAGACTAGCTGTAGATGTCCTGAACTTCCAACTTCTTTTTTTTTTTCAGTTGCAAGGAAATTAAATTAATTTCATGAAATTCCACACAGCAGACAAGTGCTTCTGTTGGCTGCCCAATAGTATTTTCATAATTTTGTATTCAAAGTACTTGTCGGATCCTGCTTCTGACAATGTTGATTTTTTTGACTCCGTGCTCTAGTGGCTGAAGTAAATGTCATCCTCTAAATCACAAGGCTTTGTACTTGATTTACTTCAGTCTGTCTGTACTTGGAAAAAAATATTTTTTTTTGAAGGACGTAGCGGTTCAGTGGGTTGGATTTATTTCTTGTTTTGATTGCACTGTGGCTGTGCTTGGATTCTCTCTGTTTTCTGTGACTTCCTTTACCTTTTCCAGCTCGTGTAAAACTTCCTGATGATCTCATTTCCTTTCCAGTCGGGAAGGCATCAGGTCAAGGGATGAAAGGCTGCCTTTGCCCCAGGTGATACAGGACTGGGAGGACTGAGCTTCCTGTGAATCTGGCAGGCCAAACACAATGGTGAGGGGTGGCTTTTCTCCTGCTTGGTCCTGATGGGACACTAACATTAAGCCTGCAGGAATTCTATCAGCAGAAAATTTACACCCTTGAGCTCAAAATAAATTTTGGGAAAAGAGGAGGGAAAGCACCCAGAGTGTTTGGAGGGCTTTGGAGAGGCTGCTGCTGAGAACTGTGCCCTGTGTGTAAGGGCTGGTGCAAATCTCCTGGTCTTTACATGTTTGGGGAAAGGCTGCACATTCCTGTGGAGATGGAAGGATCAGGTTTTCATGATGGTCACAGGGGAGACTCTAGTGATGGTGTATCCCAGCACCTTTATTCATGCTTTTGGCAACCAAGAATTTTTTTGGTATTTATTGGTTTGGGTTGCTTGGGTTTTTTTGGTTTTTCTTTGTTTTTGATACAGTGATTGTATTTTAACCTTTCTATGTGGATGTGGCTGTTTTGAAGTCACAAAGTGGTATGGAGGGCTTCTGCCTGCCAAAGTAAATTGCATTTCCAACATTAAATAAGTACCAAACCCTTGTAGAGCAAGTTTTCATAATCCCTAACAAGGCAAGCAAGGCAAACAAAGTGAAAAGATGCTACTCTCTTTATCACCCTTGGCTTGTCTCATTCCTTGAACAGAAACAGGCTCAGTCTTTGGGTACAGTTTCTAAATTTCAGGTCACTGATGTTTCATCATGATTAGCTTTGGGTTTAGGGGTTAGAGCATCTGCCTTGGCTTGGAAGAAGATCCAGGTATAAAGCAAATTAACGTTTTTATTTATTTAATGCTTTCTTTCCTTTTAATTCAAATCCCTGTGACATTTGCCACATCCCCTCTTTTTAATATTATATTTATTCTATTAGAGATGTATATGGACAAGTAAGGTGACATTTTTTCCTGGCCATCATAATTATTTATCAAGGATTATTTCCCAGGAAAGAACAGTTATGATGGCATTTGGAATGATGTCTGTAACAGAGGAAACAGACAGCTCCTTGTCTAGACCATCCTGTTACCCTCTTTCCTTCAGTAAGGATGTCTTTGTTTTCTGGGAGAGCCTTACAGAGAGCATATATTTATATATCCAACCATAAATCGCATAAATTTGTGTTTAGAAAATTTTTTGGTATTGACTTTTTGGTGTTCAAAGATTGAGGATAATGCTAGCTTTTCTGAGCTGAACTGTAAAAGGAAATAATTTTCTCTTCCCAGAAGCTCTCGTGATTTGAAGAGTTGTGTGGTAAATCTCATCGCACACATTTCATATGCTGGTTAATACCATAGTTAATAAGCTTAGCATTTGGAGCCAAAGTGACTCCTGGCTTGGCAGTGTTTTCTGTAATTTAGAGAAGTGAGTTTTGGAGTAGATATGAAAGTTCCTGGCTCCTTGTAGAAAACACATTATATGCTTGGCTGCTGTGGGCCTCTGAAGCCCCACCAATATCAAAGGAGTGTGTGACTTTTGTACAGTTTTCCTAGCAATGTAAATAACCCCCAATCAGCTGTGTGGCTATTCTTTTAGAAGTCAGCCTCTTCAAGACTTTGAACATTTTTTTTAATATTATGTTTATGCATTTCTAGATCCATTCCTAAAAGTCTTTAAAGCCCCGATGTAGGACACAGGGCAAAAAGTCCAATTTCTTTCTTAACCAAGAGATCAGGAGAGATAACTACAATGATTTTTTTTTTGTTTTTTAACCAGATACATATTGAAGGAAACAACACTGGCTTTCAATATCTGATAGATGGGAAAGGAGAGGGGAACCTGGGACCCAATTATTCTTTATCTTGGGATAAGTGCTGGCTTATTCCACTGTGAGGAGGTAGTGGTGTCCTACCTAGTGACTCATTCAGTTCTCTTTCAGTGGGTTTCTAATTACACCTGCCCATAGGCTTAGTAGTCAGTAGATGTGAAATGCCTTAGTGGGTGATGATGGCATTTCAGTGCTCTAAAAGGAGTGAATCAGGGAATTGGGACGGTGCTCTGCTGAACTTTTGCTATTCTGTGCTCCCTGATTTCACCAGTTATTTCAGAGATTTGGGGCCTTAGTGAAAAATAACTGAGAGCCGAGATTCAAGGGGGGGGTTGAGGCTTTAAGAGCACAAAGGCTTGGTATCCTGAAAAAAAGAGACTTGAACCTAGAGTAATATGGAATCACCTTTTTCTCTGGAACTCACAGCTCCTGCATTTTACTTTCTTCTAACTCAGAGCAAGCTTGTATATGTTTAATTTTTCTGCAGAGGAGTTTTTACCTCTTATCCCTAACAGTTTTCATTTCAATAAACCAAATTTTTTCCCCAAGTTGTTTTTTAGCTCAGTTTTTTTTCCAGGATGATTTTCAATTCCCTGGATTGCAGCGGGGTCTCAGTTTGCAGAGTCATTCCTACAGCTAATCCTCCCTCTTTTCTTTTTCCCCTCAGTTGATTGTTCATATTTTCAAACTACACAATCTCACCACCAAAACCTAGGCATTCTTTGGAGCATAATTTGAGAAGGAACACAGACCTCAAAAATGTCACTGAGCTCAGAAATCTCAAAACAAAATCCTTTCTCTGCTTAAACAGGATGCTATCAAGAGGTCTGGGCCAAAATTAAAATAAAAAGGAAAAATACTATTTGTATAGGGCAGTTCATGTAGTAGTTTAAGTAATTATTTGCACAACTGAAAAAAAATAAAATCAATGTAAATATTAATTTCTGCCTTCCTTGAAATCCGTAAAACAAACCAACAACCACCTCCAAAGACTCTTTTTCTCCCACTCTGACTTTCATCTCCTAAATTTCCATGGCTTTCCAAATGTGTGCTGATCCCAGCACCCAGTGCTGTAGTGCCTTGCTGAAATGTCAAACTCGACTTGTATACAACAGGCTAATTAAAACGTTCTCACTTTCTGCTCGCTGCCACCAACCAGTTTGCATCTGTCTGTGTCCCTCCTCTGGTGTTAACATTGACACTGCTTTGCAGGGAGTGAGGGTCTGCACTCAGCAATTCCAATTATGCTTCAAACAGACCCACCAAATGAAATGTGTGCATTTTAACTCGGGGCAGAACCTTCTTTATAGGTGTGAAACTTCTAAAAAGGTGTTCGAGCAACATAAGGCTGTTCTGCAGTGAAGGGCCTCTAAAATGAAAAGCCACAGGGATTTGTTGTTATAGGGCTGTTCCCTCTGGGAAAAGCAAGTTTTCTAGCATGGCCAGAAGGAGAAATAAACGGGGAAAATACTGAGGTCTCAGTTTGAGGAAAGTGAAGAGAAACGAAACGTTATCAAAACCTGTACCAGGAGGAAGCATGGCAGGGCTTGAGGCAGAGCCTGGCAGATAACAGCGTCTGGGAACTTCTGGGAACAGGGAAAGCCGGGACACTGCCATGGAAAACTCAGCCACCGGTAGCATCGTGTGCTTCCTCCGTGCTGCTGTTGTGATCTTGGCCTTTGGCAAAAGAGCACCTCCTTCCAGGGACGGCTGATCTCTTACAGCCCAGACAGGAGAGTTCTGCTGGACACCTCCATCCCACAGAGTTCTGACTGAAAATAAATGGGATTGCACAGGAAGTACCTCTGCTGCTTCCCAGCCAGAGGCGAATCTTCCAGGTTTGCTGATCAGCCAGTGTTATTTTAGATTAGGAAATTATGATACTTTGCATGTGGCTGTGCTTGGAAAGTCTTTTTGTCATCGTCATTATTGTGAAGAAAGGAAAGAGTTCATAGATTTGTAAGAGTGGGAGGTGGGAAAATACAAGATCAGTTTTAATGCCAGCTTTTGTACAGAGGAACTGTACCTCTGCTGAGGAGGATCTGGTTTAACCAGCCAGAATCTGAATGTCCTTGAATCATCATGGTCCCGTATTTTCAATCTTTTATTAGAGATATGAATAATGAGCTTGATGTTATACAGGCTTGGTACTATTCCTGTTGTTCAGGCTTCCCTTATGGCTACAAAGCCCTTCTCTTCGTTTTTGTTTTCCTCTGTAGTGTTTCCTCTTATCCTTGGTGATTTTCAGAGTTCTTGTGGCATTAGTAAACAGTTTGTGCAAATGTGCTTTCTGACCTTGCAAATGAAGTGGAAAACATTATATGCAAAAGCCTAACGTTTAATAAAAAGTTAAAAATTATGTGTATCAGAGCTAAGTCCAAGTGAACTGAAAGAATGCAAAACCTACAGATGCAAGGCCTCCAAACAGACCTGCTGGCTTCACTTGGCTTCTGGTTTTGAAATGAGATGAAACCAGATATTGCAGATTGAGGATATGTTTTTAGAAAAACCTTTTCTGAAACCTGGGAATCAAGGCTAAATGCTAATGTGGCACAATTGTCCTCTACCTTGTCTTTCTTTGACAAACTACTACCTTATTCTGGGAAAAAAAGCCATGCCAAATGTACTCAGTTCTTAAACCAACATCACTTGCTCTCCCACGAAATGAGGCCACCTGAATGTTGAGTGAGTGATAATTAAGGATTTGGCCAAAAATACATCCTTTCACTTACAAAAATAATACTTCCATGCATTTTCACTTTTGAAAAAACACTTTATCTATTTTTGAGCTTGAGTGTTGAAATCTGAAGAGGAAAAAAGTGAATTGGGCTGTCTTCTAGGTGACATCAAAATCCATTAAAGCTCAGAGAACTGCTTGAAGACCTACTTCTGAGTCAATTCTCTTACACTTTAGATAAAAAATTCCGGGGAACAAATACTGCAGCCTTCCTGGCACTTATGAGGAGGAAGTTCCAAGTGTTTGGGTGCCAGGGTAGAAATGCCAGGGTCTTACATCAGCATGCCCCGGTTTGCATCTCACTCCCTTTATCCCTCAGTTCTTAAGTGGATGGTTGTTCTCCTTGCATCTGTTGTAAAACAAAGTTGCTCTGCATTTAGGCAGAAAGCCCACACCAAAATAGCACCTCACAGTTTTTTACTCACACTGGAATCAAATTTGGAAAGGAAACCCCGCACATAATATCTTAAATTATTTGGAAAAATGGTGTCTGTTTCTAGCGTGAAGAGGAGGAACAGGGCTGGAAAGTGTGGGGATTAAAAAAGGTGTTAATAAATATATCTTGCTGGATTTCTGTTGCTCCCTGCTAAATTTCTTTCAGGAGTCTTGGTGTTCTAATGGGTAGCAATTTTATTGATTTTGGCAATTTTAATCTCGTGTTGGAAATCTCTCAGGTGCTTCCTGTAAGAGATTCCTAATTGTAGGCCTCTGGGTTTAGGAGTGGCTAAAACAATCATTCAAATTTAAACCTGGTGATAGCTAATGAAATCATTTCTCATTTTTCCAATTCTCATTTCTTTGTTAAAAAACAGAGGTAAGAAAAGACTGCAAAGAAGATTTACATCTTCTTTGTTTGCTAAAATTATGACAAGATGACAATTTTCTGCAGTATTACACGGTTTTCTAGAAGACGAGATTGTCAGAATGGATGAGCAAGACTATTTTCTGCTTCTGAAAAAAGGTAATTTTTCCCAATTGTCTTTTATTTTTCTAGTGAAATCTTGTCACAAATAGTCTGGTTTAAAGCATTAAATCAAATCATTAATAGCACTGGTGTAGACTGCCATTTTATTTTGTATAAGATTAACTCTAAAATTTTCAGTAATATCAAAGTGATAACAGAATGCCTAGATGGTTGTGTTTTCATCTATTTTACCTTTTTTTATCTTAATCCTATTCACACTGTCTCTATAGAAGAGCCTTGTGCAGGCACATTTAAATTCCGTGTTTCTTCCAAACACAGATTTTGTGGAGCCTGTTATTTGATCCATAACTTCTTGCTGCTGTGCACGAGAGGCACAGTTATCCTATTTAACTCAGTTATCAAGCTCTCTCATTCAGCATCAGGTCAGTGTGGTGCTTATCTCTGCCTGAGGAGCTCTGTGCCAGGAAAGAGTTTCTCAGGAGTAGTTACTGAGAGAATTATTTTCCAAGTTAAGTGCCAGCAGCTGGATCTGTGTGATCAGCACCCAGCACCTATGCTGCCCTTGCCTAGGGAAACTGTTTTAGGGGTGTTTTTTTGACAGTGGGGAGAGAGAAAGTTGGCTCTGTCTGAGTGTAAAGGATGCCAGAGGTGCTTGATACATACCTGGAAAGGTAAGATACTGCTTTCTGTAGCCAAATGTTCCAAATCAAAACCAGGAATCAGGATCCTGAAGCCAGTGTTCCATGGGCAAAGGTGCCTCTGTGCTGGTTAGCTGGGGTTTGTGTTCTGGGAGCTCCATCCTGCAGCCAGTCAGCCCTCTGTGCTCTTGCTCATAAGGAAGGAGCCTACGGGATTTTTGGGGTCTTCTTCCTCTAAAAACTTAGACTTTCTTCATCCAGGTGTCTGGACTTGTTTGGAGGGGTCTTATGTTGCCCTCTGTGCAACATCCTCATGGCACTTGCTGAGGCCCTGAGTACAGCCCAGGATTCTTTCACAAGGTAATAAAGACCCCTGCATGTTACAAGAAAGCCTGAGCAGAGAGCGTGGACCAACACATTTTTTTTAATCTGTCCAGTCAGATAGTCACTTCTGAAAATACTTCACTTTTCATACATTTACAATGGTGGGTGATTTGCAAGCACTGTGATCTTGGCTGTGTACCTTTGTCAGTATCTCCTTTCTTTGAAAAACCCATACGCACTTTGATATGCCAGGGAGAAAAATCTTCAGCACAGGGAATAATTTTTGAGGATAAATATTAAAAAAAAAAAAAAATTAAAAAAGCGCAGAATGGGAAATTTCTCAAATGAAAAACATTAGGGACTACAGGCTGAAGAATTATTTCTAAAAGGGATTAGTTAACCCAAACCTCCTTAAAGGAACACGGAAGTAGGCTGTATATTATAATTATTTTTTTTTTCCTGAAATGAAAAAGTGGAAAAAGTCATTTTATTTGGTCAAAACCAGTAGAAGATTATTTCTCTTCCTTAGAGTTTTGGAAGAGGGTTTGACCTGCTGTGAGTATGATGGACATTGGCTTGCAAGGTTTTATCCAGTGAGTAAAATGGGCCTTAGCTGCAGAAAGGTCAATTCCACATCCCAAATTCTCCTGAGCTTAATGTTTGTCACAAGCCCATCTGTACCAGGATTTGCTCCAAGGCATACTGACGTGAATGTCATGGTTGCAACTTTTTTAAAGAAATGGAATTCAACAATATCCCAAAGGCCTACAAAATGACAGCAGTATTTGATTAAAAAAACCCCAACAACTTGTGCATCATAAATTACCTGCTTAATATTCAGAGTTAGGTTGGGAGAGTTGGTTTTTTTCCCTCCATCTGGTGGTACTTTAGGATTCCTCAGAAAAATGTAAAAAATAGAAAGACCTGCTTTGAATTCTTACTATAATTCCAGTGTCATTGGAGAACACATTTTTCTCATAGATGATGGCACCAGGATATGGCCTGACTTGTTTCTGCATGGCATTTTTAAAGTTTTGAAGGCAGTCTTCTGACCATGACAAACACCAGCAGAAAGAGAGGATGAATTAGGACTTCTGATGGCTTATCATGGAGTGCTGAAAATAAATCTGAGTTGAAAATACAACATTGACTGTCTGAAAAGGAAACATCTGATCATAAAATTAACATTGAAGGCAGAAGCTGAGCAAAAAGCCAAACTTAAAAGCCTTCAGTGATGAAAGCCATGCTCCCAAACCAAGCTGAGACAGTAAGGATGTCAAGGACAAGGGAAGGCCTTTAGACAACTGGAACTAATCTTAAACCTTCTTGACTCTCCCTGTTTTGTTTAGACAGTCAAGAGATAGAAGCTTCTTTTTAAACCTCTGCAAAAGGTTGTTTGCAAAACCTTCCAAAAATCCATGGTAATTTTCTAATTCAAATATTTTGTACTTTATGCCAGGAGGGAGTGGTGAGAAACTTGCTAGGACCCAACATGGACACCAGAAATACATATTAAAAAAAAAAATCTATTTCTTTGGCATCAGTCATAGCAGTTGGCAGAAGCTCTGTTAGAGATCATTTGTCTATAACAGGAGACTCCATGAGCCTCCACAGGCTCAGATGAAGGATGGAATAGCTTTGTATTCCTGAGTAGGCACATGGTCCCCTTTAATATCCAGCTGTGGGAATCTGGATCTTCTTCCAAGTCCACAGGTGAAGGGAAATTGCCCAGAGCAGCAGGCTGAGTTGAAGCAGTGGTGGAGGGCTCTGAGACACTGGGATCAGTTTCTCTGTGTTTATGATGTTGCTGCTGGGCTGTTTGAGTCCAGCTTAAGCTGGTTAATGGCTCTGTTTGTTTATACATGAAGTTTTAAGATTGTCAACACTGCCTAGAGTGTGAGTTGAGTTTTCTTTTGTTATAAACCCATGAAAAGTCAGATGAATTTTGCATAGCTTTGCCTTTGCCCTCTTATTATAAGTAAAGAAGATTTAAAACCTGTTTATATTGTACTGCTCAGCAAGCTGGTTTTGGCTTCCCTCAGTAGTTCTGACATACATACAGGGAGCATCACAAATCGTGGTTATTTTATCCAACTCCACTGTACTGTGAGGTTTTGCTTGCTTAAGACTAACAAACTTAAGTGATGAGTTGAACTTCAGATGCCAGAAATGTCAGGGCCTACAAAGGTGAACATAAATCTGGGGACTGAGTCATGTTTTATGTTCAAGGTAACTAAACAGAAAACGGGCAGAGCAGCCCTTACAAATTTTATGTTTCACCTGCTAAAGAAGAAATGTTTCTGCTAAGAGAAACTGTTCTATTTAGATGAACTGCTGATTGGTATTCTTTCTTACATCCAAAAAATCAAATGCTGAACACTTTTTTTTTTTCTTTTGTGATTCCACTTGAGATTTTGTAGGAATAAAGGAAGGGATGGTCTGGTTTTGTTTTTTTCTGCCAATAGTACCAAAAGTAGTTGGAATTTCATTATGTGTGAAGTTACTGCAGACAACGGAGGGTAAGGAGCAGAGGATGATGTAGCTCCAAGTGCAGTGAGTAACATGTTTGAATTGTGAGCTCTGTTATGCAGATTTGTAGAGCTAAGTAATAAGGCATTACCAAGCACTGTGCCTTGAAAACTCTGTGCCTTAAATCTAAGGGTTTTTTTTTTTTCCTGGAAAAGCTACATTTTTAGCTTCTGTCAGTCTGTGAGAGGGAACAGGGAGCTGGCTACTTGCTTGTCAGGCTGGGCCAGAAATAATTTGCACTGATGAGGTGCAGTAAGCGGCCTTGACATGGTGTAAGGTTTTCAGCAGAATTGTTCTGCTTCCAGGTGTCAGGCCTGCAGTGCTTATTTTACTTTCTTTTAAGAGTGTTTTAATCACAGTCATGAATCTCTCTCTCTCTCTCTCCAGAGTGCAGATAGCTAACATCTATTCAAAGAATTATGACAAAGGAAGAGATAGATGAATTTTATTCTTGAAAAGAGAAGCTATTAAACTACTTCAGTCTGCTTAACCAAAAATAGTTTTATTTCCTGGAACTACTGAAATCATAATGAGGAAATGAGTATTTACCCTAAAATGTATTTAACATTAAATCTCATTGTGTGGTATGATTCTAACAAGAAAGGCCTTCCAAAGGCCAAACCTTAATTATTTTGCTGTCATTTTGTTCCAGATATCTAAAGCATTTGTCTCGTATACTTTTTTCCACCGAAGATAATTTCTAATAAAATCTAATTTTAGTTTCGTACACTGCAGACTGGCTTGCTTTTAAACAGTGTCTTTCAGGGAAGTCTTCAAAGCCTGTTCTTTGATGGAGCAAGAGGATGAGTTTCATTATACTCCTATGTGGTTAGAAGATATTATTAGGCCATTTCTATAGCTGAGGAGCAAATGTCAAAAAAATGGTGAAGCACTGTGATGGCTGCTGCTTAACCATCTGGCTGTCTAGCAGAATGTGTAGCCTAGAATTAGATGTGTAGCTTACCACAAATTAGACATTTAATGGACATTTTAGCTTCCTACAGAAATAAGAATAAATTTCAACAGTAGAATACTAATTGTTTAGTAAAAGAAATTGGATAGGGATTGTTATGTTAGTGGATATTTGGAAAGGTTAGGTGTTTTTTTTTCCCCCATTTGTGAATTGGTTTGTTCTTTAGTTTTAGGCACTCTGATGAATTTGAACGGCGTTTTTCAAAAGAATGATGACAAATTGTTTCTATATGAGGGCTAGAGAAGCAAATTTCTCTTTTGTGTCTTGAATTAGATCTGAGGAAAATGATTGAAATCCTGCCTTGTGTGGGTGGTTCTCTTAGACTTCTGCTGTCACTATTTTGGGTTAATTATTTTGTGAAACTACATCACAGCCCTCCTATGTACCAAGTGAGTTCTCTAAACACTGGGTAAAACTCATGTTCATTCTTTCCTGTAGGTCAGAAAATAACTAAGGTAAGCAGAGGAAAAGAGTTTAAAGAGAAGATGGTGAATTCTCCCTATCTGCTTGGGGAAAGAGGGATAATATTATCTTCTGACTCTTCCTCAAAAGTATCTGGAGCAAAGCTCGCTCTGTTTCGTGTGCTCTGCAAAGACCAGCAGGGTGCTGGAATATGATAAGAAGAAAACCTGTTTTCTATATACTGGTGTGTCTTGGACTCATGATGGATACAGAGCTTGCAGCTGAAGTGTTTTTGCAAGAACACAGAAACTCTGAGCTTGGAGAACTCCATTTCTACAAGATTAGGCTACGGCTGAGGAAAGTTTCTGAAGAGATGTCTATTAGAGTAGCTGCTTTTTGGGGAAACAGCCACCGCCAAAGGTGACTTTCCCAAGGTTCATTTTTGCTAATTAATAGTATCCAATAGCAATACCAGAAAGAGGGGCCAGGATAACTCTGCATGCCCTAAGGTGATACTGCAATGAGAAACGGAACCTTTCCTTGCAGTGCTCTAAGACCTGTCTCTTCAAAATGTGCAAATATGCAAAAAAAAGGTGTTCGATCAGAAGTGTTCACAGTGGATATCCCTCCATGGCTCTCCACAGCCGCTGTTGTGCTGGATTTGAGCCCGAGAAGCCAGACTTCCCCGAGCAGCCCTTCTCGGTGTCACGAGGTGGCAGTGCAGAGTGGGTTTGCAACTAAAAACCTTGGAAGTGCTTCAAGGGCAGATTTTTCCTGGGGAAGTTTGTGGTTTCGGCATGACTCTTCAGATTCTCGCTTTTCCTCAGAATCAGTCTCAAGACGTGGAAATCTTGCAAATTGCCTACAGTCACAGCGTGAAGTTACATTTTCTTGAAATTATTCCTATGCAAGTCTATTTAATTAAAAATTACAATGGGTAGTGTTTTACAGGTATGCTGAAGACAGAAAAAAAACCCCAGCAGAAACTCAGCAGTAATGGCAGTGAAAAATCTGGCCAATATCACAGGAGGGTAAGCAATAAGTTACTGTATCAATTTGCTTGATTAGAGCTGTCAACAGAATGCATCTTTATTGATTCATTTCTGTGGGGCTGATACATCATCTTGAACTGGCATCACAATGCTGGGATTTTAACATCAGGGGAATTCAAGAGGCTTAGGACCAAGAGTTACAAAGAGAGGAGCTGGAGAAACTGTTGTAGCTGAATTGCTCCAAGTGGGCAGAGATCAGATCATCTTTATAAGATGAGGAACTAGAACTGCTTCAACAAAGTGTGTAACAGAAATAGCAGGTTTTACTTGAACAGTCTTTGGTGTATTCCAGTCCTCAAGGTGACTGAATCCTGTTAGGAAAGTCCCTACTTTTTCTCAGGGGAGGGAGGGACCGACAGAGAAGGCTTCTTTATTTGCTACACACCTTGCTCTGTCAAAACAACAGGACCAAAGAATTCATTCAAACCCACTAGAATAAAGATTGGTGGCTACAGTTAGGGACCACTTTAATGCTAGGCCATCTCACTGGCTGATTGTGCTGAGCTCAGAGGTGACATCCTCTAACAAAATACGGTCAAAGTTTTGGCTCCCCTCTCTGAGTGCTGTAGTTGGCAAGGCAGCTTTCCAATGGGGAATAATGAGGGAGAAATCAGTGTATGTGGAGTGCTGCAGGAATAGGGTCCCATAGCTGCTGCTGCTCCCCTGGTGAGTCATGTACCACCTGCTGCCTCTTCCCTCTCCCCTCTCTACCTCCCATTTTGTCATGGGAGATGCACAGCAGAGTTTGCTTGGGATCTGGAGAAACAGGGTTGTAGATGATTCTGCCTGTTTGCTCATTTGTGACATTTACAGTGCTGAAGAGCTGTACTCTGGGGCACATATTGACATTTAATTAGGAAAATTACTCTTGTGTTGGCTAGATCTAAATGCCAATTTATTAAGGCAATATATAGGTAATTTATCATGTAATGTATGTTCTGGACTAGATTAAAAAAGAATTGAAAATAATAATAATTAAAACATCCCATTCCAAAAATGTGTGAGCTACCATATGGCTGGCTACTGTAGCATAACAGAATAACAAGTACAGTTAATTATGTCAAGTAAGAATGTGCTAGAGAATCCATTTAAGTAATCACGGATCACATGGTAATCATCAGTAACTGTGTAGAGATATTTTGTTTGGATTTCCCCTTCACACATTCCTCTCCTTAGAGCAGATTTGTGCACAGGATCCAAACCCAAAAGTCTTTAGAATGGCTCAGCTTTAGCAAAATAAACCTATCTGAAAGTGTTAAAGCCTGGCAAATGCCTGTGGCTATTTGCTATACACGCAGTTGAGCTCATCAGTTCATCGTGTGTCCAAGCTCTTTTCACTAAACGAGGGCAAAATCCTCCACTCCATTTGGTGCTGGGTTTTTTGGGAGCCTTCTGTATGATGCAGCCATAGACTGTGCAATCAGCACTGAGCTGTTTGACCTGGAGACTTCCACAAAGGAAAAGTGTCTGGGTTCCCAGAACCAGCCTGTCATGCACAATCCAGCCAAGCAACAAGCTGCTCAAGCTGGTGGGAGGAAAAGGGACAGGAAAGCGGGAAGCTGTAGCAAAGCCCAAGCTGGATGCCTAAGCTAAATCCCTGCTGAACAACCTTTCTGTGATTATAAATTGAAGAGCAATTTCTCTCAATGGTGGGTCTGTTTAAGCAAAACAAACTTACTTGGGTGCACCTCTGCAGGGGTCAGATCATCTAGAAAATAAGTGATGCTGGTGAATGTTGAGGACATCAGTGGGTTGAGCACTAACACCTCGTAAAACTGAGGTGAAAATACAGATTGTAGGTTGACAGGTTCCATTGACCCACAGCGACAACCTTGTTCCATGTATGCAGCCAAATATTTCCCATCAAGTAAGCGCCCAGAAGTCTTGCTGATTATCTGAACTACAGCTGCATCTGCCAAACTGGCCTGGAAATCTCCAGAGGACATGCTTTTCATTAGATTTCTCCTATTTCCCTTTTCTAGTCAGGCTGGAAAGATGGGAGCATCCTGCCCTTGCTCCTGGTCCCAGCCAGAGCCAAGAAATCAGAGAGGCATGTGAAAATGAAAAGGGTGAGGGGAAGGATAACAAAGTGCCTCTTGCCAAGTCTTGGATGTCATGAAGGAGATGAGGAAAAGGATTGATCAGTCCTGAATTATCTGCTTAGATTCAGTCATTCTCATTCCCAAGACTTTGCTAACATCAACAGACGCAGAACCAGAGAGATGTGCTTTTTTTATCATCAGTGACCTTGGAGAATTTTAAACTTTTTAGGCTTCCTGGCAGCAGATGGCTTCTCTTTCTAGTTGCTATGTTGTCAGCTGCATCAATAAACATAATAGAGATTATATACAGAAACTTGGGATTGGGATAGTCTGAGTATATCAACACTGTTTGGAAAGGGCAAGCAAACAAATTACCAACATATTCCCTAGGGGCTTTCCAACCAGTGGTGAACTATAACCAACCAGATGATCTGCAACCACTTAATCTAATGTATGTGCTTTTCTTCAAGTTAACTAGGAAACTTCAGATGGAGGAGAGCTTAACAATTCATATCCTGGCACACAACTAATCCTATATGTCAGAATTCAGCAAACAAGCTGTGCTTGATGTAAAGGGACAACTTGATTTGCTACTGGTAATAAGTAGACACCTTGAAGGGCTTTATATCCAAGCTGTAATTTTTCCTTTCTTTGTATCTGACTGGCTAACACAAGGAATGGTTAACAATTCCCTTTTTAAATCGTTTTCTCACCTGCTGTCCACTTAATTTTCCCATTCTTTTTCTCCAAGAGGAAATCAAGTCCCTTGGTCTCTCTCACTGTGATTCAAAGAAAAACATCTTCATTGCCCTCCCCAAGGCTGTGGGCTGATAATCTTTGGTTTGATCCAAAATTTTGTATGACTTGAGAAATCCTGTTAACAGGAAAGGGCTGGCATAGGAAACTGAGGGAAGAATGGCAAGAAGAGCTATTCCTTCATGAACAGTTGTAAGGTAAATTTATTCTTCTGGCTAAATAACCCTGACACCTTATGCAAAGCTAATTCTTTTTCTCAGTGACAACGATTAAAGTGAACTAAGTTCATCTCTGTTTGTCAATCAAATGATTGGATCCAAAAGTGCTACAAAAAATAACATTTCAACTCCTAACCTTCCCTCGCAATTCCTTCAGCCAGCACCCAGTGTAAAGATGGGAATTCGTCCTGTGGTATAAATGTTAGTAATAAATATGCTCTCGTGGGGTGGTTTTGATCATAAGATTTAGCAAAGGGAAAGTTAGCTGCAAGATATATAAAACATACTGCTGTCCACATTTACTTTTGGCTAGACATGTTTTATCATGCACGTGGCAAGACAGATTAGAATAAATGGCCACCTCTGTCTTTATCCCACACTGTTATTAATCTCATGTCTCTGCAGCCTCTGTGTGCACACTGGAGATTTGTAACGAGACTCTGCAGCAACTGGAATCATGAAGATTAACTGGGATATTGGTGTGAAATCAAACTGGCATTGATTAGTAACTGCAGTGTCTGGGGTAAGTGAGGAGCTGGACTCAGAGAGAACAGGAGGTTTGTTTAATCTTATTCCAGCTTTGCAATTGCTTAGTGCATTTTTCGATCTTATCAAGAGGCAAGTGCCTCAAGGAGATTTTGTCTTTAGGAAGCTTTGGGCCAAAAAGTAGATTTTAATTGATTTCTGCCCAATCCAAATCTGGCTATTTGAATCAAGAAATCCAGTTGCTGAATTTTGACTTGCTCTGTAAAGCTTGGCTTGCTGCTCATGTCTGGTACGCAAAGTGCACATAGTGTGCCTTAAGGCACAATATTCTATTTTAAACCTTAGGTAGCACAAAGGCTGCAAGAATGATACTGTTAATGCTGAATAATGCCAGGCAGAGCAACTTTCTGAGTCTATGAGCAGACTTAATGAAACCTAAGCCATGAAAACCTGGTGAGGAGACCAGGTGAAGCTGTCAGCCGTATATATATATTTCAGGTGGATTGTCAGAGAAGAGCTGCCCCTCTCCCAGAAAGTGTCCCCTTCCAGAATTTTAGACTGTGTATTTTTCCGTTCTTCCCAAAATACCTGGCTGTGTCATGGCTGGACTTAGACTCGAAAGAATCCCACACTGGCTCACGTTTCCTGCAGAAGGCAAGGTGCAGGTCCAGCAGGCAAACCAGCCTGCAAGCATCGGGTCCTGCACACTCTGAGCACCAAGATGTTGCACAGAGCCTCACAGAACAGTAAGAATAACATTTGTGGGTCCTGATTTGTAAGCCAAGAACTTTGCTTCCTAGAAATACACTGCAGTCACTAGGGGGATGAAACAAATAAGATTACTTCACTGGCATGGGTTGCTGTAACCACAGCGTATACTGCTAGGTTTTGTTCTGTAGAAAAGAATTTAGTCCTGAGGTCTTTGAAAGGAGAAAAGGGAAATTAAATATGTTGTGTTGTTTTGTATAAGTTTTGTTTTAAGGCCGAAAGCGGCCATTATAATAATTTAATTCAATCTTCTGCATAACTCAAGCCAAATAATTCAGCCACTAATAGCTGCATCCAACTTGTAGCTTCTGGTTGGGTTATATTTTATACATTTATATCCAGAAAGAATGGTATGTTTTTGGAATTGCCTTGCCCTCTGAAAGTTGAGGGGACAGCACAGACAGCATATGTTAGGGGAGGATACATTAAACTGCTTGGTTTTTACCTTGCAAAATTTGAAATATATTTACATATAGATAGGAAATGTTGTTTTACTATAAACTGAGTACTGCATTTATAAATTAAACAAGGTTTCTGAGAGCCTGGATCTGGGGGAGACTGTTTTACAGAGATGCCTTTCAGGGGGAGTGTGCCTATGATGGGGAGTGAACACATCCTATAAGCCATAGCAGAAATTCTGCTTCTCTACCTAGATTTTTATCTATCTATCTATCTATCTATCTATCTATCACTTAAAGATCCTCTCCCAAAAATTACCATATACCCTAAACTTTTTGAAGGCAAGAAGTGCTAAAAACATAGATATTTTCATGCAAATGCTCTTGAATGCCATCTCACACAAAATAGTATGACAAACAGGAGCTAGTGCAGTAATAAATACTACAGACTTGGTAGGCTTAGCTAAAAATATCCAGTGATCACCAGAAACTAGGTTAAAACTCAGGGTTTATTTTTAATTTAGGAGAAGAATACATTTTTCTAGCTAATTATCAGGCTTACATAGGTGACATGTTTTCCCCTCTGTTCTAGAACAACAGATGCTAAATTAGACTCACTTGGCTAAAAATTAAGAAAAATTAAAAGGTAAGCTCTTCGCTGTTTTTAAGGAAATCATGAAAATAATGCATGCAGTTTAGGACAAAAAAATTGAGAAAGAACTTAGTGCTCATTAGGTTTATCAGATGATTGCCTCAACAGCATCTATTTTCACCTTCAGGACAAGGCTAGAGCTTTCATGTATTCCAAGAACACAGGCATCAGAGAGCATTAGTGCCACAGCTCAGGTAAATCAACACACGTGTCCTCTCTTGTTCAGGGGTTCTGCTTGCTCACAGGAGCAGCTTTCTACACCTTCCCAGCAGCTGAAACCCTTTCTCGTCTAATGGCTTCTAGTTTGATTGCAGCTGGGCATTTCCAAAAGTGCTTTAATTTATGATGACCTCCGAGGAACTCCACGTAGCAGGAACTCGGTATTTCTGTCACCTGTAATAAGTATCTTTCCAACGGTTCAGCCATTCCCTGGAGAGCCCGTGGCATTCCTGCCATTGACTGCGTTTGAAGCTTGAGTGAGCCTTAATGTTTTAAGGGCTGCCGAGTTAAAGAAATCACTGAGGGGGAACTGGAAAGCATCTCCTGTGCCTGCAGGTGGACAGAACAATGCCATTATCACTCTGGCAGTGCAAAGCTAGCAGCTTTTAAGTGACTGCTTTGCAGAAAACCTCCTTTCTTTCTTCCTGGTCTCATATAAGAGTACAAATAAGTGCACGGACCATAAAATGGAATTATGCAGGGAGTTAGTGGTTTGCCTTGATTCAGTTATTGGAAAGAAAAAAATTGGAATGAGCTTGCCTTTTTTGTTGTTTTTGTTGTAGTTGTTGGGCTTTGGTTTTAAGTCTCCCCTCAGAGGTTTTATAAATTTCTTGTAAGCGATTCAAATACTGTTTTATAACATTTAACTCGCAGTATGAACGATTCTTAATCCATCAGGATGGCTGCTGTAGCTGCACTCCCCCTCCCTGCCATGGCAAAGGTCCTAGTGCAAACTCCTTTATTTGCAACAGTGGTCAAATTGCAGCTTGTCCCTGGAAGGAATTCTGCAACATTTATTATTCTGTTAATATCTTCTGCTCACACGATGTAAATGGCCTGGACAATCTAATATATTGATTCACCATTCTGCTGAGCACAAATTTCTGTCACCTACAAATTTGTTAGTGTAACCTGGGCATTTATTGAACGAAACTGTTATTGGTGTTTACACTATTGCCAGCACAGGAATTGTCAGTGAAATACAGGCAAACAATCTTTTTACAGTGTTCTCTGCCTAAGCATCAGCATTAAAGTCCTAGGACATGTGTATGTGTATACTGTTAAATAAGAGAGAGAGAGAGTTCTTGCTGCAACCCTTTGATTTCCAGCACTCCTTGTTTACTCCCTCTCTTCCTGGCTCTGTTTTGGACCATTCCAGTCAGCTCCCTTGCAGACAACTGTGTGATGCAGTGGGTTCATCCTGCACAGGGTGGGAGGAAACCAGAAAGCACCTCTTTGTCTTGAATTAATCCATGACTGTACTCTATTTAGCAATTTATTTATAGCTGGTGTCCTAAGAACTGACTCTGGTTCTCCAGAATTGACTCTAGGTAAGAATTGAGATGGATTTGAATTTCCTGGTGATTGTTACAGCTTCCCTAAAGAAACAAGCACACAAAACAATAGAAAGACATTTCTGTCTCCATTAAAGCAAGACTGCCTGCAAAGATGTTGGTTGGCGACACCTCCTGTAAACTTATGAACTTATTGATCTTGTGGCATCCATATCAAAAATGTGTTCTGAATTATTAAGAAGTTCAGCTGACCATATTACATTTTTGCTTTTTGACTAAGGACTTAAATAACTAGTTATGATACCCAAGTTCAGTTTACAAGCAGCCAGAGTAGTAGAACAGTGCTAAATTTAAAATCTAACCCTATTTCTTCAGAATGCTTTTCAAATAGCTTTTAAGTGAATAAAACTGCAATGGATCCATAAAACTGTGTTTTGTGAGCTCGGTATATTGCCTGTAATCCTAAGGTCATGTTAACCCATAATCTTTCAGTATTCGAATGCTATTTTCTTTAAATAGGTGACTTTACAGTCACAAAGAAATATGCTTTGAAGTGAATTTTTTGCTGACCTGCTTCCCAGCAAGGTGCATCCTATCTCATGACTCAGAATTATTCTTGTCACCATGTTAACTTATGCAAAGAGAATATAGTGCCTGCACTGTAGCTGAGTTGCTTTAGAATGTCACATGATGCAATATGCTTATACTTTGGGGATAAACATTTTATTTGTGAAGAAAAGCAAGTTTAGAGAGGCTCAGATGCTGGCCAAGCTGTGGATCATGAGCCTTGAGTGCTGGCCAAACTGTGGAGAGCACGGTGTGGCCAAGGGCCAACCTACAGTAGATGGACGCTGTGAGTGGGTGCTGAGACACTGAGGTTGGGAAGTGGGCAGTGATATCTTAGTTCAGCAAGCAGGATCTTCTCATTCACTGCCTATTGTCCTTCATGGAGTGAGGGGTTTGGGGAGCTCCTTCCCTGGGATATGGGGGATCCCACAAGCTCTTGGTGCTGGTGTGCTGGATGTTTTCGTGCTGCACTCTGTAACCTCCATGCATGCACAGCTGCAGCCTGGCTTGTGCATCCTAACCAGTAAACTGAGGCACAGCCGTTCAGGCCTTCTCCTTGCAGGGTTTCCATGGAAGTCAGAAGGTTTTGCTTGTTGTAAGTTTGGTGGTTTGGAACATCACAGAACAAAAGGCAGTTTATGAATACCATGTAAATTATGTCATACAAAAGTGACTCGTAACCAGATGATTCACTGCAAATGCATTGGTAGTTTTGGTGTTTGTCTATTTTATTTTCTGGCTGAGCTGAGAGAAGGTTTATAGTAGGAGTCTGAGAATTGCTCCCATCTGAGAGATTTTGGATCATTTCTGCTCTTCCCATGTATGTGGCTTAGCACTGGAGCTGGAGATCAGGCATTCCAAATCCTGAGAGCTGTCCACATTTCTGCTCCTGTCCTCTCACAGTTGTGACACACTCATTTGACATATCATCTTTCCCTGTGATTATACTGACAATGACCATTAGTGGCTACACATTCACTGGGGAATAGCAGGGAAGGATAAAAGAGGGATACATTTTCTGTTAAAATTTTCTCAGCCACACTGTTAGCAAAATACACAATTCCAGCTGGAGATCTGCTGTTTCCTGCTCCTTACCCCAGAGAAGATGGGGCTATGCATAGGATTTTGGGTTCTCACTCCATTGCCAGTTCCTGGTGTAGCTCCACTTCTCCCCTCTTCCTATGCTGTCCTGGAAATCTCTAGGACAGGGAGCAGCGATGTCAGCTGCTCTCACATCTGCATTTTCCTGCCCTGGTTAGTGCCAGTTCAGGAAGTGGCATGCCACATGATCAGTTGATATGGGAGGAAAGTTTTTTAAATCCTGAGACTCCTGCAGAAAGACAAAGCAGCCTTGGGGAGGTAAAATTAGGTTAAGGTCTCTCTAGTGCTGTGGTTGCTGATGATGTCACATCCAGCAGCCCTGTGATATGACCTTTGTGTCCATAATGAGACAGACTTTTAAACAAGCCTTGATTATCTCACTCATTCACATGCTGCCTGCATGATGTTACATTCACTGGATTTCAATTTCCCTTCCCCGCGGGGAGGTTGTTGTTGCCCGGGGAAGGCAGGGCAGAAAGTCCTGGTGCTTCTTGCTGCCCTGCTGCTTCCAGCTGAGAGTGTTTGGTGCTACTGGGCAACTCCCCTGGGCCTCCCCAAATATTTGTCTCCACACAGCTCTTGGGTCTCCTGGATCTGCCACCATTTCTGGGATCTTCCTCCAGATGGCATCTTCACCTTCCTGTTTCTGGGCCCTCTTCTCCTCTTCAAGATGTTTCTCTGTGGGAACTCCTCTTTTTGGAACTCTTTCTCTATGGGAACTCTTCTTTTTGGACTCTTTTCTGAAACCATAAATGCCTGACTATCCAAAATAGTGTGTGTGAAGGAGCACAGTGTGTTGTCAGCATCCTAATTGGTGGTTCTCTGGTGTCTCTTTCTTTAGAAGGATTTGGGATGTGTTACTTTGGTTTAGTTCGGGTAATCTACAGCAGCCTGCACTTGTTGCAGTGAGTATCAGGCTTCCCCAGAGAGTTCAGAAGTTCAATTTTGGACATTCATGCCCCTACCCAAACTCAACTATCTGCTGCATGTTAGCATGTATAATTCAAGCTATTTTTTTAAACCAGTGACAGTTATTAATTTTGTCTTTTATCCAACCTTACTGCCTTGCAGCCGAAGTAATTGTAGGTGCAAAGTTAGAGAGATGAACGTGGAGAAGGATGGACAGAGCAGATTCTTCATTAATGTCATCCAGTTTGGCATATGTGGGCTGCAGCAAACCATGCAATGCCAGGAAAGAACCTCAGAGACCTTTCTGCCCCTCCTCCAGACCATGACTGATGTGTGTGCTTGCATCAGCATATTTTGAAGAGATGCTAGTAGATGCAAGGAAGCCAAATAGATAGATGTTTTCATGAATATCTGCTACCCAGAGCCAGTTTTCTTATTTTGCTTTCCACCCTTTGGATATCTCCAGTTTTCTCCTTGATGATAGAAGCATCATATATTAAAAACTGGTTTTCTCTGTATCTTCCATCTGGCATCTGTGCCTGCCTGGTAGTACGTATTGTCAGACTGCACAGGATGTTTTTTTTTCTGCCATGGAATAATGTGTGGCATGAGTTAGAATCTGAACTGAATTCTGAGTTAGAATTTTCACTGAATCTGAAAATTAATTAATTTATTTCTTCTGTGTTCTCGGTGAGGTGGTGGTTGTTTGTTCAGGTCTTTTTATTCTGTTGGTTACGGAAGGGATATTGTTGGTTGCAGGGCTCAGGCTGGGTCCTGGCAGCAGCTGCAGTGGAGGAAGCAACACTTCTGAAGGAAAAGGAGGAACCCACAGAGTGAACCATATATAAAGCCTTAGTTACTACTGGTGTAAGCCACTGATGTATTTAGTTGCTGGATCTGAAATTAAATGTGAGTGGCCCATCACATGAAGGGCAAAATACACCATTATCTCTTAACCATAATGGAAATACAAACCACGGGCTTTCACGTGGTGATGTGGTAAAACACAGCTTCAGTTTTGGGCTAGTCTGGGGACAGCTGATGCTGACTTCCACGTCACTGAGCTGGCTCAGCAAAGATTGCGTTTTCTAAGTGCCTGTGAAATTTGTTAGGCCAGAAGTTGTTTATTTTGCATGAAGGGCTGTTTGACAGTTTTCCCACCTCTGATTATGTAATTGGTCAGTGTCAGAGTCTGGTAGGGATCTTTCCATCTCTTATTAACACAATTCCTTCTCTTTCCTCCTCTATCCAGAACCCTCTTGCTTCAGGTGCTCTCTCTGACCTTTTGTATTGCTACAGTTGGACAAGCCATGAAAATATATCCTTGATTTCTGCCACTTCTGCGCCAAATGCATTAAAAATTCTTTCTGTGACTTCAATGTCAGTGGTAGTAGTAGGGCTCCTACAGGGAAATGGATGGAAATGTTCCACTGTGCTTTGGGCAGATGGTGTGGGTGTATATAGGAAAAACAAATTCCTGTCCCTACTTAGCACCTGCTGTACCCAGAGGACAATAATTTCTTTGCAAGTAATTGGAAGGAATTACTTTCTCTCCTTATCAACGTGCTTTTTAAGTTGCATTTATCTCCTCAAAAACTTCCTTCAGGAAGTTTAAGAATAAATTAGAATGGTAGTTTTGCAACATACTCCTTGAAGATTTTAGAATTAAGATGACGTGATGATTTGTGGTGATTAATGCATAGGTGAAGCCATAAGTATTCCACTTACCTTTAAAATGTGGTTCAAAGCAAACTTTGGCATTTTTCTCAGTTCCATCAAGGTCAGAATCAGCCACTGGAAATTCAGGATGCACTATTGTTAATGCAGATTGACAGCAATGGGCTGATCCTTAACAGCAATGTGTTTTTTGAGAGTTCACCTTTCTGAAGCATTTGGAATACATGTGATCTGTATGTAGGTGCCTAAGAAATTCAGAATAGGTGAAATTTGGAGCATGAGATTCCTCTGCCTTGAAAAATCACTGGAGTGAGTGCCTGTATTTCTGAGACCCTCTGCTTTGATTTCAGTGATCTGATTTTCCAGATAGCTGATACTTAATACCTGATTCGATTCAGGTGTTAAGTCTGCTTGGCAGGTTCACACACCCTGGTCTGCCTAGGGGTGGCTCCTTCAGTGACAAACCATAGGTAGGGGTGACACAGAATATAATCAGAGATTCCCTGGTGCATGTCAGAGTGCTCTTAACCTGAGGCTACAGAGGTGGTCAAACTGCAAATTTCTTAACTAGTTTTGAAGTCAGAGAACTTTTGCTTTGGGACATTTATTCCAGAGATGCACTTTCTGCCAGGTGTTTTGATCCTCACCCTTTTCTTATGAGGAGTAGCTGGGGGAGAAGGCTGCAGTGACAATACAAATAGATTTCTCTTATATCTCTCTTATATTCCTGTCTGTACAGCCTGTTATGAATAGACTGAAACAGTAGTCTTGGTTATATTGTACATTTAATTTAATTAAAGGAAGTAAGCCAAACATCTGGTTTGAAATTCTGAGGAAGAATGATAGATCTTAGCCCTGTTTTGAAAATGGTAGCAATATCTGTCATGCAAAGAAAAACTGATAGTTAAGGTGATTGTATTGAAAATTGTGGCAAGTCTCAAACTCTTGAAAGTCCCTGACCATAAACATGCTTGAGTTTCTGCACAAAATCCAATATTTTAGCTCTTCACCCTGGCATCACTAATAAATACTTTTGAGTGTGAGAAGGTTTGCATTATATTTTATGCAGAAAATGCATAAAAAGTTAAATGATATGGCAAGTCTGGCTGTGGTCACTCGATAAATGTGGAAATCAGAATTAAATGATAATGAGTGGGATAGGTCTGGGGTTTTGGTTTAGTATTCTGCATTTATTGAAAAGTTTGGGTGAGTGATCAATTCTCAGTAAAGAACTGAACCACTGCTGCCACAGCAACTGTTGTGTTTGAATGGATTCCCAGGATCCACAGCAGGCAGCCTGGTTTTTTGTCCAGTTTACGTGGGTTATCTCCTGATAGAAGCAGATTTTATGGCGTGCAAACTGCACTTCCAAGCACATCTTAGGCTGAATAGGCTGAATAGCTGCTTATTGTCTGGGGAAAACTGGTGACTCAACTATGACGCTGTAAAGCTGCTTTGGACCTTTCTTACTCTCAGTTCAGAGCTCTTGCTGCAAAGTGGCAACAAGAAGTAGCAATGAGGGCTTGAGAGTGTTTTAACTCCTTGAATACTTTATTGATTCTGCAGCAACAGAAAACACCAAACACCACACTCTGTTATGGCTTTTCAATTCATCTTTGGTTTTTGCAGAAATCTTCAGATTAGAGAGGATGCTTTTTGGTAAAGTTTCTAAACAAAAGAGAATGTAGCAAACATAGGAGTTCCCATAATTCAAGCAATCCATAAGTATTTTTCCTCACTTATAAATTTGCTTTTAGTAATCTCTTGCTATAGCTTTAAAGTTAATATTTGGACTGACTTTTGAGACCCTATTCCCAGTTTGAACTGTTTCAAATCTGCGCTCAAATCAAAGAGCAGCACAAGATGAACTTTGTATACAAGCATTCTTCACTTTGGTCAATCATTGCAGTGTGAGGGGAGAGGGGGGTGGATGGTTTGTCTTATTTTTGTGAATGCAGTACCCTTGAAAACACAAGACTTAACTATTTAGGACTCTGTACAGTGGTAGGAAAACTTGGACTTGAGTAGTGGCTCATTAGAGGAAAGGAATGAACATTCAGTTTCATGGAGAGCTCTTGCTCCTTCTGTGCCTCAGCTGCTCAGTACCAGAACAGAGATGTCAGTGGTTTCTGTCTCACAGGAAAACACCAAAGGAATGCACAGCAGTTTGGGGTAGCCAGGCAGCTGAAGCATGGGAGTGGTGGAAGTGCCATGGG
Organism: Ptilonorhynchus violaceus; assembly: GCA_013397565.1. NCBI lineage: Eukaryota > Metazoa > Chordata > Aves > Passeriformes > Ptilonorhynchidae > Ptilonorhynchus > Ptilonorhynchus violaceus. Next base: position 1,129,868 of record VZRJ01010912.1, on the reverse strand, counting down.
TTCTAAGCTTGAGTTAAGGCTGAGAGTAGTCAGAGGCTTCTATTTCAATGGTTTTTGGCTCTGCCCCTTTGTCTTAGAATGTATTGTATGCTGCTGCATCCAGCCTAATGCTTTTCTGGGACAAAAATAACTGTGAAGATGCTGCAGACCATGTCTGGACCGTATGTAATTACATGCTGACTTGGAAAGAGAAGACTGCATTTCTCCTTCCAGGGAGTCCTCAGTTGTAGGAGCAGAAAATGAGATCTGCTCATATTCGGGCTAAAATTATAGAGGACTTTTGTTAGAAAAGGAAACCTGCCTTCTCCACAGTGGTTGGGAAAGGGAGTGGGAGCTCTCTATGATCAGAGCTATTCTCAACCAGCTGGCAGAGATGGTGACTAAGACAAAAATATCTGAGAACAACAATGAAGAGGAGACTGATGTGGCCTTGAAAGGTGGGGCCTTCGCAGGATAGGATGAAGCAGGGGGAAAAGAAAATTGAGACTGTCAAGAAAGAGATTCCAAACAGAAATTGTGGAAATGTTTGCCGCTGGAGTGATTTAATGACAGTGTGGTGCTGCCTTTTTTGTGGAGGCAGGAACATGGTGTGTGTCTCTGGAGGTGACTCAGGGATTATTGATTTGCTCAACAATAATTCGTAAGGGTGTGCTTGAAATAATTGTAGGGTTTGTACAGCTTCAGTCTCTTCCTTCTAAGGATGTTATTTCAGAAGAGCCCAGAGTTGAGGATACATGGGGAATAAATATGACTTTAAATGTCTATTTCACATTAAAATTTGTACAGGTGTTCCGCAGGTCATGGAAACCATACGGTACCAAAGGCACTTGTCCATCTCCTCACCTCCATATCCCTTGTCCTGCCTTACATGAACAGTGGAGCAGATTTGAGGGGAAGAGTGCAGTATTCTGCTCTTTCATGCCTAGGATGGATGCTGCCTGTGTGCAGAGTCCTCCTTGTCCTGCACAGGGAGTTCTCTCTCATCCCTGCTCAGATGGATCCTTCAGCCCCACCCTGGGGATGGAGTGAGGTGCACTTACCACACAGGCATAGAACAACACAGGAATTTCCTCCTTCAGCTTGACTGGAGCTGTTGATGCACGAGAGAATTGCTGGGGAACATTTGGCTCTGTGTTTTTCTCCTCGTGTTTCTTTAACAACTTGAGAACGACCCAGTGTCAGGACTCAGAGGGACAGAAGTTATTCTGTATCCTCTGGGCTGCAGAGTTAGTGCTGAATGAACAAAGTTTTGCTTTGTGCACAGCTACGTGTAGCAATTATGCGCTTCTACCTCTGCAGGATTACTCTATCTGTTTGAACAGCCACGGGTTATAAATAAATAAATAAATAAATGGCTTAAATTGCATCTTCTTTGATGCAGTGATGGACACAGCATTGGAGACTTTGTGTAAAATACTGCATTTTTCCCCCCAAACTAGAAAATAGTTTGACGAGAAAACTCGCCAGCAATTTCTTTTTCCAAAATTATTCAAACACAAAGCAAGCACAGTGGTACTTAAATCTTCATGAATATGATGTGTATGAAAAATTTGCATGAATTAGATTAAACTTTCTTTTGAGGGGGGATGAGTGGGAAATTTTCCCAATATTCTCTCTCTAACCATTTAATTGTGTGTGTCTGTGTGTGTAAGTTCACAATATGAATGTAATATTTTAATATGTATTTATGTATGAAAATTATATGTATGGCTAAATGCTGTGTAAAGCATTTGAATGTCACTATAACTCAGCAACACTCTCTTGTTTCTCTGTATCTCAGTTACTTAGTTCTTTATCTTTTTATCCCCACTATCTGCCTTCTGAATGTGAATGCATTGCAATCCCCTTAGTTGACTTATCTGTAGTTACCTGTTCAGTGCTTAGTCCCCAAACGCTGCAGGAGTGCAATTAAATTTTAGAACTGCAGATCATTTCTGTCCAGAGCCCAGACTGCATTTCAGGGGAATTCATCACAGCTTAAAGGTAAAGGAGTGCTGGTTTGATCCATAGCTGGATGATAAAACCTCCAAGGAACATCCAGGTGCTGAGGAAAGTGGTGCTGTGTCTTTCTACACAGAACGTTCCTGCAGCTCAATGTGCCAGAGATGCTGCTTCTTAGTAAATGTTAAACCTTCTTAGTAAATGTTATACTGAGTTTTTTTCTGAAGCAAAACAGCTGACTATGTGCTTCCAGCTGAAACAGTTTTTGGTCAAGCCACAGCCAAAGCAAAACAAATGGGTGATGACTTAATTGTTGCCTTCTTCAGAGGAGCCTACAAGGAAAATGGAGAGGGACTTTTTACAACAGCACATAGCAACAGGACGAGGGAGAATGGCTTCAAACTGAGAGTAGGTTTAGATCAGATACTCTTTGCTGTGAGGGTGGTGAGGCCCCTGGCACAGGTTGCCCAGAGAAGCTGTGGATGCCCCATCCCTGGAAGTGTTCAAACCCAGGCTGGATGGTCTCGTGGTAGATGTCCCTACCTGTGGCAAGGAGGCTGGAGCTGTATGACCTTTAAGGTCCCTTCCACTTCAGGCCATTCTCAGATTCTATGACTCTGTGAAATAGAAAAATGTATTTTGTAAGGGGCTGTATCCATACTGCCTAGAACATGATAAGGTGTTCCTTGATATCCAGGAGGCTGAATGAGTAAAACAAAGCTACAGCAGCTGTATAACTACTACACCCACAATATCGGTCTCTCAGGGTAGTTACTTGCAGCTGTAATCCAGCCAAATGCCTACCAGATTGTTCCACTGGGTCTGTGTGAACTGTATATGTTTTGTACTCTCTGAATTCACCTCCTAGTCCCTGCTGTTATCCTCAGATACTCTCTAGCATTTACCACACTTCGCTGAAACAGCCTCACAAAAGTGCGCAGGGAGATTTGTACGTCTGAGAGAGTGTTTTGATAGCAGAAGATTGACGAGCCTGACTTCTTTTGTGGATGTGTGGCAACCCCTCATTTCCCTGGGTTTGTCAGCTCTCCAGAGAACTTCGCAGACTGTCTCATTAGATTGCCCTCTCAGCAGAACTCTTTTCTGGGCTCTTCATGCTGTGGAAAGCATAGAGTGAGATGTAGTAGGTTGCAGATGCGTGACATGAATTGTGTATCTGAGGAGGAAGACCCTGTCGGGGCAGCTGCCCTTTTTGAAGCTGCCAGTGCAGTTTGACCAGTCATCTACGCTCCCCATCTCAATTACCAGCCCTCTGCTTTTGGGACTGGACAAGGAAACAGCCTCTACAACTCCCCTGTAAGGAGGTGAGCATTGCCTGAAGTAGCAGAGCATCAGTGATGCTGGTTTCTGTTATTCACACACTGAACAGTAATGACCCTTGCTGCCACTTGAAAGCTGGTGAGATGCAAGCCTCTTGCTGTCATTAAATCCTTCCCGTTCCTCTCTCAAAGTAAATCTGGTGCAAAGCGTGTTGTGGATACTTTTCTCCTTTTCTGCTTCTTTCTGCAGAGCAAATGTTTCTCCTTTTGATGTCCAATAAGTAGATTAAATCCAGCTCAGTTTTCAGCACAGAGTTAAACCAGCTCAGTTGTTTAGAGATGTATTTTATACCTTAATTTGATTTGTTTTATCTTCTGTTTGCATACCATTCTTTTAAAAAGCAAGAGGTCATGACAAGCTTAGGTTATGGCCTACTGCTCAGTTGGAATTATCTCAGCTTATTTTTAATGCTGCCCTTACTTAACCTGATTTGTGGAGTTCATTACAACTTGAGATAACCAGCTCTTGTTCCCAGATGTGGAGCAAATTATCTTTGTGACCCTCATATCCTCTTGATTGCTCTTTCAAATGTTCATAGGGGCTCTTATCTGTCTCCTTATACAGTGACTGGCTCTGTGACATTTGCTGTACTCCTAGAAAAATGGGTGCCTTGCTCTAATTATTAACATGTATTGTGATGCAGATTGCCAGCTCCTTCTGGAGCGGATTAAATCCAACCAAATAAGTGTGTTAAGCTTGTCTGTGGTGCCTTTGAAAACAACTTCTCTGGCATGCCACCAGGCTCAGACTGACTGTGCCATCTCACTGAAGATCTGTGCAAAGTCTCCACTTCCAGGTGTCCTGGGAAGCTGTGTGACAAACAAGAAAACCTATCCAGAGGAAAGGCCTTGCAGTCACAAAGCTGGATCTTAGGAAAGGCAGTAGGAATGGCAACAAAAGGTCCATGGAATTGAATACTCCTTATTTCTTTGCTCCACATGTAAGTAGCTCTGGCAGTAGATTATCCGGTTTCTTTCCCAACCACTGGGGAAGATGCCCCACTGGTAGCACTCCCTGAGGTGTGTTTCCTTGCTCATGCATCCAGTCTTAACTATGGTGTGGATCAGTAGGGTGCCATTTATCTCTTGTTTGTTTGCAGGTTGGACTCGTTCCCTGTGGATCCATTTGTGTGACTTGTCCTGTGAATTCCCCCATCCGAGCCCTTACTGCTGAGGTTGAATGCCTGTTTAGAAAGGAGTGCAGTTTTCATGGAGAGTAACAGAGGGCTCTGAGACTCTCTTTCTCTTGGCAGGGTGGTACAGGAGTCTATATCTGTTAAGGAACTCTTGGGCACGGCTATGGGTGCTTGTGCTGTGAAGAGCTTGTGGACCTCAGACATTTACCTGTATTCAGCATTTTCTCTGGGCTACCACACATAGGTTTCTGCTCTTGGCTGGAGGGGTTTTTGTTTTGAATTGCAAGAAGCCTTGTTTCTGGCTCAGATTTTGTTGTCAAGCTTCTGCCCTCTCCCTAGCTTTATCACAGTAGCATTTTGGTGTTTAACTTTAATGCACCCTTACAAGACCTTACTCAATTTACTTTTAAATCAGTTATTTATTTTGCATCTTGCCAATTCTATTCGTTTATTTATTGACTGGAGGGGTGGGATGCGATTCCCTCATCCCATTTCCTCCCCTGCTTTACTTTCACACCGTCTGTGTTCTCCAATACTGAATACTTTGAGTGTGGAGGGCTGTGGTTGCCTACATAGGATGTTGAGAAGAGAAAGCCTGTTACAGCCTGTTCCAGGGCCATCTGCTGCATAGATGCCATGTATTACCATTTTGAATATTAATAAAAACATCACCTTCACTTCCTTCTCGGAAGACAACCAGTTACCTTATTCCTAGATGGAGATGTGTGAACCTGCTGGAAGCACTCTGGGCTTTGTCCACATCCAGACTGACAGATGGAGGTCACTGGGCTCTGGACCAGTTCCTAACATAGGGAACTGTCTGCTGGACACCCCGGAGTTTGGGCATCAGTGCTGTGTGCTCAGTAGGGTTTGGATGGTTGTGGTGCCACTAGATGGTAGTGCTGGTCAGACCCACCAGCTGATGGGACAGCTGATGGAAGGGGTGTACAGAAGAAAAGTGGAAATTTAAAATTCATGAACATTTTTCCACTGTAGTCTGATCTGAGAAGGTCAAGCAATGTAACCTTTTCTTCTGTTTCTACTGTGGAGATGAGTCCATGTAAAATCAGCTGTGATTTGGGCTCCGTAAATTTTGCACCACAGTTTTAAGTTTGTGTAATACCTTTCTCAAACTGAGTGTATTCTTTTTAATACAGCAGCAATATACTGTGCCTCAGAAAGATGTGGATAGATTTTTTCACTTTGCATTTTGAAAACCCTATGAAATTACGAAGTGACATTCTGAATCTTCAAAAGGCGTTGACTAGTCAAATGTCAGTGCATATATCTGTAAGTTTGCTTTCTCAAGTAACATAATTTAAAAAAACCCCAAATTGTGCAGAGTATTATTTTTTCCCCTCAATTTTGTTTTATTACTTGTTCTAAGTCCATAGATCCAGGAGCTACACTGGGAAATATACAAATATTTGCTCAGGGAATTGAAATGACTATCTAAAATGAAGGGTGATCTTTCCTCTCTTTTCATTTTCTCCAATAGGTTATTTCACATATTTCACATTACATCAAATGGAAACAGTCTCTTCTTTTGGGTTGCTTTATTGACTTCTTTGGGTGCATACCAGAGATAGATTGTTCCAATGTATTCTTTGCTGAGAACTGGCTCTGAAAGCACTCAGCAAAAGGGCATGTGGGAATGTGAATGGGGTTTTCTGCATTTTTAAAAAATTAATCTTGCAGGGGGAAAAGACCACTCTACTTCATTTAACATTTTTTTGGCAAAAAAACAAAGACATCTTCAGTCCTGAGACTGTTTATCAAGAAGTGTCAGTTTTCTTTCCCCTCTCCTAGGCACTGCCAAGAATGCTCGACTGTTCTCTTCTCCATCCCTTTTTCATTCAGTCCACCCATGCAGTGCTCCATTCTTTCTTTTTACTAATCATATATACAGTGAAGCTTGTTTTCTTAATCTACTCTGATATCCTGTTCTCTGACAGTAGCAAGATTGGAATTTATATGGTCTGCTGAGCTCCACTGCATTGCCTTCCTTTGCAGAGGTTGGAGCAGGATGTTTAGGACTTTCTTCCTCCCTGTGGTTCAACCTTCCCCTCTGCTTCCAGCTGTTGTTTCCCAGAAGGCAACTCCACGACCCAAACACATGGAGTCCTCTGGAGCAGCCAGCAATGCCACTGCAGCTGAGATCCCGAAGGGAAAGCCGTTTTAGGTTGTTCCCACAATCCAGCTTTTTCTTCACAGATTACTTTCTTCAGGGCTTGCCATTTCTGCTCTTCTTCTAATCTTTTCTTAAGACTGGGAACTGACCTGTTGACCCCAGTCCCTGCATCATGGCTGTTTCATCTCTGAGCTATTTTGTGCTACTTCAGCAATGCAAAATAATCTTCAGGGCTAGCGGAGAAGGGGTTGGTTAAGTGAGGAGTGTGGAAATTTTCTGACCTGGGCTTGGAACTCTGTTTAGTTTACATGTTGTGGGTCCAGATATTGATATCGCTCGACCTGGACCTTGATACAGAATTTAGATCTGAAAGGGATCCAAATTTGAGGGATATCCAGACCCAGTGTTTCAGATCAGCTCATGGGAGATGCACATTCCAGCGGTAGCGTTTGAAACTTTGTTTATATTCCATTTACTTTTCACGGTTTTGAACCCTTCTCTGAGAATAATAAAATTCCAGCAAAGGGACATTGGAAAAGAAACATCATCAACTGTTTCTTTCTCCACCTTGCTGCCAGATAGACTGGAGCATGCTTGGTATATAAACCTTGCATTTATAGACAGCTGAAACTTGCACCAAACCAAAACCAACCAACCCAGCAAAACACGCATTGACCAATAACTTGTTTCTAGTCAAATTCTGTGTGTTCAGCACTCTGGGCCTCGCTGGAGTTATACGAAGGAGAATGCTGGCCCCAGAGTGTCTGCTCATTGTTGTTTTGAAATTCAAAAGAGGGAGAAAGCTCTCATCAAGAAGATGTCAGCATCTTCTTGAAGTCGTAATTCTTCCCGCTGTTTCCTTTAGAAAATATTCAAGATGACAGGAATCCTTGTAAATTCTATTTCATCACACATCAAAGAATTGGCCATGATATTCTACTCTTTTAAAAGATGCAACCATAGTTGCATAGTTTTCTCTATGAGAAAAGTTCGGGGAAAAAACCTTCCAAGTTCATAAATATCTTCTTGGGTGAGTATCTTAAGTTCAGAATTTTCTACTTTGTTGTTGTTGTTGTTGTTATTCTAATGGTATTCTAAAACTAAAATTGTTATTGTCTGGAAATACATCCGGCAGACGACTTCTCACAGATAAGAGAAAAGTTTGAAATTCTAGATATTTGTCACTCTTCCAGTTCTAACCCACCATTTCTCTTTGAAGTTCTTATCTTTGCTGAGTGGCTCTGATCAATACCTCTAACCTGTTGTCAAGCACATTTCCCATACGTATTTCAAATAAGAGTCTATGTCCTTCGCTCCATTCATAAGTAAAAAACAGGCTCAGAGAGCTGAACTGATTTTACCAAAATCACACAGAGGAAAGAGAGACCAAGGCTCCTGTGCTGTGCACCACAGTGTATAGGGTCTTATTTTTTTCCCCAAAGGTTAGCTACACTTTATTAGAAGTATAAACATTTCACTCTATTTTCACACTTTTAATAGATTTAAGTACATGAGAATGGTGGGAACAATGCCTAAGATACAGTTTTATGTGGGATTCAAGGGGTTATGAAAGCAACAGCCGACCTTGAGGAGGGAGAGGAGGGGACTGTTTAACATTCTTTTATTGCCTAGTAAAACGTTCAAGGCCTTGTGTACCAAAAGGAGCTGCCAGGGTAGCTACAACACAGACACATTTCCCATTTACCTTCACCTCTGGTGACCCAGCTCTGTGGCTGGGAGCATGGCAGCAGACCATAATGTCTCCTATTATGGTCTCCTCATCCTGATAGTCCGGCCCTATGCAGGCGGTCTCTGCTCAGCCTGTGACAGCTGTGCAGTCTCAGCCTTCTAGGGTGAACTTCCCTGGATTTTATCACAATGCAGAAAGTAAATTTCCAATAAATAGCAGAAGATGTCAGGGGATGTGACTGAGGTGTACTTGAACCAAGCCAGCCAGCCCCATTAATAAATTGAGGCTCAGGAATCCTGATGGGGAGGATAAGGGTTGCTGTCTCTCCAAATGAGCTATCGGAGCTCGGTGCCAGTGTAGACAGAAGTTTTGCAGCAGAGCTCAAACCAGACTGCTGATCTTTCATTTCCTAGATACATTTCTTGATATTTCTTAGTGGGTTTAGATGAACTTGAAAAGAGAAAAATTCCCTTCTGCTGAGGAACTGTCCCTGTAAACCATCAGTGGAGTATTTAACGTGCTAGATCATTTTAGGTATGTAAATTGGAAAAAAAGAAACATACTTAGGGCAGGTGGAAGCCACCACTAATCTCACTTTTATGATTTTGCAGAGTGATGAGCCTGTGGCTCTAATCCTGTATGATTTCCAGCACTGCAAGCTAGGACAAAGAAATGACAGCAGTTCTCGGGTGTATTTCCTATTTTGTATTTGCAGATTTTTATCTGGGAGAAGATTTTTCTTAGGGCAAACATCCACTGAGGACAGGAAAAGAACATTGGAGCAACTGTGATCTCAGCAAAAAATCTATGAAGCTTTCAATATCCTGTGTTTAAAAATTCATCTGCCTTGCCCTCCTCACATCACCTGTTAACTACTTTTTTCCAAAATTTGAATTTTGTTTGAGTATGAAATCATGTTAAGCCTTAGACAAGGTGATCTGTTCAGGATGGTGAGCTGACTTCCTATGGACAAGGAGCAATTGTTAGAGGAGGAGAAACAAAGCAAGTGATTGGAGACAAAAGGGTTTATGTGCTTTTGACTTTCCTCTTCACCACAAATAGCTGACATCAGAAGTAAGAATAGAATTTGTTTTCTTTGTCTAGTCAATGCCTTACCTTTCAACATATAGTGCTAAGAAGATGCTAATTATGCAGTTACCCTTTTCTGCAGCCCTTTCTAATATAACTTCTCATTATTGTGAGTGAGAATAGGGAGACCCCCCCTTCCTAATGCAGTGGTGGAAATGTGTGCACGCTGCCATCACAGGAAAATTCCTCAGGTACAAACAGAAGTAACAAACAATGGTGAGATTTTCTTTTAGACCTTTTCTCTGCAAGGAGGTTGGCATTTGAGGTGTGTCAAGTTCTACTGCTCTAATGCAGTCTGTTGTTAGTTATTTGCTCAACACTGGTTGGGATACATGGAAGGAAAAGCAAATCTCTCATTGCAAATAGCTTGGCTTAAGAATTCTTCTGGGAAGTTCTTGAAAAGTGTGGTTGTTGACTTGGCAAGAAGGTGATTTTTGGACTGAATTGGAGGGAGAACATACCTACACAGAAGGGTAGGGAAGGAAAACACACAGGCCTTAAATGATGTTGTTAGTTTGCTTACAAGAGTGCAAGACAGGTTAATGGATCCAGGGTGGTGTGAGACTGGGGGAAAGCAGCTCAGTATGAGTTGCCAAAGCCTTTGAAGCCAGCACTGGCAATTTTTGTTGTTATTCCTGTTAGAAAGATTATAAATGAATTTTTTAAAGGGATGTCATTGATCTGAAGGAATGACTGAGCATGTAATTTTTGAGTTCATGTGTTACTGAGTGTGGAAGTAGGCAGAAAGAGAACACCACCACGGGGCTTAGAGTGAAAAACAGAGATGACTGCAGGGTGGGATCTGCCTTCAGATATTTGAACAAGGAGGAGCAACTAGAAGATTTATAACAAAGAACTTTTCATGACAATGCATCCAAAACCAGTTCAAAAACTCCCCAGTATTTGACTGTAGTATTTTTAATGTTCCTGACATTTTTTAATCTTTAAAATCAGAGAATAAATAGTAGTTGCTTTTGAATAAGAATCTTGATGTAGTTTAATCATTCTGGTAGGAACATCATTCTCCTTTCTCTCAATTAATTTAGTCCAGAGGAAGGGAATATTGGTTTTTGATAGGAGCTTTTTCTTGATTTTTAATTACTTTTTAAATTGCAAGTGTTATCAGGGGGTCATCCCTCTTTTCCATGGGAGAATCAGTAGGTGAGCTCTTCAGAGGAGGGCGAGCTCACATCATATTCCTCTCTTGTGCTGCAACAAGCCATACTTCCTTTAAAAAATACAATATCCACATAAAAGAAAGGAATCAGTTAAAAAAGCTTTTATCAGCTAGCACTGTGTGACTGTGATAGTTCAAGATGCCACATGAACACTTTGCTTGGTAAGTAGTGATGACATACAGGAGTCAAAATTTATCTTCACGATGTGAAACAAGATCTCTTCCTGAGCTGAAACTCTGTGTTTTAGCATGTCCTGTAAATGTTACTCACTGTCATATCCACACAGCAGTCTAACAAAAGCTTTAAAAAATTCGTGGGGTAGTCACTGAGAAGTGTAAGGGTAAAGATTCAGATCCTAAAGTTCCTGAAAACATTCCGGGAATTATTTTTATTAACTTCAGTAAACTACGAAATGTGTCTTAGCTAATTCAGGATCAAAAGGGGGAGGTCTGAGGCAGTCTGAAAACTGAACTTAGTCTTGATGCAGGTGTTTAAGTAGTAAATTAGTATGTATTCTGCTGTATATTTTTGTATTTGAAAAAAAAAAAAACAATTTAGAAGAGTGCCTCTCAGCAGTCTTACTGACACATTCACCAGTCTTTGGGAGTTTCTGAAAAGTTCCCCTGACTGCTACTGAAGTCTGCCATTGCTACACATTCACTTTGTGTAATTAGAAGCAGCTTATTCCCTTTCTGGAGCTTTATAGTCATGATAGTTGCATGTTGGAGACACCAGGCTTTTTTGTGCTTTTTTGTGTTCAAATTCAGACTGGGTCACAGAAGCAACTGGATCAAATCCATGAAGAACTATGTATGAAAAGTGCATAGTTTTTTTGATTTTAAATTTAAATGCAGACTGTGGCTGTAAATCAAGTCAGTTGACAGATTAAGGGACATCACCTGTAGCTGGAGCTGCTGGTCAGCTGAGTGGTGTGGCCAAGGACATTGATGTGATAATTATTGTTCCCTTTGCTTATTGTTGAATATAGGAAATTGACTGGACCCATGGATAGTAAGCTCTCACCTACTGACATGAGCTGTGAGATCATGATGTGCTCTGTGCAACTATCTTAATAAATGGACTTGTTTTAATGAAGGTTTATGGGAATCCACAAGAACATTTGAGAATAGCCCTACTGATCAGAAGTTCACACTAGAAAACTACAGAGTACACCAAACTCTGTGTGAGCTCACAAAAATGGCTGAGAAATAGCTGTGTTAAGCACTTACCTAGACATTTTCACTGAGCTCATCAGAATAATCTAAATTAAAGTGTGGTGGGGATTGTTTTTTTGGGAAATACTTTCTAAATGTTTCAGTTCAGAACCAAAACCAAAGTCACCCCCAATCCCTAACTTTTTGCATCAACAATTTTTAGGTTTTTCCTTGAAGAGGGCAAAGGCATCAAAACAGACCAGAATTTCGTGATGAAAATTTAGGGCCAACACGTGGGAGACACAGGGCAGAACATCATGCCCATCATTTTATGGATGTTTTCAGTACCCTACGGATTTCTGTCTGCAGTCAGTTCTAAAATCCCAGGAAATGTTCAAAGGCTACACAGGTAAATTAAACAGTATGATCTTTCAGTTTCCAGCTTTGTTTTTTTTTCCCTACTCACATTAATTTGTGAAAATTGGAGTGGTGGTAGGTTTTATTGGAGAAAATGATCTGAAACCAGGCTAGTAACTAACTCTGTGCTTCAGAATTATACCAAAGCTAGCCTAGAAGTGAAGGTCTGTTGGCCTGTTACCAAAACATACCATCTCATTCATCTCTGCTTTGCTTCCTGCAGTAATAATTATTTAAAAAAAAAAATCTGAGATTAAACTTCAGATAACAGCTCATGGCTATGTGTAAATGTCAGAGTCCTTCCCAGGGCTTTAATTAGCTGCTTTTCAAGGAAGTCTGAGGGTATCACTCTTCCCTACGTTTGTCTCTCTCTAAAATAACTTTTTGTCATTCCTGGTATGTTTTCTATTGAATATTTTAACTCCACAGCAAAGAATTACTGTCCTGCACAGAAATTCTCTAACTGAAGTTGCAGGCTTTTTGCATTTATTATGGTTATTTCAAATATCGAAAAGCAGAGGAAAAAAAAGCAACAGACAGCTTATTGGTCTATTAGAAGAGGTTTAATATTTACAGAACTATCTAAAATACTTTTGCTTTTTTCAGCTCACACAGACAAATCATTCTTTTGTTTATGGATTTCTGTTAGATACATTTGGGCATAATAAAACTATGTATATTTTATATTGTTAATAACAGTCACTGCTTTAGGCTTGAATTCTATTCTGAAGAGGGGAAATACATCCTGCTTTCAGAAGGCAAAAGTGAAATAATTTGGATTGAAGCAGATGTAAACTTCTATCCCAGATTTGTACTGAATTGAGCAGAATGTTTACATGAATGTCATTGAGATGATATCTGTCCTTAGGAGATACAAGATTTTTGGATACCACGTGTCAGTGTTCAGTGTTCTAGAACAGGCTTTTGGGAGAAACTGCAGAACTATGGAAAGCTCTGCACAGAGAAACCCTAAGAACAAAAAGAAAGTTATTTGGATTTTTTGAACTGGGTTTTTCTCCTTTTCTATTTCTTTTCCACCCCCCCTTTTTTTTTGTTCTCTTCTTTTGCCTCTTTTATTTCCTTTTTCTTTTACCTCTCCTCTCCTTTACTCTCCTCTCCTCGATGGATATCAGAAACCTGGCATCAGTTACAAATTCCAGACCTAATGTCTGGTGCACAATAATAATTTTATTTCTTTTCAGTTAGATTCGCAAAAAGAAATCCAAGTCAAAGCCTCAAAATATTCCACTGTTTCTGATTACTTATTTTGGTCAGATCACCTGTGTGCCAGCACTGGTGTATGAAATCTTGCAGTTGCTTTTCAGGAAAATGGGAATTCGACCTTTATTTGGGTTATGTCCCTTTGGGGTTATTTATTGGGGTTTTTATTTGAAATTTTTTTGTGTCAAAAGTTCCTTCTGGGTCTGCTGGATATTCCTTGTAGTAATGACAGCTTTGACCAGGCTAGTGGAAGCAGAATAGAATTAAATCATGTGTACTGACAAAGGAGTTTGATGAAAACCATTATTTTTTACATTACTGACATATTCTTAGTCACTAGAACTTGCTGGATTTTGAAATGAGGTTCTGTAAATTCCTGATACCACATAAAATTTAAAATGAAAAGATGTGTAGGTTTGGTCTGTGAGGTACAATTTGAAGTCTGCCTGCAAATTGTTTTCAGTTATGACAGGCTCCAGCTGCTCCTAGTGATGCCGAATATTTCAGTCTGGTTTAGGACTGGTATTTGACACAGCCATCTGTACTATAATGAAGAGAGTTCCCTTATTGAAAAAAAAAAATTATGTCCAACTCTTCAGAGTAGCTGTGTTCAGTGTTAAGAATTTATATCCAGAGGCATTTGCAAATACTTCATTCTTGTGAGAGTGACCTCTGAGAAGCGATAGAGCCTCTTTGCCCATTAAACACCCCTGGGTATCAGAGTCTATTGACAACCACCATTTAAAAAGACCCCAAACAACCAAACAAAACTCAAAACAACTTAATTTAATACAACAGCAGCATGAAAAGACAAATGCTGCTTCGAAGAATCAAGCTGGAGATGAAAGAGGCCAGACCAAAAAGGCAGGAGGCCAAACTCCCATCAAATTCTTGGGTTTATTAAGCAGCCAGTAGCATGGACTTACCTCACAGCTTCCTACCAGTCTATTTCAAACTACAAATGGAGAAGAATCCTTCAAGTGGACGAGAGACATTGGCTGTTGGAGCGTTTTCTCCACATGTTGGGCTGTGGACCAGGGGCTTGACCCACCCCGTGCACAATCCCACCGGAGTCAGCGGAGCCCTGCCCAGGTACTTGGCACATCTCTTCCTGCTGCCAGCTGCATGAACAGCCTTGCCCACGTGGAGCTGTGCTTACAGAAACCAGGCTGAGCTGGCCTCACACAAGCCATCATCAGCACCTCCTAGAAACCTTGCACAGCACCGGACAAGCCGCTGCTTTGTATTTTCATAGCCCGCGGTAATTAGTGCCTGGCATCTGCAGCGGAAATAAAATGCATAGCACCGGAGCTTCTAAGATGACACTGTTTTCATTATATGTTTAATTTTTCAAAGAACATAAAGGCAGATACATCAAAATGCCAGGAAGCCTCTTTTAATTAAACCCTCTTTTTCCTTTTCTCCTTAAGATATGCATATGTATCGAGCCATTAAAGAGAAAGATGAAAGGAACCCCAAACACTGTTTATACACAGCCTTTATGACTGCAGCTACTGATTTTGCAGGAAATATTATTTTGACTGGAGCAAGTCATAGTGTGGCTTCACAGAACTCAAAGCTTCTTTGTAGTGCTCCAGAGGCAGTGACTGGAATGATGTCTTCCTCGATGTTGTGAGGTTTCACCTCACAGCATAGATCCTGCCCCCACGTTTCAGGCAGTGCTCTGCCAGAGGTGACACTCTTATACCCCCACTGCTGTGCACCATGCTTTGGGTTGTTTGGTTGACCCAACTTTGGGGAGAAAGAATGGATTACAGACAATTCCCCTCTTCAGTTCTGAAGCTTCCTTTGCTACATCTTAATACCCACACTATGTCTGATTCTTTGCCATTCATATAATGTACCTTTCATGAGGTGCATATTGTGTACCTTCTCTTCAGAATTACAGTGCATTTTCCTTGGAGCATGGGCATAAGTTGGCAGCAGGTGAAAAGCTGTCTCTGTCCAAATCACTGGCATAAATCTCCCAGGTGGCTTAGCCCAGCATTTTACCTCAGAAGCTTGGGATCAAGATCCATATTATTTAGTTGGCAGGACAGCGTTTGGGTGGTGGGTTTCACTGAGTTAATAACTCTGGCACTTCAACTTTTTTAATCATCCTTGAAATGGTTAGCAAGGACATTTGGATCTGTGCCTCACTGTAGATGCTGTTTGAATTCTCTATTCCAGGTCTAGCAGCCAAATAATTTCAAATAAAATGATCCAAATGTTGCAGTGCTTATTCCGGCAAAATTCACCGTTTGTTTTCCTTAGATAAAGATTAAATAAAAACCAAACTAAGACTTTTGGAACTGGCCCCTTAATAGCTGGAAGGCAACACTGGAGTCATCTAATGGAAGATCAATATGTGAGAGCTCAGTACAGAGAGTGCTATGGTTTTTATTTTTATTTTTTTATTTTTTTATTATATATTATCTACAAGCACAAGCTTTCATATTTTGAATGTAAAAATGCATACAGATCATTATATATATAAAAATCAACTAGCCTTGTAGCAAACTGCCAGATCCAACTATCCCCAGGCTGGGGACAACTTGTCTGGATCCAGGTGCAAACCCAGTGGCTGATCCTCACTCCCATCTGTAGTTGCACCAAACCCCCAGATACGAAGATTCTCAAAGTTCTAGGGAAGTCTTGGGTCCTGATCCAGGTCTTGCAGCATGGGCGTGACTAACTCTTCATCAATTGAAGATAAATATTTAAAAACTTCATAAACGACAAACAACTTGTTGTAGGTAACAAGTATCCATTTCACCTTTCCTCCCCATTTTTGTTTATCGTCCTTCCCATCCTCTCTCTGCAGAAATGGTAGCGGGCAGAGGAGATAAATTTAATGTCATATACATACACTTAAACAGCAGCAGTAGAAACAGAATTTAATCTGTTCGTGTCTGCTGCAGAAAGGCTACTGAATGTGGCTTCATGCTGCACTTGGCCTTTTCAACGCTTGGGCAATTTTGGGCTCAATTTGCGCATTGTAGAGATATGACAGATTTATAGCATAGCCAGGAAAATGTTGCAACATTGTGGGCAACACTAAATCAAGTTGCATTTAATAGTATGTAATGTGTATCAACTGATTATAACATACCATAGTAGAACTGGCTTGGAGGGAAAAAAATTAATGAGCAATTAAGTAAAGAAGTTTGTGTTTGTGTGGGAGGAAAGGTCACGAAATAGCAGCCTCCTTTTTGACTAATTGTTTATCTTGTTCCAAGTTCAGTCTTTGCAAAAGGAATGTTACTATTTTTATTGTAAGTTCTTTACGTAACAAGTGATGTTTGCACAGTGGAACTTTTATTTTTCACCAGGATTTTGTAATTTCTCCACACAGACGTTATAAAAGAAGATACAGTTTGCTGGAATTCTTTCGGAAAGTGTGAATGCCATAACTTAGCCTCTCCTTCCTTTCAGCTCTTCTAGTATGAATATGATTAATTTATTTTCTCTTGTCATTCATTTATAACCTTTTTGTATTTTAAATGCAGCTCAAACCTGAACCCCAAGAAAGGTTTCCAGATAACAGAACTGTTGAAGTTTTCTGAGAGGGATGAATCAATTGCTTAGCATACCAAAGGAAAGACTTTCCACTCAGCCTATGTTGCCATGGGATTGCAGGTAAGGATTTTGTTTACTTCAGTTTGTGCACCGGCACTGATTTGAAAGATAACAGAATGACTTAGTGCTTCAACTTGCAAATGTTCTTTCTGGCTCCTAATGCAACTACATTGCTTGCAAGTTCAGACCCTCAGCTAAAGAATTCTGGTTTGTGAACACGCTCTAGCTCTTTCTCTTACACTTGTATTGATTCTACGTTACTAATAGGAATAGAAATGGCAAAACCTCTACTTTTTATTTTTTTAAAATTAGAGATATGATGAATAGTTTGGGAACAGGTGTGTCAGAGAGGCCCGTTGCAAGAACTCCCTGCCCAGAAGCACATGGTGAGGTTTCCACTGCAGTGCGTGGCTGACGTACAGCAACGTACATGAACACGAGGACCAAAATGTTGATGCCAGGAGAGTGAAATGAGTTTTCACTATCTAGAATACAGAAGCAGAGGAAGCAAACAACAGCACAAATGAAATACACATCTGAATGTGATGTTGTTTGATGCTGGTTGGGTAAAGGTGAAAATTTAAAGAAATTCACTTTGGTGAAATATCTTGAAGTGAATACTTTTAATAGAAGTTCTAACTTGTAAATTTCTGTTTTGTCTGGGATATACAGATCTGCCTCTTCAGCCTGTTTCACCACCTATATGGCTCCCTATAGCTGTATAAAGTGCTATCCAACTAGATACACTCACTCTCCTACCTCTGTGGCAATTTGCATTTGACAGCCTTTTGGAGTTGCTTCCTCACAGGGGCAAATAATCACCTGAAGGACAAAGCAGTGGAGAATAAAGTTGTAAGTAGTTGCTACAAGGGGGCTGTTCCTCAAAGGAGAATACTGATAATTTGTCATCCCAACCCTTGGCTGTTGTTCTGCATGTTGACAGTAGATGCAACACCACTGGTGGGAGACCAGCACAATCTTAATGAAAATCTTCCAGTCTTGGTTCTTGCAACTTTTAGCACAGTTAACAAACCAACTAGACAGGAGGCAAAACGTGGCAGGTGGCTTAAATGAGAAGATGAGGGAAGAGGAAAAAATGGACATCTTTTATCCCAGGTACCAAAATCTGAAAAAACGTGCTTTCACTTCAGTGTGCCAGATAAAAGCCACAAAAAGCCTGCACTGCTTTAAACCCCAGAGTACTTCAAGCAACATCTGGAAGTTTAAACAGCTGGAAATTGTGGTCTTTTGATATGGTAGAGGCTGTTCACATCCGATTTGCATTTGAGCTTAGACTTTAAACACTTGCCTTCCCAAGGATTCAGTTCTTCTTCAGTATAAGATAGACTAAGAGGAACTACTTGAATTGAAAAAAGACCAAAAAAAAAAAAAATAAACAAAGCTAAAAACTACCCATAGATAAATCAATAGTAATATGTTTGGTTTTTTTTTTTAGTTTGATTTCCCAACACATATACTGCCATCTCCCCAAGTACAGTACTGTACTTTGAGGGGGAAATGTTCAAATGCCACTGGACTAGCTGACTATTTCTTGATTAATTCTGCAGTTTCAGAGGGGCTGGAAGAGCAGGTGAACTTCAGCTCTGTTGAAATGTGTCTTGCTGGCTAAACACTCCATGAAATAGACCTTTCCTATAATTTTTGCATACCTTGCTAAGAACATCAACACTCATAGATTTGACAAAAATAACAAGGAAGGACAGTTTGGAGTAAAAGCACACAATGAGCCAACCTAGAGCTGGTGAAAGGTGTCAGGTGAACTTTCTGATACAACAACACAGCAGCCTCTACACATATTCAGTCCTGGAGAACACCGGTTGTGATGGTTGTTGGTGGACTGAGGGATGAATCTTACTCTCCAATGGCTACTGAGCAGCTGTCTGGCTGGCTGGAAATGATGTTTAGGCACTACTGACTTGCAGGGGATTGGAGCTAGCCATGTAGAAGCAGAAGATTCTCTGTTGCTTGCCAATCCCCACAACTATCTGATCCTTTGAAGTTCTTTTGGTGGTTTGGTTCTTTTTCTTGGTGTTTTTGTTGTTTTTTTCCCCCCACATTCACCAGAAGCAGTGTGGCTAAATACATTTCAAAACAGGAAAATAGTATGAATCCGTGTTATTCAAAAAAGTGGTGGTGTTTTTTGTTTTGTTTTGTTTTGTTTTGTTTTCATTGCAAAGCTTTGACCATTTGTCATTAATCGTGCTCTGCTTGCCTCACCCCTACTCCAAGCTAATACGCTCTGAAATGCTTCTCTGGCTTGGCACGGCTCTTTTTAGCTGCTGATTTTGGTAAGCATCTTATTAATGGCCTGCTTGACGTGGGTGGTGGAGCTCCGTCTCCGGGTCTTGCCCTGGACCATCTTCCGGCGCCGCACCTCGCGGCAGAGCTCGTGGAAGGCCTCCATGATGTTGCCCTCTCCCGTGCAGGCAGAGCACTCATAGAAAGCACACGCAAGTTCCGTGGCCAGCTTTTCGCCTTCCTCCGTGCTGACTTGCCTGGAGTGATCCAAGTCTGCTTTGTTCCCCACCAGGATCAGGGTGACGTTCTTGGGCTTTTTCACTTCGTCCAGCAAGTTCTTAAGCGGCAGCATCTCCTCAAAGCTGCCTCTGTCCGTGATGTCGTAAACCAGCACGAAGCCCTCGCCCCATCGCACGTGGCCTTCCTTCTGAATAGCGTCCTCCTGTTGGGAAGGACAGACACCAGCCTTAGGAATTTGGTTTATGGAGAAGATGCCAGACCTTCAGGGAGCTTTTGGTCCTACAAAGCTGTTCACATCTGCTTTACTTTATATCGCCTTTTTTATCACATGGCACAGGAGATCTATTCCACCCAGTGCCATGAGCTGCATGGGCCTGTGCAGCACGAGCCCCTGCCACGTTTTGAAAGGAAGGGAGACCTGACTATGACAAATCTGCTCTTCACTTTAGTGGGAGTCATTGACTGAAGTTGCAAAGCCTCATCACTCGACTGTAGAAATAGACTGTGACATGTTGTTGGGCTGGCCCTGAACCAAAGGCATGACAGCAAAATGATTTCACCCCCAGATTAAGCCCCTCGACTTGTTTGTTCTTCCACATTTGAAAACTCCGAGCAGGATCCTTTGCAGAAGGGTGTGGATCCAGCATGGTGGAGGAGAGGGGGGGTTTGGCACAGAAGCAAATGTCTGTCCCCAGAGCAGGGCACACCTGCCACCCCCTGCACTGCCGCCACCGCCGCACTCCCCTTCCCTCCTGCGTGCCCGAGCTGAGGAACTGGGAAGCAGCACTTGCACCCACGCACCTGACCAGCTGTGTCTAGTATCTCCATGGAAACCACCTCATCGTCAATGGTAGCTTGGTGACGATATGTCGACTCTAAAATAAGAACACATATTGTGAGAAGTATTTAAAGAACATAAAGGTGTTTTTTTTTTTTAATCTTACTTACAGATCTCGCAGCACAAGACCTGAGATGCGACACGCGGTTTGACTAAATTTTATCTGTTGGAGCTCTTCCAGCCATTCTGGAGCACACTCAAGTCCTCCTTTCTACAACAGTGACATTTTTACCTCTCTCCACAGGGCACAACTTTTTCTTTCCCTTTTTTTCTTTAGACCTGCAGAGGGCTGTGCCTGTGGACGCTGCACCCTGTGACCAACAAAAGGAGAGTTTACTGTGGCAGAGAGCTCTGCAGGGCTTATCCCATTTTTCATGTTTGCTCCTGGGAAAGGCTACTACCTATGAAAGACAAATACCACAGCTCTCAAAGTACCCTGCTCAACAGACTGTCACTGTGTAGCTACAAGTCTCACAAGATCAAACCCAGTATGGCTGCAGATCAAGGAGCCTAACCTCTAAGCTCAGGCTTTATACTGTGAAAAAATTACAGGCCAGTTAGTTATTTTAGGAATGCGTGTTTTAAACATGCTGAAATCATCACATTCCCCTCTTCTAGCAAGGGAACAAGCAGTGATTTCCCTGTGTATGATTTATAAAGATAACCAGTGGGCATTAAGCATTCACACCATGCCACAGGAAAAAACCATAACCTATTTACTGTGTCTCAGGTCCTGGACCCAGGCAACTAATCAGAAGGCTAATGACAAAGAGGCTTGTTTTATCTTAGTAAGCTGATAAGTTAAATTTGATAGCATTTGACCTAAAACTTGGAAAACTATCTGTGCTAACATTCAGATTTATTACTGTTGCTAGCTCACAGATGTCCTATATCCAAAGGCAAATGTGGATGCTGTAAAAGTCTGGCCAGTGACTATGAATGCTTTGCATTGTCAGAGACACAATTCTTTCATTTGGTGCAAATCTCTTCAATAGGAATGAAGGATATCTTTTAAGAAACACATTTCTTTAACTAGAATTTCTGAAAGTGCTCATGTTTGGTGAATGCCTGTTTTCATTAGGTACTTTAGAATGTCACCTCTTCATAATCAGGAATGTTTCAATGATGTCACTGCTGCAAACACTCTCTTCCCAAACCAAAAATGTCACTCCCTCCCTGTGCCACCTTAATTGGTGTAATTGCCCAGCTGTCTCTAATAGGGACAAATGGCCAATTTACTTGGGCAGATGGCAAGCAATCTTGCTGTAGGGTTTTAGGCAGTGAAAACTGGGTTTTGTTAAAGGCTGTAAATACCCCTTCTGGTATTTCGAGGCTGCTGAAGAAGTTGGAGTGTCCCTTTGTGCTCCTGAGGCTATAGCAACCCAGCAGAGTAAGGTATATCTCAATCTCTTGGTGGTATGTCCTATCTGTCCCTTCCACACAGCCTCCTAGCTGCAGCAATCCCCTGAGGGAGTGCAGAAAAGGCAGCAAGCTCTAGTTTGGTGTGGAAGCTGCAGTGATGCACCCTCAATGAGTTATTTCAGTGGCTAAAATGTTCAGTGCTAGGTTGGGATTCCCTGGGTAGTACTCCAAGCTCAAGGTTATTTAGGAACTTATGCTTTGTTTCTTTAGGGGAGGGTGGTGTGAAGGAGGGTGGTGTGCCCTGAGTAAGCAATGTGATATTAGCTCCTTACTTGTTAAGGCTTTGCAGTGCTCAGATGCCTTCAACCATCTGGCTCTGCTTGACAAGGAACTGCTGAGAATTGTTCCACTGAACCTGAGAAAGTGCTCACCCAGCTGTGCCTGCGGGATACCTGTGAAATGTCCTCCTGAGGAGGCAGAGTGGGGCAGGGAATACAGATCTTCCCTATGAAATGGGAGAATAAATCTCAAGGAACAGACTTTTGCTCACTGTACAAAAAGCGGCATGATTCTGAAGTGATACTGGAGTTCTCAAAATAGGACTCTGGCAGCACTTTATGTTGCAAGTTTAACTTGCTATGGCTGCTCACACTGGAATGGAATTCGATCTTGGATGAGTAGCACCGATTTAGGTCGGATTTGTGTAAATAAATCTTGGTAAATGTGTGTCTGTTCCTGTGCTTTGGAATGTGTGGTAGCTGGGTGAATTTTAATGAGGAGTGTAAAACAGCTGGACGTTGAAAGCATTTTTGGTGTAATCACAGACATGGCTTCTCCTTCAAGGCAACAGAAACATCTGAAGAATCCAGTTTCCTTGTAAGTTATGAGCCCTGAAAATATGAGTTCCAGTCTGCTCACATTGAACCCATAGTACTTCACAAAAGCATTGCCTTGCTTTGGGATTTATTAGTATTATTTTCCTTGTGGTGGGTTTTTTTTGTGTGTGTTTTTTGTTTTTTTTTAAGACACGCATCCAGACAGTAATTACAGAGCTTGAGCTAACTGCTGGATCCCTGACTGAAACTATTGACAACACAGGTGTCTGTGTCTCAGCCAAGCACCCTTGACTCCTATTAGAGTTGATGAAGTAAAATAGGTGCTGGATATAGCTTGTCTGAGCTCTCTCCCGAAATAAATTGCACCTCAAAAGTCCTTGGGAGTCTAAAATTGGTCAGGTGAACACAGGCTGTGAAAGTCTGATGCTTGCATCATCACAGTTGAGTAGAAAAAGCAAAGTGTAACACTCTACCAGTGGCTCCCAAGATGATTTTAGGTAATTTTCTGAGCTTCAGTTGGTCATTTGCACCTGGTGATGCCTGTATATTCTATCTACAGCTAAATGGCTAAACCCCCATAGATGGAGAGGACACCGTGGAGCTGTGTTGTGCTCATCATAAACTCAGTGCCAAATCTGCCTCAAAGCAGGGTTGAGGAGCTGCTGTGCTGACTGAGCCACGGTTTGTCTGAAGCTGGCAGTGCTGTGGAAATAGTCAGATTTACTTATTTGCTCTGCTTCAATATAAATAAGGAAATCTGACCTGTTCTTGTTGGTTTGGGGGTGTGCTGTGCTTTCAGCCACATTCCCAGTAACAGGCTCAAAGGTGCTGCTGAGTGTGGCTTTGGAGGTTAATGCCAGATTTCAGAATGGCTCCTGGTTGTAAAGCTGCAGTCCCCCAGCATTCCTGCTGTGCAAAGCACTCTTGGTTCTCACAGTTCCATCGTTTGAAGAATTAAAGTTTATTTCAAAAATATTTCGAGCTGTCAAAAGGCCCGAGAAATGCGTTGGAAAGTGGTAGCAGTTGGTTTGGTTTTAAGCCACGATAATTCATTAATAGGAACTGCATAAATCTTTCAAATGACCACAGCTGCTGAATGATTATGGAAAAAATGATTTTGCAGGAAAAAAAATCAACAAAACTTGCCTGGGAGCTCCTGGTGTTGATAAGCATATTACAAATATCCCTATTCTTCTGAGCAGTTTCATTAAAAAAAAAAAAATACAGGGAAAAAACCTACTTCAAAAAAAAAAATCTTTGAAGCCTGTGATCCACAGACTGTTTATAGATGAGATATTCAGACACAGCTTGATCATATCACATCCTTGCACTATGCTTATTGTGACATATTTAATCGAGTTTTGGCCTATAAGACTTGGCTGGCCATCTCTCAAACCTTTGTTTTGTCCAGGACTATCCTGATTTTTGTAATATATTTGTTCTAGAATATTGTATTTTCTAGAGAAATGCTATTATCTGGAAAATAATTTCTAGTTTTCGGGTTATATTTGCAGCAACATAAAAAGTTGCAGTGATGTAAATAGCTGTGTTCAATAGTTGTTTATTTTGAACAGGCAATCTATATTGGGATATGTTACAGCTCTAGAAGGAAATATTTGCATGGAGGGGTTTATTGGATTTAGGAAAGCACTTGTACTAGAAGTAGGTAAATCATTAGATGGAGCAATGACACACAGCATTTTACAGGCAAACTTAAGGAACAGCCTGCTCTCTTTTGTTTGCTTTCAAGTGCAGAGGAACACAAACTCTGTTTCCATACAGAATTTTAGTTAATTTTTTTTGTCAAGAAAGGTTAATAAAACTAGGACATATAAAAATGCTTTGAGAAACTTTGGTCTCATGGTGGTTTTCAGGCAGGGGTATCCAAGAAATGCAAGAGATCTGGAGAAAGACCTTTTGTGTAGTGACTGTAGCAGTTTTCACACCAAAAAGCTTCAGCTAATAGGCATGAACTTTTAAGTTATGGGTGAAGTCCTGTTGGATTTCAATGCAGCAGTAGGTATCTTCCTGACTCAGAAAGTCTCTCCTGCCTTCTTCCTTCCTCAATCCCAGCTTTTTCAAAGCACAGCTGAATGTATTTTTCTTGCTTGCATCTGGCTCTTACATGTTCCCTCTGTTATTTACCTTACAGGAGGGTTTTTATTTTGCCAGCATCAGTGGTTTTACAGTGAGCACAGTACCACCCTTGTGTATTTAGAACATATTTCTGATGCTAATGCAGAGTAACCTCATGTGTCTCTCTATTCCTTAATACCACAGACCCCCCAAATGAGACAAGTTGGGTTATTTATTAATAATACCGTCAAACAACGTGGCATGAATGGTCATTGCATCGTTATTTTCATGTGTAAAAGGAGAAAAAGTAGTAAAAATAAAGTTTCTGAAAGGAAACTTTGTGACTCTGCTAATTGGCCTGGGACTCTTCAGTGTTGTGTCTCTGCATGTGTAGCCCCAAGGGCCAGGAAACAGAGAAGGAAAAGCTCCAGGAGGTTGTACACACATCACAGGTGTGATGTGCTCTTAATGTGCAACTATCATACTGCACAAACATTCATGCCAAGCTCCAAAGTTAAACCAAAACACGTATGAAAGAAGATATTTGTTTGCAGAGATGTTTAACCCAACTCCAGGGTCTCCAGCCTGCTTCACGTGCAGCCTGCTGCCAGTGCTGCTTTTGGAATCGATATGGTGATGTGCAAACAAAGTTCTTTTCTAACTCCATTTTTGTCTTCTCTCTACAAGGCCACATTTGCTGTGATCAGAGTTGTGACTGCAGTACTGCAGGTGTTCCCTAACTAGTTAGAGTACAGCTGAGCACAAAAGAAGTGGTGGGAGTCACTGCAGGCAGTGAGTTCTGCTTTCAGTTGCCATTTTCAGTACAAAGTGAAGCTCTCAAAGATTTCTGTTCTAGGCAAATCGAGGCTGAGTGGGGCAGAGAAACCCTATTCATGCCCCTGAGGAGGCACAGGGTATGCAGGCAAGTGCCTCTGCACGAGCCGGGATGTGGGGCTGTCCGTGGAGATGGGCAAAGACTATTTGTAGGTGACCTTAGAAGAAGCTTCAGGTGCCATGGGGACTCACAGCGGGGAAAGGATGCTCTGTGGAGCACAAGGACACATATGAAGAAAACAGCTACTGCAGTAGGAAATATGGAGAGCAAATTCAGGAGGAATGAAGTTTCATTAGGTTGCTGCTTAGTGAGCAGTTTGGTTTTTATCATGTTTTCCTATTTTTAATAAAATGGGAAGGTAATAGGTGGCTAGTGTATGCATAGACCCACTAGACCAGAAAGTTCTCATCTTGGTATGAGAGGATCTGTTGCATCCCTAGAATTTCCTTTTTTTTTAGGTAGAGCATGAGTGATGTAAACCTAGTCTACAGAAAAACATTTTTTCTTGATGTGTTATTTTCAGTAAATAATATTTTGGCCTCCAAACAGAAATTGTAGAATACAGTTTTCTTGAAGACACCTCTAAAAATAATGGGAAGTAAGTTTATGTGTTACCTTCTGCTGGATATGATTTTTCTGCTGCATGCAAAGAATGGGTTTCTTTTGAGAAGTGAAGTGGTGTTACATTTCTTTTCCTATAGGTTCTGTCCTCATCCAGCTTTTACTGAGCTAGGCAGAGGAAATGTGTGCGGGTACCTGGGAACTGAACCACTAAGGCAGGCTGAAACAAACCAAATAAAGCCAGAGCAGTGCTAACTAGCAGGGAGTAAGCTCCAAGGTCTAAACAGTTGTTGGTTGGTGTTTTGTTGTTGTTGGTTTTTTTAAAAATTTTCTGTTTTAACTTTCCCACCAACACTTGGCAGAGATGTTGATTCCTGGTAGGAATGATGTCCATGATAAATTTAAGTCTAAATAAATCCTATTTTGCAGTGCCTTTCTGTTTGATTGTGGCAAGAAGTCTTGGTTGGTGAAGCCTTGGGTTTCACCTTATTTCTGACAGTATAAATGAAAACTAACCAGTGAGACTTTTCTCACACCTAAAACGAGCAAGATGACAATGCAAAAGCAAGCACTGGAACATTCTGCTCATCTGGAAAATATTTCAGAATATGAAAGTAGTGGCAAAATATTTTGCAGCTGTAGCTATAGCAAGAATAGCCACTGCCATTCCTGATTTTTTTATGTCTGTTGAGCTACTGTAAAAAAGCAGTATTTTTATTACTGGCATCAGGAATATCTTCACCTTGAGACTCATATGAAAGAAAACAAACCACATTTTCAGATAACTGCTTCCCATGTTATTGTAGGCATCTTCTGTTGCTGCTCTCAATTACAATTTCATCATTTCAAGTCTTTGTCGAGAATTTTAGATGCCAGTGTTGGTGCTTTAAGGTGCTTTAGGCCATATGAGTCCATTTCCTTAGAAACACCTCCGAGAAATTGGGAATACTTTCACGGCTCTTTGCTATGATACACTCAGTATAAATTCCTCCAGCTGAAGAGCACAGTGAAAATGATGCAACACATTAAATGCATATCAAGTTAAATAATGTTTCTACTGTTTTGATGTAGGAAAAATCTAAGTGCTGGAAGATGCCTAGGAAAGCAGAAGCTAGACTACTGAGGGCTGAATCCCTTAAGCACTGAGGCAGAAGGAATGAGTAATTTTGTCAATAAAACTCGAGGGTAGGAGTAGCTAGAGTCTGGCTGGGGAATAGGGCTGTTTCCCGGTGATTTATGAAGTGTCCACACGTTTGTCATGGTAGTCCCTGAAGCACAGGTTGGCAGCCATTCCTCCCAGCCCCAAAGGGTTGGTTACCATTACATCCCACTTTGGCTGGAAGCCCATCCTGGCCCACATGTGTTATTCCCAGCTTGTGCTTGGATAAGCCGTGGTTGTCAACACGGGTGTTCAGACGAAATATGCAGAAGGCAGAGCTCTGTGAGATGATGGCAGAACTCTCTCCTCTTTGTCTTGCCATGGAAAATGGTTATTTTTAATCGTGAGCACGTTGATGGTCTGGACTACAGCGCTGTGTGGGCTGCACTATCCTGTTGTGCAGCAGCAAGAAGGGAGGCTGCCTTCCTCCTAGGGCTGCTGCTCTGTTAACCTTTACACCCTAGGGCTGAAGGGGCCATCAGTTAATGATTTATTAACACTGATTTTACTGTGGGCTGCTCTGTTAAAAGTTCTGTTTGCTGTCTGGGCCATTTCTCTCTCAGCTGTGCTGCTGCAGCATTTTCATGGTAGAGGGAGGCAGTTCAACATTCAGGTGTGCTAAGACAAACTTGCTGAGCAAGCCACAAGAAAACTAGCAATCTACAGTACACAAAGATGTGCTTCTTCAGCTTGTGAAGGCAAGCAGTCTTGAGGATCAAGAGTTTGTATTCAGATGGTATTCCAGCTGTCCAGACAATGTATTAGCCGAATAAACCAGAGAGCAAAGACAATCCTTGCCAACTGTATTTGGACCTGAGAGCTCTTTATCAGGGCTTCATTGGCACAAAGTTATCCCAAAAAGCTAGTTCTTGCATCTTGTTTTGCTAGGATTAATTACAATGTATAATAAATAATATTAAATGCTTTTAGTGCTTAGTGAGGTCTTGGTTCCCACAGCTAAGCTGTTTCCGGTTATCAGCCATTAGGATGGAAGTTAGTTTGGATACATTCCTACTTTGCTCTGTTGTTTATGTTGTTTGTACAGACCTGTATTTATCAGGTGCAGAAAAGAAACTCAGGCCAGCACTATTTGCTAGTGTTGTCATAGTATTTACATCATGTATGGGATCTGCAAACTTTCCTTGTGATCCCTGAACTATTTTGCTAACAGAGCCCCCAGCTACAGATGTAGGTAAAACTATCTTTCTAATGTAAAAATAATCATCCTTGCAAGAAGTTTTCCAATGGGAAAAGCCCTTCTTGCCAATGTAAATACCTTCACAAAGTTGTTTCTGCTGTTCTTGCCACAGTGGTGAAATTTGCGAGTCTTGAGCAGGTCTGTAGGAGATTTAGTTTTCTGCTGTGAGAGAATTCAGGGCTCTAAGAGAGGTTTCTGTCTCCCTTCTTCAAACAATTTGTACTAATTTATCTCTTATCTTTCTTGCTTTACTGATACCTGCACATTTTAGCCATGTTTGATGGTCTCCTATGGGCTGTCTGTATGTTGCATTAGATAGGACTTTAAAGAAACACCAGTGCAAGTTTTTATTCTCCCAGGAGAAAAAGAGTGAACAAAAACCTGTAAAGAAATTGTGACATAGCTGGAAGAAATACTCTTTAAAAATGTCATTATTAATCTAGTAGTCTTGGTGAAATTATAATTTTTCTTAAGACCCCTATTCCTTACAGTTATCCCTGTTCCTTTAAAGTAGCTAAGAGCTAATAGTCTTTTTTCTAACCCATTCAAATTAAATACTCTCCTTTACTTTGTTTCTCTCTTTGCCTTCATAGACAGCCCAGTCTGTCATGACCTGTTCTGCTGATTATCTGCTCAGAGACAGTTTTCCTTTCAGAGCATTGGCAGTGTCGTATGAAATGTGTGAGCAGCTAGAGAAAGACATCTAGGGGTAGAGTGAGAAAGCCAAGATACTTTTAGAAAGGTCAAAAAAATAGAATCTCCTTGTTTGCTGATACCTTATAAGCTGACTTTTGTTTAAAATTCAGTCCTTGGCAAAATGCTTGGTGTTTCTGTGTGCCTTTGATATGTGTCTTAGCTCTGAGTATCAGTTACTTAAAGGATTTACAATCATTCTACAAGATAAAGGATTTTATAGGTGAGACACAGAGGGAGAGAGACTGCAGGCAGCAAATCAGTTACAGAAACAAGGAAAGAACTGAGGAGCCTGTCTCCTGCATTTACCTGGGGTTTTATTTGTTTGGTTTTTTCTCCTATATGGCAAAAATTGATGTTTAAGTCCCTGACCCTCAGAAACCCCCTACTTGTCCCAACTGTACATAGAAATGCTAACCCAGAACAAATGACAAAGCNTTTTTTTTTTTAAGTCTTGGATATCCCAGCTCCATTTCTAGTAAAGCAAATTGTTCCAGTTCGTGTGGAACAACAAATGTGTTCTCAGAGAAATGCTGCAAAACTTATGTTGAGAAGCACTCAGCCATAGCAATAATGAATTTTCTTCTTTCATCATTCGATTCAAGAGATTCTCCCTGCATGTCATGGCTTATGGAGGCAGGAAATTTGCTGCTACCCATGAAGTACTCTGCAGGCCATCTGTCTGTCTACTGCTGTGATGGCTTTTTGGATTTCCTCCTCCTTTTTTGCCTCCCAGGAAAAAAAATAAATTTAGCTGTTCCCTCGATTACTCTGATTCAGCATCTCCAATTTTAAAATCAATTAAATATCATGGTGAACCACAGCATCTCTCCATCTTTGAGCTCAGGTGAAGGCTCTCTAAATTCTGGACACTGCCAGTAGCTCCTGGGGGGAATTGTTGAGATACAGACTGTTATTTCAATTTACTGGGACTGAGGAGAGCAGCTGTTCACAGCAGCCTTGAGAATCAGGGTGTCAAGCCCTAGGGTCACTGAGGTCCACGAGAGTCCCACATTCTTGATAGAAGTGTGGCTTAAGTGGTGCCCTAACCAGGCCAAGCATTTTGAGGCCTTCTAACATCACACCGAGTTTGCTTATGCATTTTTTAAGTTGTGTTCTATTTAAAAACGGGGAAACATTAATGAATTTTGGTGAAATCCATGTGGTAACTCAATCCCCTTTCTCAGCACATATTTAATGAGCTAAAGACTAGTTTAACGCTGAATTCATGTATTTAATATTTTAGAAAACAACTGCATGTACTTTAGAAAATACTGCGTGTATTTTTTAAAATGTGCAGTTCCAGCTCATTTCTCCATAGAGCAATTTCACTGGACCATCTAATTCTGTTGAAACCGTGAGATAGCTGTGATTTACTATGAATGAAGATGGATGTAGAAACTCGTTCACCTTGATAATGCCAGGTAGGAGTTTTGCTTGAGGAATTTAGCACCTTTCTGAAAAACAAACAGAAAACCCACACCAAGGTGGTGACAGTGACTTGCCAGTCAAACAGAAACGATGGACAAGCCAAGGCTGATGGTGAACACTCCCCAGAAAGGGACCTTTGCTGCTGTTGTTACCCTGTGGCTGAGAACAGCAAAATGAAAAAGCAGAATGAGATGTACTTTTGTGCAGATGCAGTTGTCCTGCCCATGCTTGCACAGGTCCAACATCGTGCACAAAAGTGGCAGAGCTGCAAGGCCCTGACTTCAGCAGGGGCTCCGTTTTCCAAAGCTTGCAGGGTTCAGTGGCGTTCCTCTGGCCGGGAAATGCTATTTTGTGGTTTGCAATTTGGCTCCTGGAGGTTACAGCAGTCTGTCCAGGTGCTGCTAAAAATATGGTCCTTCATTTTCTTCTGGCAGGTTAGAATAGTAAAGAATATTTATAAGGTGTGCTTTTTCCCTTCCAGTGAAAATGTGCGACCCTTGAATTAAAAGAGGAATAGGGGGGTTTTTTTTAACATGATGCTTAGTTTAGGATAATGTTGAATTTCCATCAGGCCTTTTACAGCTTGATGAAAGCTTTCCTAAAAATAGGAATTATCTGGGGATTCCTTGCATCAGAGGGCTAATGGGTGGTTGAAAACTTGACACAAGAAATAAACTACAAATATGACATTTTTGTCACAGCCCCAGTGATTTTTTGGCAAAACCTCCCGTTGCTGGGTAGTTTGCATCTGTTTTACTTCTGTCCTTTCAGAACTGCTTCACAAAGCTGCTCATTTATCCCCGTAGAGGAAACGATTTTCCCTGACACAACTTTGATTTTTTATATTGATTGAACATGTAGATACCTCTCTTCCCACAGAACTCCCAGCCCATGAGTGCTAAGAAGAAACAGATCTATCCTAAAACTTCTCAGTGAATTCAGCTCGGGGGTGTTTACAGGTAACTGGACACCAAATCACTGCAGAATGGCCATGCTAAAGACAGAAATGCATTCTTCCAGGCACTGTTTTTTCCAAGCTTTTGAAGGTGCAGCTCCTTTCTGACTGATCCCTGAAGGCCTGAATAGTGGTTACGATTTCAAGATAATTTTTTTGTCTCTGACACTTCAGAACCTTCTTTGAATCCCACTGCGATCTGTAGTTTGAAAAAATACTTTGCAAAACAACCTCTGGTGGGCACCTTCCACCAGAGATTACTTTGATTAAGAAATAACTTATTGAGAACAGTTCAGTAGTTTTTGAATTTCTCAAACCTTCTCCTCCGAGCAAGCTAGAGCACTTAGCATCACAATGACTGTAACACATAATTTAAGATGTTATTCTCTAAACTGAATGAGGATGTAGAATTCAGCAAGTCAGAGGAGATTTAATTTCCAGTTTATTGAGATAAGACTGCTGCCTGCACGAAAGCTTTCCACGCTGCAAAGAGAAGACAATTAGATTCCTGAGGGGCACGGTAATTTGCAGTTGTATTCATTTGTAAAACAGAAACAAATGTCAAGCCTTCTACAGCAAAAAGGGCATGGGGCCTTCATAATGGGGCAAAGAATAATAAACCTTGTAGCTTGCTAATAACTTCATTTGTGTGCTTAAACAAGGCAAAAAGGATGCTTTAGCATGCAGTGTCCCTGTAAGAAATTGATGAACTTGGACTACATTGATAGAGGAGACTTTATAGACTTCTTGTCAAGTTCTTAAAATGATGTAATAGTGACAGAAATGTCGAGTACTAAAACTAATAACACTAATAGAACATTCTATTGAACATTCCAATGTGCAGCACAAGGCAGGTGCTATATAATTCACTGAGGGCTGTATTGGTAGTAGCAGATAAAAGAACGTATTTGAGTTCAAATTGTGCTGAGATTTATTTTCTCAAGATGAGATTTTTGATATCTGTCATCTCTCCATTTTGCCAAACAAAATTATCTAGTGCTATCCTGGATACTTTGCTTTTTTCAAAGGGCCGCCTGGGTTCTGTGATAGAATATATTAAACTTCATTTCTGCTGTGCAAGTTTATGGCATTTTCTCTTTCCTTAATGAGATCTCTTAGAGAAAGAACATTAATCAAGAAATTGATATTTAACTGTGTAGTCTGTATTGGAGCCTGCAAAGAAAGGTTAGGAAGGAGACAGCAACATATTGGTGGAGAAAAGTGAATTTTCAAGCTCTTTGTATGTGAATCACTCAGTCCTGAGGTGTTGAAGGCACCTTCTAAGATGTGAATGCCTTGTCTTGGACTCCTTGGCCTGGATTTGCTCTGGTGCAGAACATTTAACTGTATGCTAATTTAAGAAATACTAAGAAGTCCAACTATGAAACAAATTTTAAGTGAGGCCCCTAATTCAGGGCGACTGTTTGACAGGTTTTTTGAGGTATTTGAGCCAGCATCTTGAAAGTTCTAGACCAAACACAGCCAAGTGGGAGCAGTGGAAGAGACATGTGGATGCCCTTTTGATGATTGGTGCCCCTATCTGGTCACCCAAGAAATGAGAGGCAATGTATGTTTGAAAGTGAGGACAAAAAAACTTACCTAAATCTGTAAAAGACTGTAAAAACCTACAATTTATTTTTTGCTTTTTTGCCATCAGTTTTTAAGATCTGTATCCCAGTCATCTTATTCTCTAGCAGATGATGTTTGGGTAATTCAAAAGCAGAAAAGTGATAGCACACTAAATAATTTGAAGATTGAAATACTAGAGCATTTGATTTCAATGGCAAAACTCCCATGGATTTCCGAGTGGGCAGAAATGCGCCTCGTACAACAACTCGGCTTTTGTCTGAGAGCTTCTCTATTCTGCCATCTTAGGTAACAGCTTGTTCCAGCTTTAAATGACCGTAGAGAAGCTTTTTACAGCAAATTTAAAGGTCGACCGAGGCTTGGAATTTTAACTCTGTGATTCCCATTGCTCCAGCCATGCTCTTACACACAGCAGACCGTGCTTCCAGAACGGAACAACCTACCCAGCGTCGGGTCGTACTCCCAGATGAACCGCTTGGTCAGGAAGCGCACGACGAGAGCTGCAGGGACAAAGAGATTCCAGGTGAGAAGCACAAGACATCAACTCAGCAGGTTTTTTTTAAAGCTTTCCCAGCAAACTTTCCTGTGGGAGCGGACATTAGCAGCTCCCCTGAAGTGTGAGCAGAATTCAGTGTCGCTTATTGTGGCACTTGAGAGCTTGTCACTGTTTGTGGCCCACTTCACGCTTTTGGAGGGGGGAAACAAAATGAAGATAAAACCAAAACTCTTTGCAACGTTAAAACCACTGCGTTGGATGCTTTAGGTTTCCTAAAGCCAGTGGAAAAAGATTTGGCAGTTTTCAACCCAGGATGCTTTGTCACTTCAGAATGAGAGTTGTTTAAAATAATTTCATTTTTGGAAAACTTCCTTTCAGATTGCAAACCTTGTAAGGCAGAGATAATTGAATAAATAGCTTACTTCTATATTCCCTGTAACAGTTTAACTTCCATGTTTTGCCTACTTGTCACTCGAAGCAAACAGCTATAATATTTTAAACCAATGGTCAACAAATGCTATTAATCATTGTACAGAAATTAGAAAAAAAAAAGTTTAGATTCTGGAGCAGTGGACAGGTAGTCCTTACTTTCAGCTTATAGGCTAAGATCTTGCTATTTATGTTCTTGTATTTAATTTTTTCTATCCCTCCAAACCCTTTGAAAACAACTTATATGGACTTTGGTTATGCTTGAAATTAAAACTAAACAGTGCTTTGAATTTCTATCAATATAAATAAATCATTTACCACTGTCAACCTTTGAAAATCCTTTCTGCATTTCCAAAATGAAGCCAGAGATATCCCTGCACTAGCTATGAGTGTAGCAATTACAGCTCCAGGAAAAGTTTTTTTTGTCATCAATCCTGTAGGATTGTTCTATTCTCCTTTTGGTTGCAGATGGACAGTAAAAGGTGACAGCTAAACCCAGTTCTGATCCTTTTCAAAACTGAAGCCCGGAGAATGTCCTACATCCCAGATTTCTGTGCCCAAGAGTAGGAGAAGGCAACAGTCTGCAGAATAAATCTAATGAATTAAGATTTGCTTAATCAAACAATCAGAATATTACTTTTAAGAAGATTAACTATGCCTCATACTTGGAGAGGTAATAAGAAGCTGATCCTAAGGAAATGAGATCACCACACAAGAAGCAATTTTAAGTTGGTGTTATTTTAAGTTTATATTTTCCTTAGGAAATCCTACTTTTTTTTTCCCTTAGGCTTTGCAGAAATGCTGTCCTTGTCAGACAGATGTGGCAATTCTTAGTCAAAGTAACCTTTCAAGTCACAGTCCTTAACCTGAATGGCATAACAACACAAGATGAACTCTTTGTAGCTTATTTCCCATCCATGGTGGTGTTGCACTAGGACTTTTTTTCTGCACTTTTATCTTAGCTGGAATAGTTCAAATATCTTGGTTTTTTGAAAGTTTGTACGTGATTCTTCTGTAACTGCTAGCAATAGATTCTCCCTTGCCATCTTCTTTATCAAGATTTAAAAAATGCTTTCTCCTTTGACAGCCATACTGTGAAGGAAAAGCAGTGATGGGCTGCCTGTGCTGCCGTGCCTGAGCCTGTGCATGGACCTGGAGCAGCTGATGAAGAGAGAGAAGAGGCAGAAGGACCGGGTCAACTATTTTTATACTTAAACATGTCCCACATAGTTATGATAACCTTGTACTTGCAGATGGAAATTGCTGGACAGGAGGGTCAAAATGATGGAGGAGACTGAAAGAAAGTCTGTCAAGCATGCCTAAGACAGCAGCTCTGAAGGAAAAGAGGAAGAGCTGATTGTGGAGGTAGCCCAAAGTTTAGAGGTGAGAAGGTGACAAGCCATAGGAAGTTAAAGTAGAACTGGACTGCAGCTGCTGAGATGAGCCTGGGAGAATCCTACAGGAACGTACACAGGATGAAATGGCACTGGCAGAGGTGAAGAATTAGAGATCCCAGATAAAAGTTCTGGTGAGGAGGGGAAAGGTAGGCTGTATCTATCTCCAGCACGTACATAAAAAATTACATGTGCAGGAGGGAGCTGAACTAAAGAAAGGAAGGGTGGGAGGTGGCTGCCGTGCACAAAGTCAGGTGGCAATTAGTCTCTCTGCTGGCAGATCCCAGTGGGGAGCACAGAAAGCTCAGTGAGCCACTTGCTAGGAACTGCTGGCAATAAAATACTTCCATAAGTACTTTACTTTGCTTTGGGCCCAGTGAAGGAGTGAAGGGAAGAACACACTACCTCAGTACAACCCCAGTGAGTGGGAAACGATCAGCTTCAGCCGCGCGCTCCGTGCCAGTTTTGGGGGCACCCTGGGGCTGTGCAGAGCTGCTGCTCCCGCAGGGCTGGCTCTGCTCAGCCTCCCCACTTCTGACCCAGCCAATTCCCTCAAAATACTTCTCCTCTCTTTCATGGCAGTGGTCACAGCCCATCCTATAAAGCTTTTCACTTCCACACATTTTTATGAGGCTGAAGATTAGCAGCTAGCTGCATTTCACAGATGGGGAACGTGAGATGCTCTTGATCCAGAGTCTGTTCTGTTTATAAGTGTTGCAAACTATGTTGGAAAGGAAATGTCTTCCCTTTTCCTCATTAGGGGTGCTTAGCAGATGGGCCTCTGACATCCAGTTGACTATTAAAACAATATATGTGACTTTGCTGCCTGATTTGACTGGAAATAGTCGATGAGAGAAGAGCTGGGAAGGGCATCCAAGTGCTTGGGCTGTCAGTCTGGAGACCAACTGGCTGGCTCGTGCCTCCTGCCCCAGCAATGATCCCCTGGAGCAGGGGTATTGCTGTGGAGCCATGTTGTTTATGTGGAGCTCACTCCCTGCCAGATTACATCACTTTTCAGTAAAATAACTCTGCCAGCAGAAGAATCAGAAGTGAGGACATTCGCAACTCACTACACTTAGAACTGTAGCACTCGAGTTCTGCTGCTGGCTTAAATGATGCTTTGGGCAAAGCAATAAAATTCCCCCATTTCCTTAGTGATGTTGTACAAAAGGTGAGTTGAGATGGGCATTAATTCCCTCTCACCTGAGGAAAGGTGTGTGTACCTTGTGACCTGTCAGGTTTATTTAGACATGCTTAACTCTAATACTAATAATGAGCCAAAAATAGCCCAACAGACAAAAAAAAAAATCAACTAAATGCTGGGTTTTGATTCAAAATAACACTGAGGTTGAGACAGTCTGAAACACATTATTTTTCTGATTAAATTAAATGACTAATTCCAATATTCATATTAAAATGGTCATTTCCAGTGCTTATCCTCAAATTCATTTAGAAGCAGCCAAGATTCAGATTGATGCAGTAGTTAATAGGAGTGAATTTCATGGCCCTCCACTGAGACTAGTCCAGGCCCTTCCCTGAACACTTAACTGCTTGTGAAATACAAGAACTTGCAGGCTTAGAAGGAAAGAATCTCCAACAAACTCTGCACTTTGGATTCCCGCTGTGTTTTTCGGAGACATGACCATCACCGAAGGGAATTGATGTAACGTCCCAGCAAAGGAAGAACAGACTCATGTCTCTTTCTGCCTTTCCTTACACCCTTGCTTCCAAGTCAGCTGTTTCATACAGGGTATAAATTAGGGTAGAACTTGGCACAGGATTTTCATTCACTCATGTTTAAAACTTCTCCCTTAGAAGTTATTCTTGGAGGAGAATCATGACTGTCTGTCAAATACATTTCCAGTGCAACTCCACTGAAGACAATGAAGTTATATCAGGAATTAACTTGGCATGTAAGACAAGATTATCAACCACATAATTAATCAATTTTTTGAACTTGTGTGGCTGAGTCCCTTACTCAGCTTTAAAAATCCCAGTTCATATCTTTTGGAACTTTTTGTGTGTGTGTGTGTGCGTGTGTGTGTGTGATATTTTGCGTCTTGCTTTAGATCTTTGTTTGGATTTAGTAATGTATAAATGCTCTGCCTAAATTTACAATCTGTCTGAATACATATCTTTGTGGATTTGGTATCATTCCAGCTAATACAAGCTGAGTTTTTTGGGGAAGAAAGGAAACAGGGTTTTATTTAAAAAAAAAAAACCCTTCCCAAAAAGTTACAGAGTTCAAAGTTATTCTAAGAAAAATAACAGTTTTCCACAGTGAAATAACTGTATGATGACTCTTTTATGCCATGAGAACTTTCAGCTATAAAAATGGTCTGAAAGTAGTCCCATTATTTAACTTATCAACAAGTCCATTCCTGGTGCCATGATGATGTGTCATCAGTAAACCATACTTGGCAGGAGACACCAGAGTGGTTAAAACTAAAGGTTATAATGGTCAAAAGGCACTTTTACAAATGAAGTATTTCATTTTTTAAAAAAAATATATATTTTTGTTGGAGAGTTCATCCCCCATTCACCTTTTCAGAGGCCCCTCATACACTGGAATTACAGTGCCCTTGGAACATGTGGTGAGTTCCAGTCTGCAGGATGGCAGTGCCACTGGATTCTGGCATGTGATGTGCTGCCTCCTTAAACCTCTCCACGTCCACCCTTGGGAAATAATGGTTTGTTTTAAAGACAAAACCATGAGAATTTAATTAGCTCCTGAAAGTGCAGGTCACCTGGAGGTGTCTCTGTGTGGGGAAAGTGTGAACTTACACTGCAGAGTCCTTTTCTGATCCTGACACATCAGGGACATGAACATGCACTCATTGCTTCTTGCTCTGCATCCCTGGGCCTGGGTTTGACTCGGTTCTGACAGGACCTCTGGCAATGCAGTGATGTGGGCATGTGAGAGCTGAGTGAGACATCAGCAGGAGGATTTCTCTGCCTTTGTCTCCTCTCTTGGTTTGCTCACTGTGGTCACTTCTGATGTTGAGACATTTAGCAAAGTAGATGTTTACTGCAGTAAATT
Organism: Ptilonorhynchus violaceus; assembly: GCA_013397565.1. Taxonomy (NCBI): domain Eukaryota; kingdom Metazoa; phylum Chordata; class Aves; order Passeriformes; family Ptilonorhynchidae; genus Ptilonorhynchus; species Ptilonorhynchus violaceus. The sequence continues at coordinate 1,091,606 of VZRJ01010912.1, read as the reverse complement.
TAATGGAGCAAAGGCAGATCAGTGAGAAAAAAGAAAAGGAAGAACTCAATGAAAAATAAAAATGTTCCGTTTTATACTGCTTTGCTGTTTCAAACTCTGCATGTTTTATGCACATTGAAGTCACTGTTTTAAGCAGTGAACTGTTCAGAAAAATTACTGTTTATGGTTTTATATTTTTTCTTTAACAGCACAGGGAGGTCCTCCACTGACTGCCAATATAAAAATAAAAAGTACATGTATTTTTACATAGAAGGATCAATTAAATATAAATACAAAATGTATATATTCTTTTTGATATACTTACATACACCACATAGCACTTTATACATAACAGCGTGTTTGTATATATATATAGGTATATTTACTGTGCTATAGTAAATACAGACTAGGATTGAACAGCTGTGTGCTGAAATGTGTTGCTTTTGCCTTTCAGGAGGTTACACTGTGTAATGCAAGCCTTTTTTCTTCAGTGGTAGTGGTAAGGACTTCAGTTCTGTGGACTCAAATTTGAACACCAAAAATGGTTCAAATGTCTTTTTGTTCTGTTGGTGGGGTATAAAGGGACTGGAATACCTGTCTCAAATATCCATCTTAATCCCCACAGCAGGATCATCGATGAAACCAATATTCCATGTTCAAGTATTTCAAAACCACTAATATACTTCCAAATGTAAAATAGTAAGCGCTGTATATTGGATTTATCTTTACAGTAAATGATGTTTTACATGCAGAATGTGAATGTAGTAGGGGTCCAAAGACTGTTTCAGATAATAATTGAGTAGGTTGTTCAATTAGATGTCAATAACTGACCTTCTTTCACCAAGTTGTTTGGAAAAAGTATCTTACTGTGGAAGTAATCCTGCTGTGGATTTTAGCAGTCTCCCCCAGGTTATTCATACTTTGGCCTGACTAAATGTCAGTGTATTTAGTGTCACTGTCACTTTTCAATTTCTGCTACAAGGCTTTGGGGAGTATCTCTTTTGTTAGTGGCACTTTCAGTCGATCTCAGATGTAACTGCATTTTGCTGCCGTGGGAAATACGTGACTTTCTCAGTGGAAAGGGCCTGGGGAAAATTTTGAAGTCCGTGTTTCAAGGAGCTCATCTGAAATTCTGGCAGTCCACAGCATGGAGTATTTACAAATTAATCCCAAGTGTCTTAATAGCAGGCTGGAAGGCAGCACCACATGTGATTATTTTGCAAGTTTAGGGGTGCTCTCTGCCTGCACATGCCCAGGCACAGGGTTTTGTGAATGCTTCATCTCTTCTGCAACATCCAGCTAAGCCCAGTCCTTCTTGCAGCTTTCTCATAAATTGAGTCCAACGGTAGGGAAGTCTCAGCATCTCCCTTCACTGACAGAGATGTCTGGCCCCCAGGTTAGAGGCAAAATTTGCCACTACTCGGAGACTGGGGAGCAAGCAATCTTGGCATGGTTATTATGTAAGTGAAATGAAGGACACTTTCCTTAATCAGTCCTGAATGCACAGGGAAACATGGGAGTCACTGGTCAAAATCTTTGCTAGAACCTCAACCTAATGTTGATAGCAGGAAGTGATTTTTGCCTCGCTTTTGGCATGGTAATTTTACAGTAAAAGAACTTCTCTGTATGTTCATCTGGGTAGTCTAGTCTGATTTTCACAAAATATCCTGGTTAGCAGTCATTCATCCCATCTCCACTGAGCAGGAGGATTTTTGTAGTAATGTTCTGCCCACTGCTTTAAATGCTCGAGGCATATTTTTACAATGGTTGCTGCATGTGGAACATAAGCAAGGGGCTTAATTTATATTACATTATCCCATTCCATAACATATCATTCCCATATAAGGTTGTTTATTTCACAGGTCTCCTCTCATATAAAAGATAAATTATCAGGCTGGTGTGTCTAATGGTTTTGATCATTTTGGGAACACTGTGTAATATCCACACTTGTACCATTTCTCTCTCCTGACTTCATTGTATAATTTGTTCTGTCGCCCCTTTGGTGAAGACTAAACTTTCTGGTGTGCTATTGCTAACACATATGGTTTTCCAAAACACAGCTAAGGGTAACACCTCCAGATGTTTGTGTGTCTGAGACAAGAGTATATTTGTAATGGTGTTGCAGAGAAAATCTTAGGGGCGAAATCACACAAATAACCGAGGCTTTTCTGGATAACAGACACAGGTAAGGTTTGAATTTCCATCCTATTTTGAAAGACACTGGGCAAAGTGAAGCAGAATAGGATTCTCACTACAAAACTTTGACTTTAACCCCACCCCACATCTCAGGGTGAAAAATAAAAAAGTTAGATTTATTTAAAAGAAATGAGAGGGGGAAAAAATTATAAAGGAGGAGTGGAAAGCTTTTTTCTTTAAAAATCCAGCACTTCATTAAGACAATGGCAAGATGTCAAAATTTTCAGCGGCTGTAACTTTTCTGTATTTTCTTTTCCTTATGTTTCTTCCAGTGTTGACTTTAGAAAACATCCCACTCTCTTTTTATGGTCAAATTAGTTTGTCATCTTTAAAAAGGAAAAAGAAAGAAGGGAAATAAAGGAGGGAGTTCTATAATGCTTTCAGTGGCAGGATGATCAAATTACTGTCTCACTCACATTTTTGGGTGAATGAATATTTGTTGGAAAATGCATTTTGAACAGAAAGGCCATTTTTTTGCAAAGAAGCTGGGGTTTTAGATTTTCAAAGGAAGTGACTCAACACCTCACCATTTGTCTTCAAAGAACTTGCAATTTAGGAAACACATATTTAAGACAAACAAACCCAGCTTTACTAGCCTCTGATTATTCTTTTATTCACTGTTGTTTTGTATTATACTGAATAAATTTGTGGAACTAAACTGGGTCTTTTCACCCAGAGAGAGTAAATGCACACTTTCTTTGCTGCAGCATGCACCAGCTCCTCGGCTTCAGCTGACTCCTGTGTACCAAAAAGGTTCAAAATTGATTTTGCTCTGTCGGTGCTGAGCCTGGCACAAGGTGCAAGGCAACGTGAGACACTTGAGTGGCACTCTCGAAAGAAAGGGCCATCTGGCTACTTTGGAGATGCCCTGAACTGCTCCTGGGACAGTGTGGAGCTGCTGCCTCACCCCCTGTCAGTGCAAAGGGAGGAACACACATGAGCACCAGGAGGAGTGCCCATATACACATACATGGCCAGTGCTGAAGTGGGCATTTTTGTTGCTGTCCTGTTTTTTTGTTTTGTTTTGTTGTGATTCTGTTGTTGTTGTTGATATTGTTGTTGTTTATATATTTTTTTTTGGTGGGGAGGTGGGTTTGGTTTTGGTTTTTTAAGGCTGTCCTTCAGCTTCTAGTTTGATCCCTAATCTCTCCCCTTTCCCATGCTCAGAAGGCAAGAGATGAATAGGAGGGACTGGAAGAAAGGGGAGAGAAGTGGAGTTGCATTATTAGAGAAGGTCCCCATGTCCTGGGAGAGTTGTGGACCACTTTCCCTGAGGAGTAGGGGAAGGGGTGTGGTCTTATCCCCAAAGGAGATGAAGAAATTTTTCCAACAAAGTGAAAAGGCAATTCTGTGTGAGTCCTTGGTCAGGGTAGGGACTGGTCTGCAAGGCCCAGCTGTTGTGTGAGAACATCCTGGCTGCTGGCCATAAATCCATAGTCCTTCTTGAGGGGGAGGCTGTTCCTAAGGACCTCAAGGAGCCAATGGGCCTCCTGTTGGGGTTAGTACTTGATAGTTCTGAGGGCTGGCTGGTGTTTCAACATCCTCCTGACTGCTGTTCTTGCCAGGAGCAAAAGACATTTTGGTTCATGTGGTATGTTCTGGTATGACGAAGCCATTCTGGAAAAGCACAACATACTCTTTGCTGCTAGGCTGAAGGCTTGGAGTAACTCTAAATGCTTAAAAATACCATTTTATCAGGCTCTAGTGAGTCAGCTTGAATGAGAGGGCAGTGAGCACACTGTGAGTAAGGCCACTGGCACTAATGCTGGATCACTGCCTGTGCTTGTGACCTTCACGACAGAAAAGGTACCTTTGTCAACGTGCCTTGCTTCACTAAGTCTGTGTAGATCAGCACAAATGTCAATTAGAAATGGCATAAAGGGTTGCAGATCTCCATTTTTGATGTTGATAGGCAGCACTGGGTGCTTCTGTGTGGTCAGAGTCTGAACAGAGTAGCTGTCACTCTCTTCTCCTCAGCCCGACTATAGTAATTTTGTCTTAAGTCCATGTATTCTATATCAAATGAGACTACAGCTTGCATCAATTAAAAACAAGCTGATTCCTGGCTTTTTCTGTGATATACTTAATTTCTTTTGCATGCACGCCTTGGCTGTCTGAATTTTGCTCCATGAAAATCTTGGACAACGTGGAAAAACTTTGCACTGCCATTACAATCCAGCTAGGGTAGGATATACAGGAAGATCTTGAAAGATCGTAGGTCCTGTTCAGTTTCCATCTTTCTTTGACAAAGGAGCTCGGGTGAACACCTGAAGTTTGTCCCAGCCCTATTGGTTGGTGTGCCACAAATCAGTCAGTAGATGCATGCCTGTAAGGTGCCTGTGTCACAGGAAGATGAGGAATTAAGGCAAAGAAATCCATTGAAAACTGACTCATGGATTTTTAATGATCCTCTTTTTTTTCATGAGCCGGATGTCATAAGCCTTGATAGATGTTACATCTTTTTAATACAGTGCACAGCACAATATTTATGGGAACCCATCTTTTTCAAAATCAGCTATTAGCTACCAGGAATTTAAGGAAGAAGGTAAGGAATTGTTTACTTTCTGATGGGCTCATCGCCAAGTAGCTGAACCAGACACCTGGAGAAATTCCCAGGAGAATGAATGGAGAAATGCACGTGAGAACAGATGTATCAAACAGTGAGATAAACCATGACAGTTTTCAGGCTTCTGTGACTATTTACTAGCAGCACAGTGTGTGATCATCCAGCTGCCTGCAGCATCTCATGGAAAGTGGTGGCAAATGTCCTGATGACTGTTCTCATGTTTTAGCTGTGCTTTATTTTTCGCCCTCCCTCCCTTACTCTCTATTGTAAAGACACCTGCTCCTGTCATTTGCTTGCCACCTGGAATCTTAAGCTTTTGTTGATTTTTTTTGAAAGCAAACAACTTTGCCATTACACATGGAGAATTAAGAGACACAGCAGCAGGAGCAGAGAAGCTCTTTAAGAGGTATCATTTCCACAGTAGGGTTTGCAGTGCTGAAGAACAATAAAAGTGAACAATAGGCTGTGATCAACAATTGAAGTAAAATATAAGGTAAGCATTATGGACCACGTCTCCCTCACAGTAAAGAGAGGTATGCTGCAAAGTGGAGAAATGATCAGCTGAAGACAAAAACTCAGTCTGAATAAAGGTTTCCTAACGTGCTGTAGAGGTGGTCATTCCTACAGGCAAAGAAGTGACCCTGAGGGAGGTGGAACTGGTATCTAACAGTATTATCCCCAGAATCACCTCTTTTCTTTTGTGGAGCAGCCTGGAAGAACAGGTGTGGGTGGAAAGCAACTTTTCATAAATCAGCAGGGACCAAAGCCTGTCTATGGCTCAAGCATAACTGGTGATCTGCCTGATCTCACATCACTGCTCATCCCATACAACCTCCGTCAGGAGGAAGATTAATTAATCTCAGATCCTGGAAGTGGTGATTTCCGGTCACAGCAAGTTATGATGGGCAAAGATAAATACTGCTAAGTGGTCCAGTCAGTATTCCACAATGTGCTGTGCTTGGTTCCCAGTACTAGTGACAGCACTAAATGAATTTAAACTAATTCATTGTTTTGATAAACAAACTATAATCTCCTATCTCTGGCTGCAACTACAGTTTTATGAGCACCCATTTGGTGCCTATAATAATGTAGGGGTTATTATTAGCCTTCTGCTTGGAATCTGGACACACAATCCTGGGAACAGTTCAGAGTAAACTTTAAAATTATGTGTGTGTATGTGACACGGGGGAAGCATGATCTAAATTTAAATGGTAAATTTCTGCTTTCATTTTCAGTGCTTGAGGGCATTCAGCTAATAAACTTTGCATGTCTTCAAACAAAATAAAAGACACAGTAGTAGATAATGGATGTTGTAAAACCTCTGACTTATCTCAAGTCTGAAGCTTGGAGGACTAACATAACTTAGTTTATGGTGTTCATCACAGCTGCCAGGAGACCTTGCCCTGCCTCCCCAGAGTGCAAGAGCTACAGGCACTGCTTTTTTGGTCTCAGCTGGCTAATTAGCTATACTTAGTTAAAAGTCTGTATCAAGAGGAAGCTCTTCTACATTTATCCATGCTGAATAATGACTTGTGCCCCAAAAGTCTGAGGTGTTATCTGTGTGAGGGTCTCTTGTCCATAGAAATTACACAGATAAAAAAATATAACAAGTCATATACTCAGGGCTCTTTCAGTCATTTGCTCATTCAGTGGTTTATCCAGTTTGAAGTGACCTTAGTGATGGGATTTTCTTCATTCCTTTCACATGAGGCTAAAATCACCAAGTTCCTGTTTGTTCTAGGGGGACTTTAAAGATCCCATGGCAGTTTTGCAAGCAGATCGTGTCATTTTCCCTTCCAGGATCCTCTCCTCCATCCCGAGGCTCAGTAGGTATGTGCCACGACAGTGGATAACCGTGTCAGGGGCTCAGAGATCCTTCAGCTCTAAGGAAGTTTGCAATTACGGTGATATTAGCTTCTATTATTTCCTCAGGCCAGTGTGAACCCTCTCATGGCTAAGTTTCTCTTCTAATGCTTTGTTTTAAGAACACTTCCCCAGTTTCACCCCGTGTTCTTTTCAGGGCGAGCAGGGAGAATATAAACAATTCCACCTTCTCTGACAGCATTTGAATGAAACAGTATACATTTATTTCTCCTGTTACTGCCCTGCAGAGTGCCATATTCTGACTGTAATCTGCATTTGCTTAGCTGCTCACGATGACATTGTGTGATGAAGAAACACAGCTCTGGGAGTCGACAATTTGACAAGTAAGAAAACCTCCAGTTGCTCATAATGAAGGCTGGTGCAGTGAGGAGGGAGCCAGTCCAAGAAGTGGTTTACATTCCTTGCTTCACCATGCTCTTTGTTTGGCTTTGCCCAGAATAATGGGTGATTACATTTTCAGAACTAGTGGTGTGCCTGGTGGAACAGAGGGGTAGCCAGCCTGATGCCCAATAGTATTTAAATGGTGTTGGTCTCAAAGGATGACCTTTTCCAGTGTAATCCCATCCATTCCTGCCCACCGAGTCTCTTGTTGTCACTCCCAGGTCTGCAGCTCTCCAACTCCACTCACCCAGCCATACTGATTCACTTGTGCGTGGGTATGGGCTCTATGTGGTATTAAAGGAATTCTCCTGGTTCAAAAGATGCTCTTTCTCCAAAACTGGTTTGTTGTGGGTTTTTTTGTTTGATTGATTTTTTGTTTGTTTGTTTTTATTGGTTTTTTGTTGCTATTTGGTTTGTTTTTGCTACATCTTTTTCTTACATTTCTCTTATGTTAGGGCATTTCCAGAAATTTCTTTTGTGACCTATCTTCCTCTTTCAGTCCCTAAGCAGCTGTTGAAAAATTTGGTCTTTAGTTTCTCTGCACATTCCTCAGTTTCATCTGGAACTTGTGTGTAATGCTGTTGCTGCTGAGATAAATGGATTATCACTGCAGATAGACTGATGCTGACGAAGGCAGAAGTGTTTTAGAAATATAAATAGTACTTGGCTGCTGAAAAAAATGCTTTCACCAATGTACCTTTAGAAGCTGTTTACAGACTGCAAGAATAGTCCATAACTGTTGGTTCCTTATGGCTTTTAAAAGAGGAGGCAAATTCAGCTGGCATTTTTAGCTTTCCTGATGCAGCCTGACATAGCCTCCCCAGGAGACCAAGATGAGTCTTGTGGTCTCACAAATGACTCTGCTGTGGGGTGGGCTGAACTCCTCAGCTCCAGCTGAGCTCAGCTAAAGCTGAAAGCTTTGCTGACCTTTTTTAGTGGAGCAAGAGTTATTTTGTAAAGTAGTCTTGAATCCCCTCTTTATTATTTTGGTTTCATATAGAAGAAAAGATATGGTCTTTAAGCTCCTCTTACAGCTACCATCCTGCCCGGGAGGCTTGTTCTTTACATGGAAGAGCACCTGGGAGGGCTGTGGCACCTCCTGCTCCTCCACCCAGGGCAGATGTGACGAAGCCTCAGTGACATGGAGCCCTAGGGGGCACAATAAAAAACAGTTCCTGCCCCCCAGCAGCATTGCTCTGTCACGCTCCCCTCTATCTGCTCTACCTGTTGTCCTGGAGGATGAGCAGTCAAGGCAGCAATTCCTGCTCTCACCACTGTTATCGAGATCAGAGCTCAAGCAGGAATTTTGTTATTCCACCCCATTCTCTGAATTCCCTTCCCTCCCATTCCTCAGGGTTTAGCCGAGAGAAGTGGCAAGAAGAGCTGAATAATTCACTGCTGTAAAGGAATGAGCATGGTCTGGCCAGAAAAGGAGAAAACAACGTCCTCTCATTTTAATTAGATAAAGTACAACATATAAAGACGTCACTCATTGATACAGCAGATAAGAAGGCCAGGACTGTGTGTTTGGGAAAGCAGAAAAGCAGCAGGCCCATTACAACCTATTGTCAGATAAGCCACTGAGGCAGAAAGCACTGGCTGGAAAAAAAGAAAAACATTCCTGGAAATGAAGCTGACAACGAAAGGAAAGAAAGCTCACACAGCACTGAAATTATTCCTAGAGAAACATGCATCAGGCTGCTTTCAATTGGGCTGTTAAATTGTTCAGCAGCTGGGAAGTGCCCTGCCATCGCTCAGTGTAGCTGGATATATTTCTGGGATGACTTTTGTACTGAATTCTTCTTTTCTTGAATGCAGCCTGAGGCACAACCTGCTGCAGTCATCAGCAGCTTTGCCTTTCTTTGTGTAGGTTGAAGCTCATGCCCCCGGGGAGTTGTTTAGGTGCAATGAGACAAATGATGTTATCAAATTGATACCAGCAGCAGGCCCAACCCTACAAGAAAGAAGTTAAAACTGAACTCCCTGTGTCTGCAATAACTGAAAACAAGGAGGCTTAGGTTAAGTTCCTGAATTAGCTCTCTCTCAAGACAGAGCTTCTCATCTCTCCGATGTCTTTTATGTGAGGGTTCTTGCAAGCATTTCACTAATTTTTCAAGTGCTTCCTTTGCTATTCATGGCTCAGAAAAGCTTGCCTATGCCTGGAAAATCATCTTGCATGTAAATTAAAGTACAACTGCTATGTGTCAACAGCTCTTGTGTGGACAGGCTGGCTCCTGGTCTTTCTCTTAGAAAACTTGGCTAAACTACATCTCTTCAAAAGTCATTGGGAAAAGGGTTGTTAGGCCAAATTTTGACTTTTAGGGTAGGGAACTCCTCAAAAACTGGCTGGCTACTTTTTCCCCCTAGTCTTTAATTGCTCACCTGCTTGTCTGAGCCTTCCACAACTCTCTGGGTGATGCTGCTGGGGGAGCATTGCAGTCACCCACCAGTAACTGCTGGAGGGGTTCAGGCACTTGCTGTGCTTGTGTTGGCAGGTCCCTTGGAAGTGTGTACCTCACAAGTGACCACTTTTGGTCAAAGGCATTCCAAGTGCTTACCTGCCTCTCCATGCCATCATCACTAAGCCAAACCCTTCCTCTATTTATTCCCAGCAGATCTTTCTTCAAGGTACCCTCATAACTGAAGAAAGAATGTGGCCAAAGAGAGAAGTAAAACAACACCCCACAGACATCCATAAACGCACAGCTAATGAGGCAAGGACAATAACTGCTGGCCAGGATTAGATTCAGCTGTCTTTTGCCCCATCAGACTGAAGCTCACTTCCCACTGGGCGTGACCAGAGGTCTAATGAACGGCAGATGGACGTGCTGCAAACCACGACAGACAACTAATGAATCCATCAAAGTGGCACGCAGGGATCTGTGCCAAAGGGGTCATGGTGAAAACACTGGCTTAGTTAAATCACAGGTGGGGACAAGGGGACAAGACAGGGGGGTAAAATTTATACAAGGGAAGTAGAAAAAGTGTGTAGAGAAAAATGAGTGTCGTTACGACTGTATTGCTCTTGTTGCTAGGGATTTGATTGGAAATTTTTTCCAATGTTTTCAAGTGTTGCCATTTTAGGTTATTGTCCCCAAGCTGACCCCTCCCATTTCGTTAAAGAAAACCTGAAATACTTCAAATTTAGGTAAAATTTCATGGTAAGCTTCCCCATCATTCTGCTTGATCTCTCTTTTTTCTTCTGCCCTTTTAAGAAGGATGGGTTTTTTCCACTAGAAGGATCTGAAGTCAATAAAGTACAATAACTTTTCTGCTAACTAAGGTTTGAACTAGTTCTTAGTAATAATGTTCTCATACCCCTTCTTTCCACTTACTCATCCAAATAGTGTTGGCCCAATTTCCCACAGGTCTTTAGATTTCTGTATCTGAGTCTTGATTCTCCAATATAGGCAAGCGAGCTGTGATCTACCCACACAGAGGACAAGTCTATGACTTCAGTCAAATTAAATTCGCTCTAATTCCATTTGAAAAGATTAAGTACTGGATAAACTTTTTAATGCTTCTCTCCAATAGGACTTGAATTGATGCAATTATGTGGATTTTTCCCTCCTTTGGTCAGTAAAGTATCATAAAATGAGGGTTGATAAGTAACTGGTCACCCCCTGGGCTTGGTGCATGGCTGCATCGCCTGTGGGCCTTTTCCACCTCTTCCTGGCAAAATAATTTTTCCACTGCTCTCTATGATCATAAAGTATATTTGTCTCCAAAAGCCCTATCTGAGCAAATTCCTATAATATCATTTGGTCTATGGCTGTCAAAATTTTGGATGACACCAATATAAGAGATTAAGAAATCATCAAAAGGCATTTGAAAGATTTCCCAGTTGCTTCAGTGAGGTCAGTTTTCTTTCAAAAGCTCAGTTCCAACATCAGCCTCAGTTGAAAATTCTCATTTACCATAAGCATAAATATATATATTAAAGATTTTCAGATGCAAATAAAGAACTAATCAGGTTTTCCAGAAGCACCAAGTTTCCTGGCACTTTTTTTCAGCTCTAGACATAGTAAAAATTTTGGCCCTCAATCCCTGTTTATAACTTGAAATTTCTGTCATTTTTATTATTTCCAAGAAGAGGTAGACTCCTTACTAGCTTTGCAAGTACTACTGCATCTGTGCCAGTATAGACTTTCATTGTAGATTTTATAGCAATATATGTAGTTCATCCTATAGCTTCTATATAAAATAATTAGAAGTTTTGTGCATGAATATGGAACTGGATGAACAATAGTATGTTATATGGGACAGCAGAGTGGAGGTGAAAAACCACAGAATCAAATCAGGAGCTGGTACAAAAGTGCTGAGAGTTTTTTGTTTCCTCAGAGGTAGTCATGTTAACAATGTTTTTCTGCAAGTAAAAGGAGTATATTTTTCAGCTGCAAATTCTACTGGCAGTACCTAAAATAAAGACAAGTACTAGGGGCACTCCATAGGCTTAGCTGAGAATTCATTATGAAGTTTCAAATGATTTTGAACTGGGTTCTTCAACCTAAATAATTTGGTCCCCAAGTTCTTTTCACAGTGAACTGTTAAGAAAACTTTTCTGAGATGAGAGAGAGTCCAAAAACAAATCAGCACCAACCGACCAGGTTTGTACTGCAGAGTCAGTAATGTACCAACCTAAATAAAAGCCAAATTTAGGCTTGACCTATTTGATGCAAGGGAAAGGTAGTTAATTTTAAGTTTGAGCTTTCTTTGTGTGTTAACAGAAAAGAGTTGCATGGAACCTACTGTGAGCAGAAGAGAGAAAAATGCAAGAAACGTCGATAGAATCCCAGTGGTAAGGACAGCAAACACTGACATGGACAAATGCAGCCCACAGTTTCAGCCAACTGACGTGCCAGAAAAACCAAAAAAATGTCCAACAGAGCTGCAAGGTTCACCTTTCTGCAGAATTCCTATCTACCTGTTCAAGTCCATATCTAAAGTAGATGGGACAGGGAGAGAGAGGAGTGACCATTTGTCAGTGGTCACAGACTCTTCACCTACAGCAGAGAAACACGGAATCAGACTGGAGCAAATGAGTCCTCTGATCTTCAGGGCCACCACTGCAGGCAGGGCTATTTCCTGCATACAAATGCAAACAGAGCACGGAGTCGCTTGCACAGATAGTGAGGCAATCTCCTGGCCTCGCTGCCTCTCCTCCCATTCCAGACATGCTTTCATGCATCAGTTCTGATAAAGTGAGGTAGTACAGAGGCCTTGAGACCAGAGCAGTGGCAGTGAAGGATCCCCATTTCTCCAGATACGTCCCCTTTCTTTTGCCAGTTGGACAACAGGCTACTACCAACAAATCCCATAGAAATGGCTATGGCACGTAAGTAGGCAAAGCCCAGGGGTTCTGTGGTGCCTTGCACAGTCCCTCTGCTTTGCACTCAATCATAACAGCCTGCTGAGCAGATCTGCTGCCGTTTAATTAGAGCGTCTGGGTCCACCTCCTGTCCTTCTGTAATGACATTAGTCAGAAGTGAACTGTCTGGTTCCTGCCTCTCCTAGGCCAGCTGAGCTGCTGGGGTAGAAATGGCCAGATTGGCTAATTGCACCACTGACTTTTAAAGGTCAGCTCTTACAGAATCTAATAACATTCGGAAGATTTCCAAAATAAGGTAGATTGGAAGGAAGAGCCTGGATTCCTCCCATGAGATGCTGCCTATTGAGCTGTGGGACAAAGCAACCACCCTGCAGCATCCCTCAGCAGAGCAGCTGGCCAGCCCAGCCCCTGAGGCCATGGCCAGATGGTAAAGGGCACCTTCAGGGGCAGCAGCTGGCACGGCACCAGCTTCTGGAGGTGGGCACTTCAGGAGGGAGCACAGAGTGAGGGAAACGTGTATCTGAAGGGAAGTGGTAAAAACAAGTTATTACTCAGCTGCTTTGTCCTGATGTAAGGTACTGCATCACATCCTAGAAATTCTCGATCCTTGGAGTATCCTAACAGGAAAGCTGAATGGTTGCTCAAGCAATATCTGTTGGGTAGAAAAACCCAGAAACCCGAACGCTGGCTTGGGAAGAATAAGAACGTTTCAGTAAAGGATGGATGTCCTCAGCTTCATGCATGCTTTAACTCTCCCAGTGAGGAAAGCAGCAGATCTGCTGAGGGAGATACCATCTAGAGTTTGTATGGTTTATTCACCAAAGCTAATAAGCTCTATATTTGAGAAGCAAACTCTCTTCTGTTTTACCCTCCTTCACAGGAGTGAGCCCAGCAACTGGCAGCATAAGCACCTCTCTCCTGGCAGCAGAGGGGACACAGCTGAGGGCAATTGCTGCCCTTTTCCCTCCCTGAGTTCTCTGGCTGGGACAGTCCTTTCCTCAAACAGATCCTTTTTCATGCTCATGCAAACACCTGAATGAAACAGCTGCAAGTCCTAAAGGCCTCCAGTCCCCTCACTGTTCCACATTCAGCCTGCCTTGAGACAGGTGGTCTTTACTGCAAGAGCCACAGAAAGGGGGGAAGTTTTGAGACATCAAAGAGGAACTTTTGCTGGGCTGCTTCCAGAGGAAGAGTAGCCAATCTGTTTAATTCCAGCCGGGACTTCCACTTCTCTTCTTGGCAGACAGCCTTGTTTAAAATCTTTCATTATCAATTCACAACTGAGTTTATACAAGATGAGTAGATTTTTATTTTTGTGTCTTTCTCTGGTTGACAGTTTTCTAACGTTAGCAAGAAAAAGTTGGAACAATTGCTTTTATATTTTCCTTGATTTTCTCCCTCCTTTTTCATCCCTTCTTATTGATTTTTGAGGGTTTTTTTCTTTGAATTTTAGCCTGGTTTTGCTTGTGCTTATTTTAAACTGATTTGCATGCAGATGATCAACTGGAAATGCAGTTTGGGTAAGATGTTTACAAACTGATATTAAATCACTCTGCTTGTTTGCACAAAACAGTAATTGAATAAACACCGGTTATTAGTTCACTTGCATATTTGCTTTGCATTCTTTCACTTGGTTTCCACAAACAACATAGGGATGTTTGTTCTATAGTTAATAGCTTGTAGCATAGTCTGAAATCAATAAATAAATAAAATTCTTGGTGTGTTCCCTTTATAAAAAGAGGTTTTTGTAAGAGTAAGACTTGCATAGTAGCTTTAGTTTTACTTAGTACTGTTGTTTTCCTGATTATTCATATAATTTAAAATTTTTGGTTGCATATTCACTCACTGAGCCCCTGTCTTATTTGGTTGTTTATTTTTCTGTTTCTCCCACTATGCCCATTTTGCCTACAGCATGCTATGAAATCAATAAAAGAAAGCCTGGCATAAATGCATTTATGTTTCAGATACTGAAACAACATTTATACTTCAGATTTTTGGTAGATTCTTTCTACATCAGTGTGAGTTTTCATTCACAAAAATACCCCCAAGTGCATGCTGCAGTTTTTTACAATCATATAATGTTACAACTTTTGATTGGTTTGTACTTCAGTGCAGCTTTCAGATCCCTTTTGTCATTACTCTTTTCTGAGTTTCTTACCTAAGATCTTTACTGCCTTCCTCCTGCTATCACCTTGACTTTATACAAGCTGAATTTTGGGTTCCTAAATCCTGCATGCGTATCCAAGGGCTGACAAAATATTTTGCCAGCCCTGCCAGTTTCTGGCTGATGAGCAATTGATGTTTCCTGTTTTCCAGTGAATGCGTCACAATTAGAGACTTTCATGTAACCACCATCCTTGTGATGTTTTCAGCTATATAAGCAAGCTGATATAAATATTTGGTATGAGCTGTTACATAATTTTGTTTTCACCCACAGTTCTCCAAGATGACTTACTCCCTAGAAGAACATGGTTTACCACTTTATGATAAACACAAGGTATATGGATATGGCATAACATGCTGAAAGGCACCCTGCAGAGCTGACACAGATAGAAACCTCCAGTTCTGGACTCCATCAGGTAATGCTACTTTGTAACATTTTACTGAGCAGCCTGAATTTTTTTGTAAAGGTAAGATTTTATTGCCTATATTTTTTCATAAAATAGAAAGTATATTACATTCACTAAGCATGATTTTGTGAAGAAAAACAGCATTCAGAGTTACTTTGAATACCATCTTGATTTCATCCAAGCTAATCTATCTATTTGTTTCTGTTACTTGAAGCTCCTCTGTAAACTGAAATTGCTCAGCACTTCTTTTGAAGTTTGAAATAGTTCTGCTCACTTGCTTTTTCCATAACTCCTGCTGGTGCTTCTGTTCTGGCTGGCTTTGAGTGAGATCAGGAGAAAAACACTGACCTTTCCTCACAGAAGGTTCTCTCAAGATTCTGATATCACTTGTGCCAGCAGAGATGAGTCGAAACAAAGCACCAAGATGTTTCTGCACAGGCACCCACAGCCCTGAGCTCTCCTGGCACCTACAAGCAGCACTAAGCAATGTTCAGTGTGCAGGCTCAGGAGCAGCAGCTGCACTGTGCAAACACTGTAATCTGACAAGCTCTCCTAACACTGCAGAAGTTCAAAGCAAGCATTGACTAGATTAAATCTTCCTTCAATTTGCCATCAAATCGCTGTCTTTCAGCAACAGCATTCACTTAAAGAAACAAACAATGCAAGGTGCCTGACAGCCAGGGCATGCCAAAAATTCAGAGGGCAGGTGGGGTAAAAAGAGCAGGCTCATAATATTGTGCCTGCAATGATCTATCTAGATGTTGCAAGAAACTTTTTCTATAGTTTTACCTTACCTTGAAACTTATATATTTCTGATATATGTTTGGCTATATGTACATATATTTTAGCAACACTGGAGTTGCATGCACGGTTCATATCTGCGCATGTGGATAATATAGAATAAGGGACCACATACAATTAAATGGTCACCAAGTCCCAAACTGACTCCTGGTTCTTTAAGCTATGAGTTGCAAAGGACACTGCTCTCAGATGCCAGAGAAAATACACATTTAATATGATTGGTTTCAGTAATGAGTCCCAAAAGCTCAGTGACAGAATTCGAGGTGCCATTCTTTGCTCCAGTTGTCCACAAAGAGGTTACAAGCAGGGTGTGACCATTCTGGCTGCTTCATTCCTGGGGTGTGAAAGCCCTGAGGAGAGCAGGTCAGAGATCTCACTGGCTCTAAGTAGGGGGAAATGGCCAGTGAACCCTGACCTGCATGAACTACATGCTACTACCAGCTATTAATCTTTTTCAGAGGGTGATGATCTGGGATTGTAACCTTAGAGAAACACAAAGTGACTAGATTTCACCTTTTCCCTCATAATTGGATGTTCTCTTACTTCCCATCTGTACTGAATTTTTACCCAATGCTTTAGAGTCTGGTGTGAGCTCTGATTTTCTGTAGTGCCCCCCTCTGAATTTTTTTAAGCTCGATTTTTGTTTCAGTAGTTTCAGAGCTCAGTAGTTAGGAATTATGATGAGAATGAGTTCTTGTGCAGTATAATTTTACCATAGCAGTTTTTATGTTAGACCCTAAACTTGTCTGATGTACCCATTGAACAACATCTGCCCTGGAACCAAAATTCAGTGGCATAAGTGGCTATTTCTCTCCAAGTGTAGGAAGGTTTGAAGAGGATGAGCTCTTTGCCCATCTTGCTGGATGTTGCTTTTCCTGCTATGGGTTTCAGCTGTCGTTAAGTTATATACTCTAATTAGAAACTGAAACTTGAGAAGTTTCCTGAACTGCAGTAAATTCATCCCAGAGAGAAGCTGCTGTGCTGCTGCTCAGGGGACTGGAAGACTGTCAGCTCTCTACAGTAGAGAACCATCTTTCCTTGGGCAGTGGAGCTTGAGGGTTTGCTGGAAAGTTACTCTTATTTCTATTGCACCCTCTGGATGTCACCAGGGATTGCGTGCAACTAATAGTCTTTCAGGCTGAGAGCTTTTGCTTCTGAATATTGATCCTAGGATTTGAACAGAGCAAGGATTTGAACTCTAGCAAATCAGTGCAACTGACGAAGCTTGACATTTTAATTGTCTTGTTTGCAGATCTAAATTAGGTAATGAAGAGCCCTGTTCAGTGGCTGTGATTAGAAGTTTGAAATGTGCCATGTATCTTCAGACGTGTACTGGAGTGAGAACAATCTGAAAATGTTGGGTTTGAAGGGGATGCTAGCAAAAAAGGGGCTGAGAAAACAAGTGAGGTTGTCAAAGCCAAATTAAAATGCTTTTCCTCCTCCACACTGTCCCCTGAAGAGCTATTGCGTCAGAATTCGGTTTCCAAAGTTACCATTAGTTTGTGAATTAGCAGGATTTTTCTGTTCCAGTTGTCAATGTACCTGCAATGCTGGAGTCTCTAGTGGTACTTCTGTAAGGGTATCTCTATGCTGTATTTGACTTGCATCACAGCAGTGAATAGTTTAAGTGGAACTTAAATGAGTGCAAAGCAGAATGTATGTGTTCTCAAGCTCTTTCTAGCTCTGCTTGGGCTAAGATCACCGAATTTGACTTGCTAAAGAAACATCTCCAGGATCATGCAGCCCCCTACCTGAAAGATTCTTGGTATTTTCTTATTTAAACTCACACTTCTCTGCCAGGAAAGAACACGTAACACCCACGTAACCTTGAGCACAGATAAACAGACAAGTGTTGTTACAGTGCAAGATCTCTCTGTGGTTTTATTGCCCCCTTGGAACACAATTGCTGTAGAAGTTTCTGTGGGAAACTGTACCAAAACAGTCCCTTTGAATGTATTAATTAAAATCTGTCAAGCATATTTTGACTGGAAACAGCTCACAACACAATGAACATATTTTTGGCCTTAAAAGGATACTAAGACATGAACAACAACAAAGCTTACTTAATACTTGTTATATATTTTTGTTATTAAAATCAGACAGCACAATTCTCATTAGGGACTATTCTTGAGCTACTGACTACGCAGTCTACCTTGTAACATGAAATTCTACAAAACAGCAAAGCTTTTAATTCCTGGTTGCAGGCTGGGGTTGTTTAAGGCCTGAGTGTTTACTACCCAGAGACTTGCATTCATCAACCACACATGAACATGGCCTTCTGTTGAGCAGAGAAATGCCTGATATTTATGGTCCCACACTGTTGTAGGATGAATGAGTCACATATTTACTTGCAGGATTAGACACCAGGGACCTGTTGCACGGCAAACAACCGCGCCTGTAGGTTCTGAAGCACTTGGGGGCTGTAAAGCACTGGAATAATGACGCTGTTCCTCCTGAGCAATGTCGGAAATGTCTTTGCTATTCAAATACAGCCTCCAATGATATCTAAAAGAATATCAGAGAAAGATAGAGAAACAAGGACAGGAATTGACAGGCAAGTAAGCTGGCTAGTTCTCACAGCTCAACATTTCAGAATATCAAATTGTTTTCTAGACCTTGAGCTGGACTCGCTCTTCCCACAGAGAACTTCAAATTTTCCTGGTCTGTGTCAGGGAAGATCTAAATGCTTAAGACCAGAAAAAAGAAGGGCACAGAGCTGCCCTATTCCCACTCTCCTTTAGGTCAATTGCAGGGAGGAAATTAATTTCTGCCTTGGAAAATGTTTTGATCAAGAGAACCCGTGCTGTTTGCCCAGTTCTTTGGTGTCCAGTGCCATTTGCTTCCTGGGCTGTGCTTGCTGCTTGTCTGTCTGCACAGGGAGCAGTGGAGAGCCTTAGCTCAGGTGGTGAATGCAGCTGTGAAGTGATGTTAGAAATACCCTGCAGTACCTCACATGGCTCTAGCAGCCATTTAGAAATGCATGGGTCTCTGACAGGTCCTGTCTCACACCAGCCAGCCTCCTGTAGCTGTCTCAGTGGCACCAGGTGACTCTGTTTAAGCAACTTCACAGAGCCCTGGCTGGACATGGAGACTGTAGACCCTTCATTCCCATGTACACATGAACATGCAGACATGTTGGACTTGGTATTTGAAACCAAACCTAGTCTTGCTCTCCCTCAACATCTCCTCCACAGGGGACTTTTTGTGGGACTTGACACCTAAATTTGCATTCACAGGATGTCAAACAGCTTTGGAGTAATTATGACCCAATAATAATGCTCAACTGCTCCCATGAGACTGATGATGTAATCTCAAAACATTGGGATTTCTACTTATTTCCTGCTCCTTGCAAATGAATATGAGTTGCTACTAAATACCTTTGATTTGCATCTCTAAGGATTTTCCTCCTTACAGGAACGCAAATGGCAAGTGAGTCAGAGCCCACTTAGGAGAATACCCACCTGTGACAGTGGCAGAGTTACAGATTCACCATCCTACTGGATGATCCAAAACTAAGCCATTTCTGTGGATACTGCTGCGGGAAAGTTCATAAACCACCAGAACAAGGTTATAACGTCAGCTTGGGATGACCTTTGAGAGGCCAATACCCACAGTTTATCTCATCTTAAACTGCTCCCACAGGCAAAACATTAGTATTGCTTTTTAAGCAACCAGTGGGAAAGCAACTCTGTGAAAAATGAAGATGTGCTGTTTTGTCAAAGACATTTGTTTTCTCTGACTGGGAGAGGAAGGGCACTTACATGCAGAACAAGATTACTTGTCACAGAATTATTTGAGAATTAGGAAGGGAGAAGGTACAAGTTTATTTAATAAATATTTTACAAGCAGTGGATGGGAAAATTAGATGCCATTGCCCCCTGCTTTGGCAAGATACCTTTTTTTTCCCCCAAAGGAAGCATAAAAAGCCAGCCCCAAAACAGCCTCTGTCTTACAGGAAATATAGGAATTGCTAAAAATCTTACTCTGCACATACAACTTCCCCCTTCTCACTGCTCAGTTACAATCCTGCTTTGTGCAAAACAAATGAATCAAGTGAGTGGAAAGGCCCTGATGAAAATAACATACATGCTCTTACACTGGTGAGATCAAACAGGAACCTTTACTGCAAGAGATCAATATCAGCATTTGTGACACTACATAAACCACAGCACAGAAAGACAAATCCTGCCCCTTAGACACTGACATAAAACAGAGCAGGTCAGACAGGGAACAGGAAAAACTGTACAAATACTTTGGGGTTACCCCTACCGTTAGTTGATTCTAGTACCACCCATTCATACTTGCTCACTAACATCAGTTTGGTGGAAGGGGGGGAAAAGCTACACAGTATAAAATCCTCAGTGTTTTGCAACTGATTTACAATTTAATATCATTTTGGATTATGCATTGTGCAAGAATTGGAGACCTTCACCTCTGCCGCTGTCCAAATCAGAGACTTAGTTTCAGTGACACCCTAAAGTAGGACTGTGTTCTTTCTTATGCTACAGCTTTCTTATGCTGCTCTTTACCTTGCAAAAATAGACTTAAAAGTTTCCACTAATTCAGGACACATTGCTTGTTTGTGTTTGGAACAAGAACAAAAAAAGTTATTCTGGATTCTGAGAAATTCCTGCACACTGTGGACAAATAAAACACGGTGATTTATTTCCATAATTCTCATCAATTTTCCTTCTCACCCTGTAGTGTAAGCTTGCTTTCATTGCCTAAGGTAGGAGTGATTGAGGAAGTCAAGTATTCAGTCATTTCATGCTTGATGCTATGAGATTGCGTCTCTTTGGCCTTAATTTTCTTTGGAGGTTTTTTTCCCAAGGATGCTGCTGTGCTCTGGATCAGGTAACACTCCATGCTTTCAGTCTCTGCACGCTCACACTGTTAAGTGTGTGCTGCTTCAAAATGTAGTCTGTAATTACCTAAGCAGAGCTTGCTGTTTCTTAGAGCACCAGTGCTGCTGCTGTACTTGGACCTGCATATTACACTTTTTTACTTTACAGTTTTTTAGTGCTGCTGTTTTGGGAGGTGCCTTTGTTCTGAGCCACCTTTCAAAGCACAGGTTCCCTCTTATCTTGCAGCTTCAGTCCTTGCCTTTCCAGGGTGTACTCAGGCTTTAGAGACTGAAAGAGAAGGCTCTTTTTAACCTGTGGTTGCCAAACACAGACCTCAAATTGCCTGAAGGCAGACCTCTGAAAAGGTTAGGAAAATGTGTTGGATAAATACAATTAACAGGACTGCAAAACGACGCTCCAAAGGAGTGAAATACCTCGTTTGTATCCCTTGCAGTCACTCGTGACCTTTTTATTAATGAATGACGTTTTTGCAACCAGTCTATCAGTGACACTTGCCCCCCTTTCAGAAATATGTTGTGATCCTTATCATGTTGCTGCTGTTTGTGATAGCAAAATGGCCTAAAGCAAATATCCAGCTCGTGTAATTTGGCATAACTCCATGGAAATCACTGAGGCTATGAATGTTTCTCCAGGGACAGAATCAAACTCAGAGTATAAATGTAACTGGTTTTTTAGGAGCATAGTTTCATTTTTGAACACTTCAAAATATGCAATTGTGATTCAAAAATTATTTTGACTTCTCCCGTCTCCCCAAAAGCTTGAAAGGAACTTGCCTTTTCGTTGGAAAAGAACTCCTGACCAATTGCACTCTTGAAGATTATTTTATTTATAAGCCATGAAGAACCAAAAATAGCTGCGTAGGTAGAGTAGAATGGCCCTTTTATCCAGGCTCTGCATTTCATAGTTGTGATTTCATGAGCTGTGGCCAAAACCAGGAAATGGGCAGATCAAATTTCTCATGCTGTTAGTGCAGTTATATTACCTCAGGGAAGCAATTATTGCCTCAGAATTTGTTACAACACAGTGAACACAAACAATTTAAAATCACTGTGGACTGCATCTTCTTCTGACTCTCAGAGAGCAGCAAGGGACTTTTCCCTGCCTGAAGCTGCTGGGGGATCTGTGTTCCCATGGATCTGAGATGCCAGGGACAGCAGTGCCGCACACAACCCAGCTTGCAGAGCCATGATCACAAGTCTGTCTTATCTTCACAGCAGACTTGAAGCACAATCAGTGGTGGCCTGATCACCATCCACAGAAACTTTTCAAGCACTCAAGTGAGGCTTGAAGCTGGAATAAAATGACTTGATGCTGGGCTGGAGCTTTATCCTGCAGGTGATGGACTTAGGGATGGAGCTGGGACAGAGACAGCCACGCTGGACATGTCTCCATGAGAGTCCCATTGCCTCTGTATGGCTGCTCCTACTGGAGAGATATTTGCTTAAACACCCTGACTGCATCCAGCAAACTGGGGAGAACAGGTCACTCTCTGTGCTCAAATCACCAGCACAAATCCCAGTTAGGTCCGGTTAGGATGGGACATAGGCAGCAACAAGCTGCAATGACTCTCCAGTATCCTGGCTTCTCTCCAGATGCATTTGGATGGAAAAGACTTTTGACCAACAGCCATGTGGGATAAATCTGAACCAAAGATGAAAAGTAGCATAATCTTGTTGCTGCTTTCCCACACACCATTTGTTAGCTCCTAGCATGAATTTTTCAGTTCACTTTTAGCTAAAAGTCTGACAAAGTAGAAAATAAAGCTAGTCATTGCCACTGGAAATGCTGACCCCAGGGAAATGGAAATGCATTTAGTAGCTTCTCTTTACAACCATTTTCTTGATTTCCCAGCTAGCAGCAAAACACTCCAGAGATGAATTTCACTCTCTTCTATGCTGACAATATACATAAGCAGCTCCCAAGGGCATAATGAGATAGACAGTGGAGATGCATTTTTATGAAAAATTATTTTCTATATTTTCAGGTTTCATGGAGCTGCTTTATCTTTAGGTTCTTTCAGTTCTACAGTAGTGTATCCCCACTTTATGACAATGTGTTTTTTCCCCTCATCCTTCCCACCTTGAAATACTTATTTTTCTTTTGAGTGCCCCTCCTTCTTACTTACAATCCTACAAGCATGAAGATACATTTCAATTTTATTTTGCTTTGTTACCAAACATTTGTTATACAGAATGAAGATGGAATCTGTCTTACAGTGTTCACTAGTGCTCAGAAAACCTTCATCACAATTTTTAATCCATTTCAGACAAGTCAATTCATTGTTCTGTTCTATTTTGTTTCAGATCATGGTATCATTTGTATCTGAGGAATGTTTTCTGTACAGAGGAATTACTCAGTGTAGAAGTGAGCACTCAGGCAGCATGTACAAGTTAAAACACACTCTAGTCTCACTGTGATACATGTCTTAGGTGGTTTCTTCATGCCAGGGTGATCATTACTCTTGAAGATGCTTCTTCAGTGCAAAAGTTTTGCCATCACTAGCGTGTGGTAAAACGCAAATAAAAACCATATTTGTATTAATGTTACTACTGCCCTCACTATCACCTATATTTGGAATATGAAGTGGATAAATATTTACAAATAGCAATAGCACAATTTAAAGATGGAATGAGTGGCCTCTGACCCAAAGCATCTTTGATCTTTGCCATGGTGAGGGAGGGGACCACGGTGTCTCTGCCCGTGTCTCCATTTCCTCATTTGCAAAATGCAAGAGGTTACAAGACCTTTGTTACATCGTGGTGAAGCATCTGCAAAACTTTAGGCCTTCTGAGATGCACGCAGGGCTCCATATGGTCCTTGAACAGCTGCTGGGAATGTGTCAAGGAGCAGAATTTGGCTTAATGAGGTTTCCCAGATAACCGAGTGGGAGTGGGCTCCTCTGCCCCAGCTAAATGTCATGGCAGCGGAGATATATCTTGAAACTTCTGAAATGCTCAGGGAAAAGCTGACTCTCTGTGTTCTGCAATATTTATTATTACATAATTACTCTTTCTTTCAGTCTGTGGCTCATCTGTCTTCCGTGGTTTCATTTTTTTAGGGAAACTTTCCAAACTCAGAGAAGATGGACTTTGTGCTTTTTATTTCAAGCCATGACAGACTCTAACCCATAGAATTGGTTTTTCCTCTATCTTTTAATACCATATATTATTACAAGCTTTTCATTTAAGAAAAATAATGGACTTGGAAGTTGTGCAGAACCTTTACAAGAGCGAAAGCTAATTCAGAAAGAAATGAGACATGCTGCTTTTACTCCCAATACAGCAGAATAGGGATGAGTTTCTGATCTAGTCCAATGCTCTGTTCAAGCTGAGAATTGATTTGTGCTTGCTCTGTGTTTGGCCCTGCTTTTTCATAGTGTCCTGTGTGGTCTGTAGAACAAACACCAATCTTATGACGAGCAGCTGAGGGAGCTGGAGTTGTTTAACCTGGAGAAAAGGAGGTTCAGGGGGGGCCTTATTGCTCTCTACAACTGCCTGAGAGGAGGTATTTAAAAGACATGGGTATGTAGCACTTGGGGACATGGTTTACTGGTGGATTTTGCGGTGCTGGGTTACTGGTTGGACTTGATGATTTAAAGTTCTTTCCAAACTTAAATGATCTGATGATTTTCATCTGTTTCATCAGAGGAAACCTGCAGGCCTGTTGGTTCTCAGTTGGTTTTCTTTCACTGATAATTTTAATTAGCTGGCAGAATAGTCTAAACTTTTACCCAGCAGGAGCTTATTCATTTTCCATTATGAAGTGAAATATTTTTATTTTCCAATACTAACCACCATAAAATAATAAAAAACTAGCAAAGAATTAAAAATATGAACAGTCATGTATTTTCTAAGATTTTTCCCCAAGACCAAATTATTATTTTCTTAAACACACTCTATTAATATTACCCTCTAAAATATCTTGAAATCTTCCTAGTTTCAACAGGATAAACTACTTTTTTGAAATATTATTCTCTATTCCTTTCACACCAGCACTCACATAAAGCATATCAACCTGTTCTAAAATCTCACTGATTTATTCTTTCACACTCAGCCAAATTAGCATAAAATTGCAGTTAAGAGTCTTGTCTTCCCCTGATGTGTGATCATTGTGCATTTTCTTGTTGTTAATAAACACTGACATTGTGTATTAATTGTCATTACAGACTAACTGCTTTATTTTTGAGACCCCTGTGTGGTCTTTGCTCTGTGCTCAGCCCCAAGGTGCAGCTTGTCTCTTCAACATCTGTAACAGTGATGGAGACAAAAGGCTTCTGAGATGACACCCAGTGACCTGTAACCACTGAACCAATGGCTCATTGCTGTATGTGATAGGTGTGTGTGTTCACACTTGGTCTCCCAAAAAGTTAATTTTATTACATTTGGCACAGTGATGTGAAAAATGTAGTGAAAAATATAGTTAAGCCTGTTTAAAGAAAAACTGCACAGATTCATAGTGCAGCCAGCTAAATTACTGATCAGGCTATATTTATGCATGATGAGGAAATAGCTTATTAAAATAATTAGCTAAATGTAATTATCTAATCTCTAATCTAGACAGGTCTGACTGTCCTTGTACAAAAGCCAGCGTGTCACCTCATCTTTGGTATCTGTAACCACAAGCTTTTTCCAATCTGCCCAACGAGCCTTTTAGTATGCAGGAACTAAGCCCGCCTCCTTCTTTCAGTTTATCAGCAGAAATAATTGATTTCATAAAATTCTGTTGCAACCTTTTTGTCTGAGCACTCACACTGATGCTTTCTGGACTCCTCAGTCCACGGTATCAATCAGCCCCATAGAAAGAGCTGTTTAATTTTAACAGCAGTTTTACAAAACCCGGGTTGGGAGCACCTCTCTGCGAGTACCACGTGCCCTGCTCATGACATCTCCTTGTAAACTGGGTCACACTCCCACCATACAGGCTCAGCCGCTCTCAGAATCAACAAGCTGCCTTCAGACCACCCAGCCCTCGGTCCTGATCCCCTACAGACCCCAGGGCTGCTTTCTGTCTCGCAGGTTTTCACACAGAGGTGCCTGTGATCTCGTGTAGACCGTGACAGCTTGAACGAGAGAGGTGTGTGGGTGGTTATTCCACGACATGGAAGAGGAATGGGAGAGTGCTGAGGGGTCTTTGAGAGCGCAGGGAGGATGGGGAGGTGCTGGAGAACGTGCTTTGCTCTTCTTCCCTACTGCTGTAGGAACAGTCCAGAGGAAACTACCCCCAGAATCACACTTGGAGGTGGGGGAAAGAACACAGTTGTTCTATTCCATCCCATGCATGCAAACAAAGGACCAGATCCAGGAGCAAGGCATACAGATAAGTTATTTGACAGCATGGATATACTCTGAAGAGATTTTACTTTTTTACCTTATGTGTACAAATATGATGTGAATTCTCATCTGATTGCCTCAGTCTCTTTTTCCATTTACATTAGGTAAATTTTTCATTTTATTTGTCCACCATTCAACAGCTTTGTAGCTTCAACTCCAAACACATGAAGTTTAAAAGAGCCTTTTATTGCCTTTTTCCCTTGCTTATCCCAACACTGGCTATTTATTTTACAGCTCCTAACGTGGCCCTAGTATCCAAATTTTCAGTGCTGTCTTCACCACCTCTACCTCCTCAGCTGAAAGGTGACTCAGATATTACAGTGCAAGTTGTTATACATTCCTTTCAGGGATATTTAGAGAGATGCTTCAGCTATAAAGATTGTAACCAGATCTCTGTCTGAAAGGCTGCTTATGTTTGGATCCAATTGTTCTGGTTTATATCCATCCCCAGGAATGTTTAGTTATCCTCTAACTGTAAATTATGTTATTCATATGCGTATTTGCTGTTATTTCTTCTGCTCTAAGTGACATTTCAAGTTTTGCTCTCAAGGAATCAGGGTAGAAATCCCAGAAGCACTTAAGCCACTTGAGTGCACTGGAACATTTCAGCCATTGCAAGCTGTAAATGTTACCCTTTGCCATCGTGCTGAAAATGTTACTTAGAAAAGCCTGAAGGCAAATTCCTAAACCCACCAAAAATTAAAAGAAAAAATCCCAAGCAGTACCGCATCCCTGCTCCCAAAATTTCAGCAGACTACAGAGTTTGATCACAGGGACAGGAGATGAGAGTCCACCAGTTGTAACTTCCTTGGAAAAGGCTATTTTTAATTGTAATACTTTGGCCTCCTTTTGAGAGTATTTCTGATCTGAATTCTGTTGTTCTCACTAAATGAGAGCAAGCTCTCTGTGGAGGACTCTTCTCTGAATAGGAACCTTGGGAACAAAGTGGGAATCCTAACGCAGGCACCCTGGCTGCACTGTGCCATCCCTGCCTATGCCTTCTTCTTCCCTTCTTTTCCCTTTTCTCGTCCAGCTGCTGATCTAAGCTGGGGATGGTGCAGTGCTGCAGCTGTAGCTGCTCCATGCAATCCAACCCCTTCCAGGACCAGGGTCCTGGTGGTGTTCTCCAGCTCTGCTCCTTACACAAGTGAAATGGCTTCAGGCATTTTCAACAAAATTGCAGCTGCAGAGATCCTGCCATGTTGATGAGCTTCTCACTTTCTACTCTGAGTTATTGTACATATTTTATCAGGATGCTGCTTCCATTCAAAGGGAGCCTAGAGCAGTTCCATCAAAGGGAGACTCCAGCAGGACTTAGAAAGGATCTGTTAAGCAGAACAGTAAAACTAAAAAAAAATCAAATGGAAAATATTTATCCTTAACTATAACTACTCTCTAAACTTACATTTATACCTTATCAGCTTCAGGTGGAATTATTACTTAGGTTTGTTGATACAGCATACACAAAAAAAAAATCTTTTGACAGGTGCATTGTAAACAATACTTAATTAAAACCACATAAGTAAATGTCAGCAGTAGCCTCCAAAGCTTTGACATTAAAAAAAAATTATACAGTTCTACAAAAATCTCTACAACGGCCTCTTCACTGAAGGATGGTGAATTAATCTAATACTTTCTGAAAGGTTTAATGTAATAGTTTTATTATTCAGAAAAATGGGCAGGTTCAACCACTCCGCATATTTGGGAAGAGATCAAATGTAGATGAAAGCTCCCACTTCAACCTTTATCAACGCTTAATGAGACAGTTTTACAGAGCTGCTGTACCTTCTCTTATCAGCAGCCTCCTAAATCTCCTGGATTGCTAATGGCTTCTGTGAAGCAAATCAGATCAGCATCTGGTGTCCTGTAAAAACCAGTGCAGCAACATGTGCTCATCCCTGAACCAAATCTGATTTTGACGTCTGAATGACACAGAAATTTCCTATTCGAACAGATGCAAATATTTTGTTTCCCTTTTTCTCTTTACTCCCCTCATCAGTTTAGCTGGAACCTAGAGATTCAGAAAACTGAGCCTTCTCATATGTTGCTCTCACATTTTGCCTTAAGGAGCAGCCTGAAGTGAGGAATGTCCTGGGATGTGGCCGCTGCCCTGGAGCTGCAGGGCTTTGCCTTTGGCGTTCCCTTCCCCAACTCCTTTCATCCAAAGACGTAAGCAGCCAGGAGGAGACCATGATGGATGTGCCCTCAGCACAGCCAGAAGTGCCTGGAGACCCGCCCTAACATTCCTTTGGAGTCATCTGACTACCTGGCTCTGAGGAAGATGAGAAGTCAGGGTGCATCTTCATGGCCTGCAGCTGAACACCACCGTGTCAGGGTATTTTTCCCGTTGGTCAGGACACAAAAAGCAGCTGTGTAGGTGTCTCCTGAGCATTGCAGATGTGGAGACAAGCTGGTGGTGCTGCACACCAGCCACATCTGCCATGTACTGAGACCATCATTTGTTGAAAGGAAGCAGCCTCTGACTGAGTGACATTAGTGTGGGATGTGTTGCCACACTATATCCCATGCTTGCCATCCAGGGAACCTAGCAGAGATCAAAAAATCCTCCCTTAATCAGTGGGGAAACAAACATTCCTACTTGGGATTTACAATACAAGTTGGAGGGCAAAGGACAGGAAGCCTCTTCTCACCTATGGCAACAACTCAGCTGGGTTTTGTTTTGAACGGACTACGGGGAATAAGGGGAGCTGAGCAACTTCCCATGTTGGATAGGGATAGACTGGATGGAGCAGCTTGCTGCAGTATCAGTCCAGGGACAGGAGAGGAGGTAGAAAACCAAGGAGGTTTGTAAACAAAATAACAATAAGAGGAAAATTCAGCTTTAGGGAGACTGAAACCATATGTCAAATCAGCAAGCAGTCTGGTCTGAAAGAAAGAAGAAAATTGTTCCAGAAAAACTAGAGAGAATGCCAGGGATTCTGGCAATTTTATCGGGGGGGGGAGAAGGTGCAGTTGTGAATCACCCCCAAACTACTGCATTTTGGATGGAGAGTGTTTTGCAGCCATAGCTAAACTGCCCTACCCGATTCTGGGCTGTGGGGATGCGGATGTGTGGAGCTGCCAGTGCGCACACCAAGCAGACGCTTCGGTGCACCGGGGACTGTGCACATAATGCAGTGTCTGAGCAATTATCACGGTGGAGAATTAACCTCCAAAAGCGTGCTAAAGAGCTGTTTACCCCGCAGCTGCGAAAGTGGGACTTTTTCAGTCACTACCTGCCTAAATGACAGCCTTTGAACAGAACTGTCTGCTTCCTCTGACAGCATTAATTGCAGCTCACATCAGCCAGCACCACCGTGAAACAGCAGGTTCATGACTTTGCCTCACAGGTCACCAGAAGAGCAGTTTAGGCAATCTAAAAAATCAGGTGCGTTGGTATCATCCTCCCAGTTTTCAGCTGCCATTTGTGAAAACGGAGCCATTTTCTTGAATTATGAACAGAAGAGCTGATTAATTGGAGTAAATTGAGGTTAGAATGGGCATTTTAGTCATTCAGTTGTGGATGAATGCCACAGCACATTTAGATGATCTACTTGTCAAACTCGTGGGGATAAACACGTTATGTCAACTCCCCTTTGCGAATATTTGACATCTGAATGATGGCCATATCCTCACATGCTTTCATCCATTCTTTTCCAGGCAAAGCACCCCTGAAAATCCACACATGATGACTGAGTATCAAATTAGACTGAGCCAAACAGAGAATATTTGTCTGCAAAGTCAGCTTGATTCAGTGTTCATCAGAAAACACAGGTATCCAAGCTATGACAATACCTTATGCTTTATTTAATATATAGTATTATACCTTAAAAATGCTATGACAAACACATGGGAGAAGTTGAGGCAATCTTCTTCCTTATTTTTAACTTAAACCAGGGAATAATCTTTGACTCAAGAAGCATCTTTGGCGCTTCCTGATGTTTTTCATGTTCCTATATCTCTTTTATTCTCACTCTATCAAAGCAATCTGCTATTGATTTCTACAGTGCAATGTCTTCTTCTAAGACTGTACATATTTGTTATATCTAAAAGAGAAAACAACTTATGGATGAGGCAATTTTTCTTTTAATGCACTCTTCACATAAAAGGCAAATATCTGATGGAGCAGTAAAGACATGAAGGATCAGGCCCAATGACCAACCAAGCTCTCTTCTACGTGCCTGCATCTCCACTCCACCATTTGTATACAAAAGATTTATTTACATGAAATATAATCTAAATGTGTAAGTGCATAAAATTTTTTAATATTAGTTGTCACAGGCACCTATTTTTTCTTTTTTTTTACTAATATGCTTGCTAAATTTGTAAAAATACAAGCTTTAAGCATTTAGCATTCAGGTTGTACATTATATCTTAATTTAATTACTTTGTGTCTATTACACAACCTTTAGGTACATGATCATGTATTATTTTTTCAAGACCTCAGTACCTTTCTGTGCTGTGTGGGTGGAGAGCTGATTCTTGATAATGAGTGAGTTTCTGTTTATCAGAGATCAGCCTCATTGATTGCAGAAGGTGGACACCAAGCAATTTAGTTTTGGATCTGATTCTGTGAAGTTCCACCTGAGAAAAATGGCCTTAGTACCTTTGATGTTACAGTAGTGAATATGTTTAGTAAAAGAAAGGTCTTTACTACCCACCTAAGAATTCCTTACTGATACTGACTGCAGTTGGTTATAAATTTGTCATCAAAAGCATTCTTTACCCATAAATTGACTTTTGATCAGCCATAATTTGCATTAAACATTCCTCTACATAACCAAGTTCATATAACATGAGAGAAAATGATATAGTAAACCAGTTTTTCAGCCATGCTGTGCTTCATCTAAGAGAGTGAGCTCTCAACTCCCACTGCAGTCATGACTAGGACATGCACAAGTAGGAACATACTGGTTTTATTTTTTACTCTATTCCACTTATTTAATGACCTTCCAAATGAAACACTTTGATATTCAGATCCCATGTTTCTTCAAGAAAAACAAAATGAAATACAGCTCCCAAAAAAGAGAGTGTAATTGCAAAACTCATCCAAATATCCTGTTATATGCATACTTCTTGTTTAGTATTACTATTATTAAAAAAGGCCTTTGGTGACTTAATAACATAGCAACTTTGTTGACCTGATTAACATTGGGATCTTTGCCTTCAAGCTGTACTTGATAAATTGTGCTAATAGATGCTTCATTCTGGAGGGGTTTTTTAAGCTCAGGAGAAAAGAATTATAATTCCCAGCCCTAGTGGAATAGTAAAATGTCTTTCAGTTTATCCCTTCGAAGTGGAAAACCTGACATTTTCAGAAGTCTTAACAAGTCAGATAACCCCTCCTCCCCCCAACTAAGATTCTGCTGAGTAACTTTTTTGACTCAAATAAATCATTTTTTCCCCAAATGTCGTGATTTCTCTTTAAAAGATATTAAGGACTAAATTCAGTTTCCTGAAAGAAGATGAACGCAAAGATATTAGTATTTTCCTCCTAAGCTTTTAGGGATGGGACTGTGATTTCTTTCATATTTGTATGCAGCCAGTCCTGAGTGTTTTATAACAAACAAAATAATGGTAACAATTCATAATCACTAAAAAGGGAGAAAGAATAACTCTAAATTTTATAGAATAAGACACACAAAATGCCCAAAGCAAACAGAACAAGGAATTTACATTAAAACCATAAAAAGTTTGTTCCTGGTGAATATAAGAAAACATTCTGTGATTCTATGTAGGAAAGGCAATATAAATAGTAGAAGAGATGCTGTACTCATCACTGACTGTAAAATTCCTTTCCACTCCTGTTCGTGTCTTCATTGTGCTGGGAGGCTCCAAGAGGTAAAATCTAATTTGAACTGATGATGCATGTGTTTAGAGTCTGATACTTCCTATTTTAAGTGTGCTCATTTAATACTTATCGTATCAAATTCTGCTTTCAGTTACATAGAAAACTGCACATGAATTTTAGTGATTTCTTTGAAAGCACTTTGACCTTGTTTCAACCAGATGTTGGCCCAACGTCATTATTCTAAATAGATGGAGGTGTGACGAGATGGTAAGGATGTATGATTTTTCTTTTAATTGGGCTGGTTTCTGGTGTGTTTCAACTCTGATGTCTGTGTGTCTGGGATGGAATAGATTCATAAGCTAAACACTAAAATGATTCTTTTATTAAAAAAAAAAAACAATTTATTGATATTATTAAAGCAAATTTTGGGTTTTTTTGGGTTTTGTTGTTTGTTGTTGTTTCTCTTGACATAGCCAGCATTGTATCTGTGATTTTTCTGTACAAAATCAGTTGGGTTCTTTCAGGCTATACAACCACTTTGAGGCTGATTTCCTTCTGGTGGAGTATTCCAGGACAGGGAAAGCTATCGTTGTGCTGTGCAATACATTGTGCAATTAATGCCCAGGAGGTAAATTAAACCCTCTCCAGCAGATGTCTGTCTGTTATGACAAGGCTTCCCCAACCCAAGAGTGGAGGTCATGCTTAGACCCACCCTCTGACGTTCATTTGTCAAAGGATGATCTAAATAACCCTATGCATATCAAAAGGATCTAGATTCTCAGCTAAAGGAATTCAGAGCAGGCAGTGATAATTTATTTGGAGCAATTAGTCACTGCCCCGTCAATGCCAGCAGAGTTCAGCGGGAGTTTCATGTGCACAAAAATGGGCTTCATCCCATTTAAGCACTAAGGATTGCTAACAGGAGTGTGAACCACAGCTCCACTGTAAGACTTTAATTTCAAACCTGCCCAGATTTTCTAAACCTGGGCTTAATCTCTGCTCCATTGCATCAGATTTACAGTGAGATAAGATGGTAAACTCTTAAATTGGCACTAAAGTGCTGTGGCAAGTAGACAGCCTAGTCAGAGACCACCTCTTTTCATCTCTCTGTCATTTGCTGCTTCACAGTAGCATGAAAAGCCTTAGTCCATGCACTAACTGTGATGGCATTTTATGCAATGAGGGCTGCAGGATGGTTTACCACTTTCCAGGTCTCCCAGGCACATATTTAACCAAGGTACGTCACAAACCCAGGGCTACTTCAAACCCAGCTATTCCCAAAGTTGTCCCATACCATTCCAGATTTTTAAACTTTGTGCTGCGGACGAGATATAAATCTCTGTATGCATTCCCTAGCATTTCACTTTCCATAGAAATCACTGAGATGGGAAAACAGGAAGGATCAGACTTTCTCACAAGATTTCACATTCTCCTTGGTTCCTGCCAACTCCAAACTGACACGGGAGCAGCCTCTCCCGAGGAATTCTGCTGCCTGTGTTTCTGGTTGACATCAAGAAGTGTTGAGGTATGTGTAAAAAGTTAACATTTCCCCCTCCCGAATCTCAAATAGCACTCAGAGTTCAAATGCAGTCACAACCAGACGTCAGTTGTAAGTTCTCTGTGTCCTTGCTACAGATATTTCATTTCTAAAAGCAGCCTGTTAATGTCAAACATTTCCATTCTAGCATTCAGAGATTATGAGTTTATTGCAGCAGCTGTAATCTTCGTGTATTTCAAGGGAAATATATCAGGAGACATTTTAAATGCATTTTCCTCTATTAACATAAATCTTGGCATCTTGTGTAACGAAGTCAAATGACGGGGCATAAATTACACCAAAAATCCTGAAACAATAAAGAAGTCCTAAAGGAAAAACAAAATTAAATTAAGATTTCAGGTTTAAAATTCTGTGTGGGAATGCAGCTCCTCACACCAGGTAGTCCTTCTGTCATCAGCACACAAAAGCTGAGGTGCTGCTAATGGACACAAAACTTTTCAGCAGAAGGCTTAATCCCTGTAGCTCCACAGTGTGTGGAAAATGTGAGTCTCCACTGTCTGGCTGCTTCTTGGTGGCTTCTGCAGAGCGAGTTCCACGGAGACATTAGAAACAGGCTGGAATCTGCTTGTTAGCTGCATTTCAAGTAATTTCCCTTATGGATAGCTATAGTCTAGGTTGCTCAGGGCAAATTCATCTTAAACAGCATGTGTTGAAGTGCCCCTAACACTGATCAAACTCTGCACAGATGACAGTGCAGCAAGAGAAAACAGAAGTGGTAATTGATGGTGGCTCAGCCAAATATTTTGGGTATTCCCTTCAATCAATGTCCCCAAATTTACACTTTATATTTAGCTAGATTGCTTAGATGCCTTAATAACAATTCATGCTTGTTAGGAACTTATTTATGGAAACTTAATTTCATTGCTGTGAGACTACAAATGAGTTGCATAACTAAACTGAACACAGGCCATTTGGGGGGAGCTCTGATTTAGGGGCTCCACATTGGAAATGTGATTACTGCACGTGGGGCACAGACCTGAGTACCCACAGCCCAACTGCTTGGGAGTCTAAGTTGTGGTATCCTTGTAGCAGCTTTGGGTAAAGCTGGCCTGTCTTCACAGATGAGTTTCACCCCCCCATACAACAGAGGACCACTTCACTGAGCAGCTATTCCCAGACGTGCCACTTGGCTCTCCAGACAACAACCTTCTTTCTTATGCTAAGGTGACTTCAGAGAAATCTTCACACGTGTCCAGTTTGAAATGCACTGAATCACATCCCTGGCCTGTCTTAGAAAGCTCAGCTCACAGCTGGGCTGAAACCCCAATGCCAGGAAAAAACAACCTTCCTCCGCGGCACAGCTCTACAAAAACACGAGGCACTACAGGTGACCAACCACTCTCTCTGCCCTCGGTTTCTTGGCTTGATGTGGAGAAAATGCTATGAACGTTATCTCAAATAGAAGACTTTTCTGTGCAGCTTTAATCCCAGTCTTCCCTTTCTTTTCCACCGCTTTGTTCGCCCACTCTCCTTTGATTTGATGCCTGTTTCTGTTTGGGAGCCTATCTAATGTTTTATTTATTGACTACAGAGTTTCCAAATGAAAATAAGAAACGAGGGAATTTCACAAGCCACACATTACTTTAGGAAACACTGCGTATGTGCTGAGGTCAGTGTAGTAAAGCTCTTGATATAGTAGCAAATCCAGTAACACTTTTTGTGCCAAGGAACAAGTCTTTGTGTGCATGTCAAAGCACTCTCCCACTCTCCCAGAACTTTCTTGCACTCCTAGACAGAAAGCTGAAGACTAAAATGAAAATAGAGTTTCTGGGGTTGTACACACTCTGTGCCTGAAAATGCTCTATTTTTGACTCCCATTATCTCTTTCTCTTGGCTTGTTCAAGTGTATTTTTAGTCTTTTCTTCTACGCATAACATCTGATAAGGAGTCAAGTTAGAACAGGGTCTGCAGCCTGTAAGGACTGAAGCTCTAGGTAACCATGTTAGCTTCTGCAAGGGGCTCCAGGAGCAAGTGAGGCAGCGGAACCGGACTTCTCTCACAGATTTTTAAATAAGAATCCTGCTAGAAGCCCAAACACGAGCAAAGTGCTTTCCTGTAGCAGCCCTTTACACCAGTCAGGGATAAATAAAGGGGGGGCACGAAGGGGCTTTCCTGTGGGCCAGGGAGCTGCATCCTCGTGTGTGCTGTAAAACCCAGAGGAGTTGAGCTCTGAATACTTTTGTTTGTGGGGACTTACACGGCCCAAGCTGCACCATCACCCGTGCTAGAAGCAACGGGTGGGCAGTGAGGCCACCCCCGCCTCTTTACTGAGCATCCTGTGACAGCAAGAGGCTCTGCAGCCTCAGCACATCCTGCAGGCTGAGTCAACAGCCTCATCACACTTCCCCACTCGCCCTGGAACTGCTTCTGTTCCAAGCTGCCTCCTGCACCGAGCAGCTGCCATCGCCCTCAGAACCAGTGGGTACCACAAGGGAGGCACTTTGCCCAGAATGTTCAACAAATGGTGACAGTATTGTAGAGAGCTCTTCCTCTTTTATATGGGTTTTATCAACAAATCGTTGGAAATAAGGACCCTGTGGTCACCCAATCCATGCAGTGAAAGTTCAGTTGTATCTGTTCTTGACAGATGTTTATCTTGTGTGTGTAAGCCTGCTGTGATTCGTCCACCTTCCCACAGCAATCTGGTCCAGGGGTCCATCACCCTTGCTGTTGGATGTCTGGCCTTCAGGCCTAACTGAACCCTCCTTACTGCAGGCCATTGCTTTTGTTGTACTAACAACTACATTTTAAATGTTGGAGAATGCCACTTGTTGCCTTCTCAGTCTTAAGCAGCTCCAAGCAGAGTGGAGTGATTGCTACAGATGACACTGTATTAAACACACCACTGTAATATTTTCCCTATTTGCCACAGGCTGATTTGACTCGTGGTCAGCTTCTGATTCATTGTAACCCTCAAGTCCCTGCTGGACAAAGTGACACTCAGCCAGACAACCTCCAGGCTGTGTTCATGTCATTAATTTCTTCAGCCTCAGTGCCACACTTTCCACCTGTCCATCTTGTATCAAACTTTTTTTCCTAAATAGAAGTGGTCTTTTTCTTTAAAGAATAGTCATCTTATACCATTTCTCCAAATCACCAGGATCATTCTGAATCCTTATTCTGTTCTCTGGCACACTTCTTGTCCACCCCAGCGTAATATCATAAGCATATTTTCCAACCCATCATGAAAATGATCAATTATTAAATTGCCCTGTGTCTGTCAGAGCTCAGGGGCTAACACAGAGTATTTGCAAACTGACCCATTGTTTCTCTGCTCCTGTCTCTCTTCTCTGTTCAATTCTTCTCCTGAATCATTTTCCAGGTATATCCTCTTTGAGACTTCCCTGTGCATGCAGTTTTCTCATAAATAATACCTGACTGAACTGGGAAGACTGGCTCTTTGTTACTTACTCAAGGCCAAGTGTTTCAATTGTTGAAAAACAGTCCTTGATCTCACTGAAGAGCACCAAAGTTCTAAAAGTCACTTGCTTGAGAATAAATGGCGATATTGTTGCAAATTTCTTTGGTACTTCAGGTTAAAATCCAACTGTGATTTGGGTTTAAACTTTAAATAACTTCTGCTTATTCATTCTTCTGAGCGTCTTGGTGCATGATGCCCTCAGTCATGACCAGCACCTGCCTTAGCTATATCTTATTTTTATCTCTGTCTGCTTCTTCTGACCACAACAAGAAGTCTGGCCAACAGAAAGAAAGCTATCATCCTTAGCAAAGACTGGGTCAAGATGGTTATAATAAGGAAACCTAACAAAGAAAATGCAAATAAGATTTGCAGAGTCTATGACACTGAGTACCCTAGTGAGTAATTCAAGCTGAGATGCAACTTTCTCGGAATGTGCACCGGGCTGAACCAGAATGGGTTGTCCTTGGAATCCTCTTGAGCCTGAAAAGTTAATTTCTGACTTCTGTCATTTTTTCTATTCTAGTGAAAACCAGCTTTTTCCCTGAAACTTTGGGTCCTGGAGTCACACTATGGTCTCTATTTTTATTACTGAGCAAGAAATTTATGACTCTTGGTTGCAGAGATGAGATTAAAATGTAGCCAAGCACATCACAAAGACTAAAAATTATAAATATGAAATACAAGCAATGCTTTCTTTTTTTTTTTTTATTTAGAAACCCGGTTTCCATTGAAGAAATCCCTTCATCTGAGGTGAAATATAGGCCATGATTTTTGAGTCCTTGGGCTTGGCAGCATGATTTCTGGCCTGTAGCTCAAAAAGGAGCCGGCCATCTGCACTTTGGGAATCCATTACCGTGGTCAGAATCACACAGTGTAATATAACAACTGCCCAAAGCAAAACAAAACCAAACCAAAATGCTTCAAGATACTGTAGTCATTATATCCATCTGTCTAGCTATTTATAAACTAGCTAGATGAGGTACTCCACACGTTCTGGAAGCAATAACTTGCCATTCCTGTTTATTTTTGCAGGTGTCCTTGAACCACATTAAAAAAAGCAAAATAGCACAGGGTTGGGAAGAGGAGAACTTGTTTGCTGCACCAAGTGAAACAGTAGGTCCTTTTCTCAAAGCCTGAAAAATGATACATCAACTGCAGTGGGGAATTTCTGGAGTTGGTTCAATTCATTTGACACTTTGGGGAATACTAATTGAGAACTCAATAGCTCCAATGCTGTAGGAGTGGGGTAAGCCAATCCAGGAAAACCATCAGCCGTGGGGAAACCAATTTCCTCTCTCAAACTTATTGTTCCTGTATGTCAAAGGCGATCCCAAGAGATTCTACTTGTTGCTGACATATTCCAGAAATCATTTCATTTTCCCACCTCTAATTTTTTTTTTTTTAAAATTGGCAGAAGCGGGAGAGTTAAGTATCCCAAGGGCAAAAGAGAAAGCTTAAGCTTATAAAAGAAATATTGAGAAGAGAGGCAAGATAGCTAATGCAGGGCAAAAATCCTGCTTGTTTTCACTGTCCTTGGGCTACTATGCTGTCCATGTGTATATGTGTGAGCAAATAAGTAGTGTATCTGCAAAAAGATTATTTACTTGACTGCTCACTCACAACAGAGTAGCTCTGTTGAACTCATTAGACTTATGTCTTTGTTAGATTGTGCTGTTCAGCTCACTACAAAACAGAGGTAGATGGCCCCTGGAACATGAAGCTGTGAGATAAATACTGCTAACCTGCTGAAGGACTGCCCCACACAGGGGGGATGTGCCAGATGTAGCCTTGTTCTTCAGCTGTGTTCGAGAAACCACCAGGAAATGAAAAAACTACAGCAGGAGTAAGACCCTTTCTATTTCTCATTAGAAGAACCTCCCCCAAAACAGATTTATCTGCCTGTCCCTGAGAGGATAAGAAGTCCCCTGACAGTCACAAGCCCTCTTCACTAAGCAGGTGCTACACCAGTGAATGTGCAGAACAACAGGCATCTCCTGGATGCATCTCTCTTCCTTTCATACTCTTAAAAAGGAAAACACACAATTATCATATTTGCATAATCCTTTTCCAAAACCAGTCTCTCAGCAGTTTCAAAGACATTGCTTCATCTCCTCCTCGTTTCCTGCAGGGATGTCACTGTCGTCTGGAAAATTTAAGCCCACCTGACAACAAATTTTCTGGTTGAAACTAATAGCAACAGAGCAACAGCTTTCAAATATTCTTTGCACTTCTTGGTTAGGAAGTCAGGATTCAAGATGTACTATGTGTTTCTCTACTTCACTAAAAGCCTGGACTTTTATGGTTTAAAGCTTCTAAAGTTGTGTGCCAATAGTATCATATCTGTCACTGGCAACAGTATTTATTCTGCCAGTGACAGAATTCAGCTATGGGAGAACTTACTGTGGTTTTCCTTGTGTTGTGGCAGATCCACACTAGGTCATAATTTCTCACCCACTAGGTATTTTCCCTGAAATTTCAACACATGCATCTCTTCCTCACTTCTTTACGAAGTTTAGCAGGCCTGTCAACACTGTTACCCCAGGATTTCACATTAATTAATTTATCCTGACAGCACTCCTTTGTTAGATGCCAGCTTTTCCAGAGGGCTCAGACTCAAATTTTTGAGTGCTCAACACCTAAACTGGAGCCAGACTTTCAGAAAAGCTGGGTTCTCTTTTAGTTTCTTAAGGAAGGTGCAAATTTTTCAAAGTTTCCAACAACCCCAGCAGCAGCGTCTGCTGCCCAGATTGTGCGAGCAGCTGAGGACTCAGTGTGCTAAGCTTCTTCCCTACCTATGAACACCACATTTTGGTGCCTGAAGCGGAGGTGATTTCCCTGTAAAGCCTGGCTGTCAGAGTGGGAGGCTGAGCTCTTTGGAAAATCTGGATTGCTATCGTGAGGTTATCGCCGCTTTGCAGAAGTCAAGCTGACAGATAGAGTGAGAGCCCAGCGCAGTGGAACGTTTGCGTAACAGGTGGAAATGAAATCAGCATTCAGGCTGTCCAGCCACCCCTTTCTGTCCAGGAGTTGGCCTGCAGAGTGGTTGGCTCATCACAATGTGCGTGTTCAGCTCCAGGGAGAGCTGCACACCGCGGGGTGTGACGTGGGCACGGGCTACAACACGAGCTGAGCATCCTGCGTGAGGACGGAGCTGCCGCACGAGACACGGGGAACGAGGCAGAATGAAGCAAGTTCCTGGAAAGCCGCAATGTAACGCTCCGCCCGCCCTCCTCCCACGCAGCGGGACTGAGACACACAGACACAGACGTACCATCCCTGCTTGCATCTCGGAATTAAAGCAATCCTACAAAGAAAAAGGTGGTTTGTTGGGTTTTTTTTTCTGCACTAATTACTATATTTTACTGACTCTGGCTGGCAGCTTGGATACAATGCCCATGATGTACATTCATCCATTGCAACTCTGTGAGCCCATAAAGGGATTACAAGGGCTCCTGCTCAGGACAGCCCCAGAAAGCAAGGAGCCCACATGTCTGAGTGAAGCGCTGGTAGGCACAAGTGTAAAACACTGAATGACACAGGGGAAGAAAGCAAGAGTGGGAAATAGCTTCGGTCATTCACACTGCTCACTCATCACGTTGCACTGGCTTTGTTTTGGACTGTACTGAGTAGCTCCCTCTGAGACAAAACTGCCTCAACTGGAGTTAGCTCAGAGCTAAGAACCAATCTCTAAGTCTATTTTGTACAGCAGTAGAGGCATAGCCACAAATTGCCAACAGGAAAGGTTAATTACCCCGAGCACACACACATCTCAGCTGGCTGTTTCACTTCTCTCTCCCAGATGACCATTGGCAGTGCTTGCCCGATGAGATCTGAATTTACTGTTTCACATGGAGTAGCCACACCTAAGGCTGAAAACCCACCATAGCCATGCTCAAAGCTCAGTGGTTTTGGTGGCACAGGAGTCTGGCTCAAAGGGAAGGCTGTACAATTGATTAACACTTTACTTGGTAAGACACAGGACAAAAAACTTACCGTTAAGGTACAGAATCCTCCCCCTCTTTGAAAACGTTGGCAGAGCTAATTTTCAAGTATTCCTATTTAAGCTATGGCAATTGTTAGGCACAATATTTTTTACTTCTAGTAAAAGTGGCTCAGTTAATAAGGAACCAGAGCAAGATGGCAAGGGCCACCGTGGCAGATGTGCCAATCACCAACAGTGCAGGTAGAGAGTGGTGGTTGTTCATCCTCTATAAAAGCAGCTGAAGCAAGTTTCAAGGTGGGCCCACATTCTCCAACCCAAGGTGGCTGTACTTCACAGTTTCCCATTATCTCTCCTTCTCTCAGTCACGTAGGCAGTTCCCTGTTCATTCCCTCCCTCCATACAATATCTTAAATTTTAAAAATACTTCCAACCAGGCTTTGTTAATGTGACAGATGGGAATTCTCCGTCAGCTCCCTTCTGGTGAAACATTTATAAGGTGGTGTATGGCTTCAGAAGGCAACATAATAGAATACTGGAAGGTGGAGGGTGTAGAGGGAGAAGGTCTCTTATTTTAATTTTATGCAGTAGGAGCAGGAGTGGAATGAGTCATAGCTCTTCAAACATGAATCCCAAAGCAAATAACAAGATGGAAAGGGGAGAAATATAGATTAGGCAGAGTAAACAATGCCGTTAATCCCTGCAGACCTAGCTGGTGATTTGTTTGCAAAATGCCCAGGGAATGGGATGAGGTGCCACACAGAGGTGTTTTAGCCACAGAGGAAGGTAAATCACGGCTTAACTTCGTTAATGGGGCCTAATTCAGCAGGTGACTTAGGACACGAGTGTGTGAGGAGCCATCCTGATGGGCTCCAGAGTGGCCAAGGGGCTGCAGCTCGTGTTCCCAGTGCTGCAGGGAGGGAGGGATGGAGGGTGTGCAGCTCCCAGAGGAGAGCTGCCTTCCTTCTCCACAGCCGGCTGGGATGTTTACACAGTCCAGAAAGAGGGAACAGTAATTACCATCACACTGAATGTGAAGGGTGGGCGGGGAAGATATTTCTAGTTTTCCCCACACCCCCTCCCGGCAATATCACTACCAGGAGTACTCCCATAAAGTCATGGTATCCCAGCAACCGGGCTGGAATAACACCTCATGTATAGAGCTGTACCTGTGCAGCACTGACAGCCCTGCACAGAGACAACGGCCATAATCATCCTAACGGCTAATTTTGTTAATTAGGAGGGCACTGGAAGACCACTGATGTTTCTGCCCATCAAACAGAGGGAACAGATGTGTATTTCTCCTGAAGTCATTATTTATTTCCTTTGGCCAAAAGCAGGTTCCAGTATGCTCTCCTGGATGGCTTCATCACAACGCCAGCCTTGATTACCTGCGTGGCAAAATAAGGTTTAGCTCACAAAGAGGCCCTATCTTTACGTGTTTCAAGATGATGTTATTTAGAGACCCAGAACGTTGCTGTGGTCCAATGTACCTTTAATCTAGTCTTTATTTTGCCGCTGCCAGATTGCAGAGTTAGACAGCAGGGCATGCTTTCCTGTTTGCTTAGCTGGAGCCATTGCACTCCAGTGTTTACTAGCATGGCTGAGAAAAATTCCAGGGAGGTTGGGTTTGTTTGGGTTTTTTGCTCCTTTTTTTTTTCTTCCCACTAGCGTTTTCTTATTTGTCAAAATTGAAACGTTTTGAAGAGATGGTTTGATTTTGACAGTTTTTCTTCATAACCCAGGCAGCTGTGGGATCAGTCAGCACAAAGGCTGGGTTTCTTAGGGCTCTTGGCATTGCACTGCCTGTGGGGAAGAGAGCCAAGATGTCTGCTTCAGAGCCCTAGTCCCATGGCTTTTTCTTTTTATAGAGAATTTCAAGGTATTTCTCTTGTCAGAACATTACCAAATTTCAAACCGTCTAAATTTTCTCTTAAGCAGAATCACCTTTCAACTCACAACTGCAATATTTATGCACTCAACATCATTGCCAGAGGCAAAAAAAGTACAAAGCAGTCCTATCTGGAATATTATCCAGCACTTACTTGTATTACAAATAATAATGCAGTGTCTTGCTAGAGCACATGTGAAACAGAAGGTCTCCTCTCATTGGTTCATTGCCACCCAGATGACAAAGTCTAACTGGAAATGAATGCACCTTGTTGGATCTTGGACAGATCCCAGGTGCTTTTCACTGGCTTTTCTGATCCAAATGCCCTCCACATTTCAGCAGCCATGGCATTTTTAAATCTCTCTAGCATCTTCCATCTTAGAGCTTTGTGGCAGGCCTTGGAGGTGGAGGAAACACTGCAAGCCCCCACTCTGTGAATGAGAAGGCTGGAAGCAGGAGGCTGCCAAAGATCACAGTGTGGTTCCAGGGCAGAGCCGGGAGAGGAGGACAGATGGCCACCCTTGCAGGAGAGAGGGGCTGTGTCATTCCTGGCACACTCAGGCACCTCCAATCTGCCAGCCTCCACTCTTGAAGCTGGGATGGCTACAGGAGCCTGTCATTTTCCATCCAGAAAAGTCACAGCTACTTGGTGCTATGAAAAAGAATCCACACTTTGCCCCTGAGCAGGATACATTTCAGGAGCGAGTGAAACAACTTGCTCCGAGTGGCAAATGTGTCAAACGCCAGGAGCCAGTGCAGAACCATGGTGAGATCAGATCTCCACATCCCTCTGTGCCCCTGCTGTGCCCCACAGGGATTTAGACACTAAATATTTAATTTCTCCCACAGAAAGGACTACAGTGTTTTCTCACGAGCCTGATATTGTGGAAATCATCTTGCAGGGCACAGGGAACTCCAGCATTCCAGGCTGTTACCATTTACAGCATTTTGAGAATGAGTGAAACACACTGTCTGTACATCATCTGTTAGCACGGCCTGGAAGCATTCATTTCCAGAGGGAAGAACAGCTGTGGTGAAGTAAAAGTTGTAGTAAATACATGGCACATAGCTGCACACTACATTAGAACTGCTATGAAAAGCAAATCAGCCACATCCCTTTCTTCCATAACCTCCTGCCATCTGCACCCCAAACAGAGACCTGGTTTTGCTGCTGGCCTGGCAGAACTTATTTCTCTCAAATTGCTGGAGCTGCACCTGCTTGCTCAGTGCTGGTGAATTTGACTCACAAGCGTAAAATTACTTTTGCATCTCCAGGTCTGCTTTCATTGCAGTTCACGGACTATGAATAATTAACTACAGTCGTCTGCAACAGAGGCATCTGCGTTGGCACAGAAACTCAGGTTCCAAGCTGCAGCTGAACTCAGCACCTGAAAATCATTTCAAAATGAAGTCCCCTCATTCTCCCTTTGGTTGCTTTTGG
Organism: Ptilonorhynchus violaceus; assembly: GCA_013397565.1. Classification (NCBI taxonomy): domain Eukaryota; kingdom Metazoa; phylum Chordata; class Aves; order Passeriformes; family Ptilonorhynchidae; genus Ptilonorhynchus; species Ptilonorhynchus violaceus. Next base: position 1,047,663 of record VZRJ01010912.1, on the reverse strand, counting down.
GGATGAAGTACTGCACCTTGACTCATCCTTTAAGCGAAGTTCTTTGTCACTTCTTCTTGTATTATGAATATGGATCAAAGTGGGAATAGCAAGCGACACCTGTTTGTATGTCTAGATTTATTTTACTCTAGAGCTATTCTTTAGCTCTAGAGTAATAGAGCTATTTTCTAGCTCTATTATTCTGCTCTGTGAATCCTCTCATGATAATCTTTTCTCTGGGTATGTGTTTGCCTAGCACCTAAAACAAGCTGGCCTGGTGTGCTGAGAACTGAACTGCTACAGCTACAGAAGCAACTCAGTCTGGGAGGAGGAACATCCAGGTTTTTTTCAGATGTGGCTCCCAAGATTGAGCTCAGATGTCTAAAGAGGAGAGCTTCCAATGAACAATTTCTTCAGCTGGGGCTTTGCATGCATTACCAGCACATAATATTCTTCAGGTAACTATATCTGTCTGATTTGGATAGAGTTTGGTCAGCAAATAGAGACAGATGGCTAAATAGAGCAAGACAGATTGACGAGGGAAAAAAACTAAGTTTCCTTAGGAAACCAGTATCACAAAGACAGCAGTAAAATGGGACTTTTGGATTCACTTATTTCCTCATTCCACATTCTTTCTTGTGACAGTTCACACTTTTCCAAAAGTACCTCTACTTATTGTTTTTCCCTTACCAATTAGACTTGTCTTTCTTGTGTAATTAAATTCACACCTCCCAATTAGAGATAGAATTGCAGTGTAAAAATTAATGGACTACAATAAATTAACCTGAGATTAGAAGAGCAAACACAAAGCACATTTAAGATACTTTCTCAATAATATATACATGACAATACAGATGACACAAAACTATATTCCTATATCAAGCCAAACCTATTTCATTCTCAGTAAATTCTGCTTAAATTTTGTTGGTTTTTTTCCCCTCTATGCTCTATTTTAAGCAGAAGCAAAGAATCCTACAGGTCTCATTATAAAGTGTATTCTTGCAAGACTTCCAAACTATTTTAGAATGTTCTGAAACTTTTGATAAATACAATCAAAATAGATTTTTTGTGTTCCTTTCTAACCATGTTATGTGAAAGTTTGAGATACCATTCCAACAGCAAAATCTCTTACACAAGAGAATAGTTTTATAAGAAGATTAGTTGCAAAACAGTTCCTTTTTATTTCTTTAGTTTTGAAGCAACAGTCTCTGTCTGAAATTTATAAGCCATTCCTTCCTCAGCATTTCAAAAGGTGAAATTTGCTTAGATTAGGTGAAGCATTTCAAGGCCTCAGTTCACCACAATTCCTGGTGTAATGATACAGGACACAACCATTGCAGAGGCCATTTGTTGACCCTTTGCACTAGGCTGTATGCCGAGATACCAAATCTAATAAAAAAAGAGCCAAAGTAGTGATGGGAAGACTACTTCATCTCCACCTTGGAAATGTTCTACCATTCCTATCTGCAAAAAGGCCAAATAGGAATGAAACCATGAAGATTTATGAAATACTGAAGCAGAATACTGGCAAGTTTTCAATATATAAGCTACTTCTCAAATCTGCAGCCCACTGGGAATACTGCACAGCAGGCTGATAGTGCCCATGTCCTGAGATAACTTGCGTGGTGCTAAAAGAAAGGGTTCCTCTTTACTCTGATAAAGTGCACCATTTGATAAACTCTCCCTACAAACCCTCCTTCAGCTATTAAAAACTGAAATATTGTGTTTGCTGCATAACTCATGGGTTACACAGACATAAACATCACACCATTAGCAAGCCCAGTATCAAGTGTAGCTGCAAATCATCAAAATACAGTATCATGGCTTGTAATTTTGAAAATTTATGTTTAGAGAAATAATTTTTCTCGTCAAGAGCGAAAAACTAAACCATAGCTTGCAAAACTGTATTTCAGCACCACAGTACCTTTGTGGCTTGCTGATTTTCTCGGGATGTAGGAATGTGCTCTGGGCTCTGCCTGACCACTCAGGTGTATTATTCTCAGTTTCAGTAGCTGGAAACAGGCAGTTCACTGTTGCACATGTCAAAACTGTATGTACTGCCAACAGTCTCTCCCAAACTGTCCCATACTCAGTTTTGCTGGTATTTATTTACTTCTTAACTATTTTAATGGGCTTGGATTGTGAAGTGTGATGCATGTTTATAGCATGGTGTCTTCTCTCTCCATCAGCTTCATTCCAGAGTGAGCTGGCAAGTAAAAAGAGCTGCCAAGGAGCTTGCAGAGCCCCTGCTGAGAGCTCTGTCACCGTGCCTGCCCTGTCACTCACATCAGCTGGCCCCAGGGTAGCTGTTTCTCCATCACCCTCTCCACCAGGGTGTTTGGGAGTAGCACAGGACAAAGTTCTGCTGGGAAGTGCAGTCTGTGGCTGTGGGGAAATAGGGGCCAGGTGATGGAGATGAGCTGATTGCAGCACTCCCTTTAAACTGCAGACCCCTGGGGGAGCTTAGCTCAGCCTAAGCTTGGAAAGGATGCTCTTTGGGGAGTGGGATGCGAGGTCAGGAAGCTGGGAAGGAGCCACGTGACAAAGGTAAGAGTCCTGCACAGAGACCAGTAACAGTCTGGGGGTATTCCTGAAGCAAATAGTGATTTTGAGCCTGGATATGCAATGAGGATTTTCATGCCTTCCCCTCACATCAGTTCCATTAATGTAACACATGTGTGGATTTATGATAGTGGCAAGCAACCCAAGAAGCAGTGAGAACTATTTCACATTATAGACTCTTGCAGGATGGAGTTCAGGGAAGGCTCTATCTTCTGGCCAGAGTTAAAGGAGCAAAGCAGAAGCCCTTAGGGAATTCAAACTGGACTGGCTAAGGCAATTTTTCTGGTTTGCATTTTTTGTGTAGAGAGCTGCTTGAAAAATTTCCAGCTAACTTTTCCTCCCCAGCCCCTCTTCTGGAAAATGCCAATTCATGAAAATCAACAAGTTTCATGGGAATGTGCTGATTTTTTTAAAAAAAGTATTTTCATTGCATAGAAAAGCAAAAACCGAATGGTGATGACAAGGTCAAGGAATGTTCTGATATTTCATTTCAAGCTTGTCAGTTTTAACATTTCGTCCTGCATGAAATTTTAAACAGAGGCAAATAAGAACTGTGACTTATTTAAGTAAGAAAATCAGTTTATGGTGAACTTTTGTAATTGTGTGGAGCTGGAAATGGGGTGTGCTGAAAACAGCAGGCCTTTTGTGAAGTTCCAGAATCTCCTGCTGTTGGTTTCTGCTAGAGAGTTTTTTTCCTGGGTCAAGAAGCTTGAAATGGGAGAGGGCAGGTCTATGAATGCCCACTGGTTGATGCCCACTTGAGGAATCAAGGTACTGCTGTTATTAATGAGTTTGAAAGAGGACATTGGACCATTGTGTATCCCTAGGCATGGACCTGGGGCTTGTAGCTAATGCTTTCCATAAAGCTGTGCTATACAAGCCTTGGGATTAGATGCTTTGTGTCTGGAAAATCTGTTCTAAAGCTTTAATTCACACCTATCCCTTTCAAATACTAACACTGGGTTACTTACATCTCCCATCTTATTTTGTAGCAGTGTGACTTTAATAAATCCTTAACTGTGGCCAGTGAGGCTCCCAGCACATTTCTGTGAACAGTTATGTATTCATCTACTCTTCTGATGTGATAAGACATAAAATGTCATCAATTTTGTTTTTAATCAGTGGTCTCTGCTCAAGAACATGACTAAGCAAGTTCAGGTGCTCTATCTGCTCCTGTGTTTTTCCTTTTATTAGGAAAATGATTTTGATTTCTTGGAGGGCTTTGGGTTTGGTTATTTTCAGTATTAAGTAGGAGTGAGTGGCGTTGCAGGGGTTGAATGTTTTGTTTTTTAAACTTGCAACAAATTTTAGAAGATATGCTTGTCCTGGAGAACAAAATATATGTGAACATGAAATACTTGTAGAAAATAGAGTGTTTAGGTTTTTTTTATATTTAGACATTCATGGTCTACTTCTGGCTAAAAGTATTTATTTTTCTGGAGTTAGTCTAACTGAAGCAAAGGAACTCCATTTAATGAAAACCTGCTCTTGCAATACAGCTTTTATGGAGAAAGTGTCAGTTGTGTAACAGAATTACCCATTGACTACTTCCCATATGCAAACTGTACCTATGTTCAGGCCAGAAGTGTTAAATTCAGCACATGTTTCTTGTCTGGAGATGGAAGAGGAGCAGCTCAGAGCACCCTGTGAGGGCCATGTGTTGAAGCTGGCAGCCAGACCCCCTCTCATACATATTCTTTCAAATGACAGCAGACAAGCCTGATGTGATGCCCATTTGAACAGTGTGGGAGCAGACCTTTGGAGGGTTTTTTTCCACTTCAAAAGCTCCTCCCACCATGTAAGTCAGGCATTTTCTATTATTTATCTAGCTCTGCTCCTAACGTATTTTATTCATACCCGAATCTCCAAAGAGCTTCATTTATGATTTGTTTCACAATGCCTTTCCTACATGCCTTGGAGAATGAGCTGAGAATCCAATCTGTGCCAAGGTTCACCCTCACCACTCAATCACAGAATAGGCTGAGTTGGAAGGGACCCACAATGATCATCGAGTCCAGCTCCTGGCACTGCAAAGGATGGGAAATATCCGACGTGATCTGACTCATATTCGCTCCAGCTATACAAACTAGATTATAGCAAATAAAAGCTGATCTCTATATTGTATTCAAATAATCCTTGGGATGATCTATGTTTTCCTAATTCATTACGGTGTGTGAGTTTATGAGCACATGGGCCTTGTGCAGCTTCTTTTTTTATTGCCTTATTCTTTTTAAAACTTAGTTTGGCTCAGCTGATGGAAAGTAGGCCACTTTATCTCCTGTGGTGGAGATCAGGTGTGCCTCCATGTGCTAGGGATCCACTGCAAACTCCAAGTGCTCTGTGGGAGTGTTTCTTCCAAAACACACTTAAATCAGCAGCTTCATCCTAGGACCCACAATGCAAAGAATGAGATTTTTTGGCCCACACTTCACTGGGCTTCAGAAATTCAGCACTAATTCACCAAGGCAACACTGTTTTGTTCTCCTCTCTAGGGCTAACTGAGCTGTGCCATCTCTTCAATTCCCCTGTGTGCTGGACAGGACACAGGAAAGTGTCAGGCAGAGCAATGCAGGCTTAGAAAGTGGAGAGGTGAGGGTGGATGAAAAGGAGGCTCCAAGCAGGACAAAGTGAGACCAGAAAATGATGAGCAGAAAGGGAAACATGCAGGAGTGGGAGAACAGTCATGTCCTCTCTGTCTTTGTGTAGCCTGTGCCCAGCTTGGTGTGACTTCCACTGTGGTGTTGAGGGTAACTCCACTAATAGGGGAAGTCGGGAGAGGACTGAATTTAGGAACTGAAGAGGAGGCTGAGGACAGCCATGAGAGCAAGGGAAGGTGTGCAAGGAGACTGCCAGGTGAAGAGTTGCAGCTCTTACTACAGACTGGCCTTTGCTTGTCTGACCTTAAAAACGCGTGAAAAGGGTTTTGAATGATTTGATGCCATGAAAACAAAGGTGGTGCCTGGCTGTAGACAACGGAAAGCACTGAGAAACCTTCCCAGGTAGAGAATGTTCTGTACTGAAGGCCTAGCATTTGGGTCTGAACTAGTCAGTGAGATCTTTGCTGTTTTTCTAGACTTTTGGCTTGACTCATTTGTGAGTGGCCCTTCTCCAAGAAAAATGTTATGCCGTTTCTATGGGATACACAACAAGTCAAAGCTTTTTCAGGATCTGATAATCCTACTTTCCTTGTATGCCAGTGTATCGTACTGTGTGATCTAGTAACTATCTGTTAGCTGCTGGCACTACATTCTGATCCAGCAGTCACCAAATGCCCTTGCCTATAAACACCGCATGGCTACCTAGAAAATACGGACAACCTTTAGAGTGGAGCAGCAAATGAATTCCTGAAAGACACAAAGGCTGTCTCAATGAGACACTTGGTGTGCTGTTTGGCTTCAATCTATATGGTACAGAATGAGGACTTGAGGGACAGTACAAGATGCAAGTTGGTGTGAGAGGTTTGAAAGAACAATGTTCCTTTGCCTTGCTTCTGACACGGGACCATCTCTCACTGGGTTCTGTGAAGTCTTTTACTGAGTTCAGTCTCTACACATTGCAGTGTTGGTCACAAAAATCTTGGTGGCATTACCTGGAGCAGTAAGGAAGTGTAATTCTATAGTCCTGAGCTCTAGCTAACAAAAACTTTGCCTCGTTATCTTGAACCACCCCTGCAAATCTTGTTGCAGAACCTGCAAGAAAAATTGTGTAAGGCATTGAAGTCCCTTTAGACAAAGAATATGATGATGGTAGCTTATAGATCAGGATGTGAAACTTCAATTTGACAGTTCCACAAGTCATTTGACACTACACAGGCAATATTGTAAGCTTGTGTTTTATTTCTGAATCCCTGATGTGGGAAATTAAAGATATACAGTCTGAGCTCTTGGAGCTGCAGTCTGAGCAAGGACAAATACCTGAAAAGGGATTCAACTAAATCATAACAAACTAGGTTTAAAATCAGGACAATTATACAGAGAAGTATTCTAGAAGAGTCATTATGCTTCAAATTAACACTCTCTTCTTATTTCAGAGCAACTTCCTTGTCTTCTGGGAATGTTCTTTGTAGGATGTGCCCATCTCACAGCCGCCTCTCATTGAAGTGTGCCGAGGATGAATTAGGTTTAATGTACTTCTAAGGCTGTGCTTGCTGGTCTTTGCCCATTAGCAGGACAAATTCTGCACACCTGACACACCTATAGTTGCAAAGTCCTTTTGTATGCAGGCAAAAATACTACAGGAAGGCCCTTGGACAAGGGCAGCATATTTACATTTCTCTTCTGGCTTAAGCTGCTCTAACTAAACTGTGTGGAGCAGGGTGAGTGTATCTGTTAATAGTAAATCTTCACACTTATAGTAAAAGTAGGATGCTTTTTGCTTAACTCCTTGTTTTGTAGTGACTTCTGACTAGGTTTCTGCCCATAGTGTTGGTTCTTGAAAGGAAGCATTCTTAATTCTTAGTGCACCCTTATGCTCACAGGCAGGTTTCATGTCTCAGTCCTCCTGGTTTCCACAGGAAAAGGGCATTAGGTACACATTTAAGGGCTAATAAGTACCACTGGGATATTGCATGAAGATGTTCTCTCAACCACATCGTTCTCTGGGACAGAAGTTTCTGCAGGGCAGAGCTATTTCAGATGAGTGCTTCAGTGCCAATGGGAAAAACATAGGGAGAGAGTTTAAAATGGACTCAGAGCAAAAACATTTTCTTTGAACCAGCTTGCTGAGTCTCCTGCATTCCATTAAGAAATGTTTTATAACCTCCAGTGTTTTTAAAGCAAGCCTGTGAGCCTGCCCCTCACCAGACAACGAGCAGAATTTTCTTCTACTTCTATTGGAAGATAATGTGCTTTGTGCTTTTCAGAAGGGTCCTGGTGTGGTCCTGGGTCAGGTACCAAAAGTTTGGAGGGTGGGGGTGGTGTTTAAATGCCTCAGCAGTGGGAGGAAATGTAGGAGCACAGGGGTATGTTCTGTAGGACACAGTGAAGGCATCTAAGTAGTGGACTCTGGTTGATCCGAGCAGGAGCACCCAGAGTTGAAGGCTCTTTAAATCCTCATGTCTTTGAGATTCCTCATGGAGAATACGTTCTGTTGAATGCCCAGTCAATGGATAGGACACTGGACTTTGAGGATACTTCCAGAGATGTCTGGACAAGATGGTCGAGGTACAGGTGAAGATAAAACGTCCTTGGCTTAAAATACTCTGATTGATGGCTTTTCCTCCCCTGGGAAACAAGGGCATTTCCCATATTCACAGCTCCAAGCATTTTTCTTGTACATGGCCTTTATGGTCCCTTTCTTTTACAAGAAATCTGTTTTGACATTAAAATACATTGACAGAAGACTAATCTGGAGGCCAAGGAGGCAGATAGCAGCAAAAGAAATCTCATCTACTCCCAAACATTTTTACACAATTTCCACACATAAGCATGTCAGCTTGTCTTATGCCTCTCACTGACGTGGTATTCAACTATTTAAGGGTCTAAAAGCATTTATCCTCTCCAGGCTTTGTTGAAATAAACATCTAGTCTAATAATTACGTTAGAATTGAAGTGACTGACCTAAGGTTGTACAAGAAATCTGACAGGTGCAAAATTAGAATTCAAGTTGCTGGTTTTCAAAGCAAGACATCTATTTCTTAATGACAACTACATCACATCATAAGACACGGGTAACCCAAACTACTTCAGGGAGGCACTACATCATCCCATTTAGTTTGCCCTAGCTGCTGTTTGAGCAGTCTTTCTCAAATAAAGAAAGAAGTTTGCCTCCCATTAGGGCTACCTTGCATCTCCCACAAGGTTTCCTGTAGATAAAAAAAGCGGGAGAACCAAACTGTTCAGCCGGGCTGAAATTAAAGCCTTCATTTGAAGCCAGCCCTGATGGCAAACATGTCCCCAAAATCATAACATCAGTACAAGCAAATGGCTTTCTGCTACATATAATCTATAGAAACATGGAAACTCTGCAAATGGTTTCTAAGAAACGTGACTAACAACTCCTCACAGAAAGTGCATTCAGGGAAAGCCCTTTTTAAATTTAAGGACAAACATTTCCCTGAGTCACAACTACATTTAACTTCCATATGTTAGAGGAGGAGGAGGTTGTGGCGTAAAGCAAGTGGGAGGTTCCTCCAGTAAAAACTTCAGATGAGCAGTTGCTTCTCCAGGCATCTGCTTGTAGGATTATGCCAGACGAGGACTTTGCATCCATATGGTGCACCGCAAACAAGGCACTCGCTGCTACACAAACATCAGCTGATTTTTGCACATCTCTTTTGTTTGCCTTCTAGCAAACAGTAGGGAGAACCCTCTAATCTCTGCTGGGGCTTGCTGGTTCCTGCCATAATTAAAGAGGAAGCAGGAAATTAAAAGGTACTGTATTCTTCAGGGACAGGGAGAAGCCGAGGTAGAAAATGATTGTGACTTGCCAAGACCACCCAAGGAGCGAGAGAACCCTCAGGCTTCTATTTCCCAGTTTGCAGCCCTCATTGGGAGATATGGGAGATATCTTTTTCCAGATAATCTCCTGGCTACCTGTGCCCCTTTAGCACACGAGGACACAGGCAAAGGATGTCTCACAGCTCAGCTCCTCAGCATAAACCACCCTGGGCTCAGGCACAAGTGGGCTGCACACTTTCTTGTTTAGTGCCTTAATGTGTAGAACTCTCAACTGAGGGACTTAAAATTATCAGCTCTGTGTGTTCAGGTTGGTAGAGCTCCCGGGAGGAACACTGTGGTCCTACAGAGGTTTTGATAAGGATGTTTTAAAGCACAGTGGTGTAGCTGAAAAATTTGTTTACAGTGAGACAAACCTTTCTTCTGCTTGGCTACAGACAGATAAGGTTTTATACCTAGAATCTGGGTGACTGTTTAAAAAAAGAGAAATAAACCCCAAAACAACACAAAAAAACCCTCAATGAACAAAAGAAAAAAAACCAAAAACAAACCCACAAACCTGCAACACTTTGAATAGCTCAAGCTTGAAACTTTGCTAGACTTCTGAATAAGCATGTTTAAGTGTTATCTTCTCTTACAAGGGCTGACTATCCCTGCTTCCAAGGGAAAAGAACACCCTATGGATGCTCCAGCCAGCACAGAACTGTGCCTTCCAGATAAAGAGCCCTTGCAAAAGAAAGGAGCCAGGCAGAAGCAGAATGAAACATAAACCAACAAGTTGAGAATCACTGAAATGATTAATTAAACTGAAATGCAACTGGCCAGATTTTGCTCTCCATTTCACTGGCACTGGTTTGGTTGGTCAACCTGTTGCAGATGTTTCTAGATGACAGACTTTTAAGACACAATTCATCTGTAGGAAAGACTACCCCATAATGGTGTGACTGTGATAAAAGGGGTCCTCTGTCAGGAAAACAGTATTTTTGTGCCAATTTTGTTCATCTGTTTTTAACACCTGTGCTGAGACTGCAAGTGCCACTTGTAACAGTTTTTCTTTGATGCAGACCTTTAAAATAGATTAAGTCAAGAAATCTTTTTGATTTGTGGAGCTGTGTGCATATAAAATCATCCAGATGGCTGAGAGCCAGATGTAGCCTTCTTCAGTCACAATAGTATTGCCATCTCTTGAGTTAACTCCAATGCTTTAGACATTTGCTGCAGCCCTGACTGATGGCAGCAGACACTGTGAGACTCAGCTTGGTGTGAAAGCCCATGGAGGTGTGTTTAGCCACCCTGATTATGCAGAGAAGTTTGCAAATTTTATGCAGGTGTGTTCTGAAACCTCACACACAAACTGCACTGGTGATATTTAGAAGTCTGCAGCTAAGAAGGAAAGGGTATTTAATAGCAAAACCATCAGCATGTGAAGCTACTGCACTGTCTGTGTGATGTTTCTCCTGGTAGCACAGGGGCATACGAAATGCCCTCCTGGGTCAGACCAGCAGTCCCTCTTGGCCAAGTGCTTTCTCTCTGACAGCAGCAACAGCAGATGCTCGTGTGGGGGAACAGGCATGTCCAGCTGCTCTCTGTGGTCCACCCCACTCCCTGAAATTGCTGTGTCAATCATGTTACAGGGCACGTCCATGCCCTCTGCTTTCAAATCCATTTGTAGATCTGATATCCGTGAACTTGTGTGAATCCTTTTTGAACCTGCTGATGCTGCCTCTGTTTTAAAACTCCAGCACACAGCTTCAGGATTTCACTACTCATTCTGTGAAGAAATACTTGCTTTTCTCTGTTTTAAGCCAGTCTTGTACTAGTTTCATCAAATGACCTCATACTGTAGTACTCAACGAACTCCATATTTTGCCCACTAGTTTAATGATATGTTAACTTTGATCATATCTTCCTTCTACCTTTTGGTTTCTAGTTGGGGAGTCCCATTTTTTCCAGTCTCTCATTGTAAAGCTGCTGTTGCATTCCCTTAATTTCTCATTTTCTCCTAATCACCTTGACTGCAAAGCAAATTCAGTCACAAATGAGCATCTCTTTGACTCTACACAGGCTTCTGAAAGACATGAATCCTGCACAAGCACTCATAGGACTATGCACCCCAGGAGTGCAGGAATTCCCTTCCACTTTGCCCCTCCTTCAGTCTATTCCCATGGAATTTTCTTTATCATCCACACTTTGCACTTGTATTGCTGCTCAATGACTTTAAGCATTTGTCTGAGATTAATAAAGCCTTCCCCTTGCATCTCAGTGTAAGATGGTAAGCAACTCCAAACTAATGGAAGATTTGTCAAGTTTATATAAGAAATAGCAGCAGAATTAAGAAGAGATGCTGGAAAACTAGGACCAAAGTCTCTTGCTGTCAACAACAGCTCACTGCGGTTCATTTTGAGACACAGTTACCAGAGAGCATTTTAATGTTACTTCAGATCTTTACACCAGCCTGACTTCAAGGTTAAATATTGAAATGTATGTATCTTTTCTGGCTGCTAATTAACTGTTGGTGTAGACACACTCGGACTTTAGAGCTGTTGTGCACATAAACACAATCCTTGTACTTGTATTCATATTAAAACTGTTCTCTGCAGCAGTCCAAATTCACTGGGAGTTGCTTGGAACATCCATGAGAATTGGTATGAATGACAATACAAGTCAGACCATGATTCCCTAGGAGATTCAAAAAGGCAGGGAGATGCTATCTTCCTATATCATAGGAAGAATGTCACTAAATACTCTGTATCAAACAAGTAAAGCAATTAACTTTTTTCCTTTCTAAACAGATTTTAAGCCCACTGCTCAAAAAGGTTCAAGCTCCTCTCAAAAATTGCCTGTATCTTTTTTTATATGCAAAAATATGGAAATACGTTGAAGGAAAGCTTCCATAAAAAAATAGAAAAATGTGACATTCTAGAGCTGGAGACATCTCCTGTATATTTGCTAAAGATCAGATTTTTATCACTTGCTATAGATGCAAAGTTAATATGCCTCAGGTTAATATAAATATTGGTTTCATGCCTCTTCAAACCAGTGTGGAAATGATGAATCAATGCAGCTTTCAGAAAGCTTTGAGCAAAGCAAAGATTTAAGTAGGAAAATTCTGACACAAAGGCATCCAGTGTGGAAGGATGTGGCCCCAAGAAAGACAGCAGAGCTCTAAGACCCCCTTCCCACTGTTCCTCAGCAAAGGGATATCTTGAAGGGAGGAGAAAAAAGAGATAGTAAGGGGAGGCAGAGGAAATCCATCAAAAACCTCCTTTGTAGCAGTGCACAGGAAGCCTAGGAAAGGCCCAGGGAATTTCAGACCCTTAAACTCCCATGCACAGGGACAAATGCTGGAGGGGAGCTTTGTTTCACACAGCAGATGCCCCAGGCAGCAGTCAGAATGATTAACTCAACGCTTGCATGGGCTGGTGACGCTGCCCTATAAATAGACCTTAGCTAAGTTTTCAGTTCCACAGACTGGGGGCTTAAGCAAACAAGGTACAGCTTAATGAAGATATCATGACATAGGATCAAGAAGTGCATACCAACCCATGCCTTTTTTTTTCCCCCCTGGTTTTCCCTCAGTAATGCACAAATGAAAGCGCAAATGTCGATATACTCCCAGAGTTTAAGGATTCTGTCAAATATCTGATTTTCAAGCCTGAAAAATTGACCTTATTCTCTGGGATAACGGATTTTTCCTCTTGGCAATTTTGGACAAAGTGAAAAATGTCAGTCAGACAGTTTGCTTTGGTATTGCAGCACTGAAGCAGAAAGTTGAGGGAACTGGAGAGAAGGGCAGAGGAGGTTACTTTATAGAGAAAAATTGCATTAAACTCAGTTTCTGAGTGAAGATGAAATTGAGGTTCCCCTTAAATGAGTTATTTCCCCCACAGCTTGTTTCAGCAGCAGATGAGCTCCAGAACACTCACTTATTCACTTGTTGCATCGTGGGGAAAGCACAGCAGAAGAGACGATAACCAAGTTACAGACAAGGCTCTGACTCAGGCTGGGTAATACCAGACACAAGCTCATGTCAGTGCTCTGTCATTCACTGCATGCACATAATGCTCATCTATGACGTGTCCATGCAGAGTACATGCATTTTTTAATATCAATTTCCCCAGTTGAAACTGCCCTAGTGGTGTTAAGCAGTGCCTGTGTCGCTGGTAGATGCGCTGAGCTCTGAGGATGAGATTCTTTTCACCCTTAACCTAAGTGAGGCGTCAGCAAATCCATCAGAGGAGATTTATTTAGAAGATTCATCACACTGCTGCCCTGGCTGCAATAAAACAGGCTATAAAATTCCACCAAAGCTAAACAGCAGTGTCCTGCTGAGCTGATGTAAATGCCAGTGCACGGAGCGCCCCACGCTCACTGCTGTGGGCAGCTTGAACTGAAGTCTAAGGATAAACAAGAGCTTCCTCACTGCTCTGCAAGTGCTAAACCTGGGGAAGACATTCGGATCACTAATTCTTTTAAGAGTCTTACAGGCATTTAGCTAAGACAAACATCTAGGAGCAAGGTGGACAGCTAAAATTAATTTAATGCACCAACAGTGGTTTCTGGGGCTACTGCTGTGTGGTACAGACCCAGGGTATTAGAACTGCTTCCCAAGCTGCTCACTGTCCTCACTAGAACGTGGTGTTCCAGCCCAGCACTAAAAAGCCTAAAAAAAAAAAAAAATCTCACTCAAGGAGCTGCAGGGAACTGATCTCCAATTGAACTGGATAAAAAATAACTCTTCAGGAATGGCTTCTATATAGGACAGTAGATAAACTGGATACAGTAGATAAAATAGAAAAATAGATATTACCCTCATGGAGGCAAGCTTTTTTCTTCTTCAGCACTCTAGTTTCTTAAATTCATAAACAGCCCATATAAACCCCGTGTTCTGCTTGAAAAGTGGAATTCCTTTTGCAGGACTGCAAGCCTTGCCCAGGCTCCTCAAAAGACAGTGGATATATGAAACCACAAACCCCAGCTGGCAAGAGATAATTGGAGAGATATCCATTTGTGTGGGTGCAAGTATATCCATCTCCCTCACTGTTTATACTCACTGTATCTTTCTCCTGGACCACTGAGGTATAACCCAAAGCACAGGGCTGAGAGGGTTTTTGTGCTGGTGAGAGGTGCTGGCTGGTCTGACAGCCACTGAGACAGGAAACCTCCACTTATCCATGGTGTAACCACCCCACAGGCAGTAGCAGGAGGGAGATATCCCTTTGCCAACATGTGGCAATGCTCAGTAGGGAAGTGCCTCTAAGTGGGTGACTTGGATTCACTCCTTATTTCTAGTTGCACTGGATGTAAAAAGGAGTGCACATTGGTGTGAGCCTTCAATGGAGCTTTTTACAGAGATGAGGTAAAGCAACTGAGACTTTGCCACTAATCTCTGAGGTTGGGACCTGCATTTTTTAGCTTCCAGAACTGCTTCCCGAGACAAATCTGTTTCAGATAAGCTAATGGAAAAGCAACCTTAATCCTAAATTGCTGTTTGCTCTTCATTTCTTGGGACTTTTGTCTCCTGTGCACTTCATTACTTCCTCAGAGCCCCTGTGCCCACGTTTTTCCCCTACACAGCTTCTTGAAGAGAAAGTGTCCCTCTATCTAGGGCTGGAATGTTTTCCATAAGGATAAACTCGTGAGGAAAATTTAACTTCCAGCTCCAGCATGTGAAACACAGCTCAGGACTTCCAGAGGCATTGGCTTGCTACCAAACACAGGTATATTTTCAGAAGCACAGCAAAGGCTGTGCTGACATGCTAACCCCACTCTTGTCATATTTTGTGTTCCTGCTTTGGGGAATGATAACCCTAGAACACCTGGGCAAGGTTGCTACAAGAGTATTTTTTTTCCCTAACCTTGTTCTTAGGAATGTCTGTGTTGCTTCTGCAGACATCTTCCAGAAAAAAAAGGCAGCCTGGAGCAGACAACCAGCATGGAAATATCCAGCCTGAATGGTTAAACCTATGCAATGTCCTAAGAAGCTCAGGAGGGCCCTGGTACTACCTTGGCATTATTTAAGTCTGTGTTAGTAGTTTTGCTTCCAGCTCCTGTCAGACTGAAAACTGAGGCTTTTCCTGACAGATGACACTCATCCCTGCCAGAGAAAAAAATGCAGGAGCCACACTGACCTCACTTCCACAGGTCAGAATTGTGAGGCAGCACAGCTGAATAGGTCCTGGTGTTGAACCTATGGTCCTGATATGTTGTGTGCTACTCATTAGCATTGTCTCCTCATTATTTTAATTGCCAAAGCTCTATACAAAGCCCCTCTTTTCTTCACTCTGAGAAGTCTGAGCCAGGCTCATGCAGAAGTACCACAATGCTGCTGAACAGAAAATTTCTGTGACTGAGGGCATGTTCTCGCTGTCCTGTGATAAGAAGCACTCTGCTGGTGTCTGTATCTGGGAGATGAAGACAGAATGTTGTGGTAAATCTGTATTTATGTAACTGAAAAACATAACGTGCTGAGAGGGGCATTTTAAATCACGCAGACAGGAGGAAGACAGTCCTTGGTCCAAGAAGTCAGGGTCTAGATTGAGCTGGAGTGGTCTGGGTTAGACTCCTGGGTTAGATCACCTTGGTATCAGTTACTTAGTGGGTTTATCCAGTGTGTCCTTGGTATGTGAAATCCATGCTACTGCAAGGGCATGTTAGTGCTGCGCTGTGTAAAGTCTCATGTTGTTGCAAGGCAGGGGTGGAAAAGAAGTCTGGAGTATAACTTTATCAGATACTGTGCTTTTAGAGAATTTGTAGGAAGTGCTCCAAATTTTGAATGCAAAACAATGCAGCACCTAGGACTGAGGAGATAGTGGACAGCGGGCACAGTCCATGGCACAACCGATCCTTTTCTTGATGGCCCCGCTCCAAAGCCCACAGACATAACCACAGGCTTTTTCATTTATTTTCATATATCAGCCTCCTTCTATCTGTGAGGGCCACAGCATTTGTTCAGGACACTGTACAAGGTTATTAAGTCTAGCATTTTGTGGAGCCTTGAATTAATCTTTAATTTTCCATAACTAATGTTCTTTATTAGCTTTGCAAATAATCCTGTGAAATTTTCATCTAGTTTTCAAGAGTTATAACTAAAGCTCACCTTTCTGTGACTTTGCTTTTTCATCTTCCAAGGGTATTAACTTAGATTTTTCTTTCTAAACCTGACTGCTTCTAGATTTCCTCCCCAATATTTGCAGGATCTCCTCTGTGCAAGCTCTTATTTTATTTGCCATTGTGTTTTCAAGTCTTACACCTTGGTCAGAGGTAAAAATGTTCATGTTATCATGGGTCAGTGGAAAGCTCCTTATTGTTTTTCTGATCTTCATGTTACTCTTTAGAAGAAATTCCATCTGTATTCTGCTATTCCACCTGCTCTTGTTAATCCCTATTCTTGCAAATAAGCCACTGCTGCACAAATTGTGCTGTTCATTTTAATGACTTCAAATGCATAAAATTTGCAAGTTCTCATTAACATCCCTGCAGTGCAGTCCAAATATTGATTCGATGAATGCTTTCAACCTAGTGCCATGAAGTTATATGTTGAATAAAACAAATACAGAAAGTTACATAATTTTTTCTTAAATGCTTACTGTTATGAACTGTTTTTAAAGAATATTATCATGCAAATCATCTGTCTCATAAAATGAAGAGGGGGCTCCATGTGGTTAGTGTGTAGGAATGAGCAGATATATACAACACAAACTCTGCTAAGAAAAAGGAAAGTAGTCCAGAGGAGAGGATTATGACTATAGCAGCTTTAGCTCAGTGGGGAAAAAAAAAAGTCAACTAAGCACCAGGGAAAAAATTCTTAATTTAATATACTCATGGTCAACAAGATCGTATTTTTCAAGTCAGGAAGGGTTATTGCAGCCATCAACTCTGACCCCCTTGCAATGAAGGACATAAAATGTTTGTCACTGGGGAAATTATTTAATGAGGAATAAAGTCCTAGAGCGTTCATGGTATGCCTAAAACTAGACAAGCTTTGCACTGCTGAGAGCAGCAGGCTGGAGAACCCTGCACTGCCTGCAGGGTATAATAGCACAGACAGTCCATACACACATCTCACATTGGTGCCAAGCAGTTCCTCCAGGGTCATTCAATACTGAAGTGTGGCACCAAGTGCACCACCTGTGTGACAATATTTAGGCAACAGGGTTTTCTTTTAAATGCATGGGCTGAGGGAGCTGCTGTGATGGCTTCTGGAGGCACAGATGGCATAAGTCCTCCTACAGTAAGGTGGTAAATAACACTTCTTTTAATGGTACTTTTTCTTTTAAAGGCAGTGGCTATGATGTTGTGCTGAGAGGCACAGGGATAAACTGAAGGTAGAACAGTCATTATGCATTATACAAGAGACAGTGCCCGTTTCCATAGTGGTCTAGCACCTCCATGCATCCATGCACTTTTCTAGTCTGTTCTGTGGCTACCACTGGGACCCTGACCTTACTCTTCAAAAAGCCTGCAATCCGCCTGGGAACTAGAGAATGCCACTCTGTGCTCCAAGCTTCAGGAAGATAAGTTTTTCTACAGGTCAATATTCATACTGAAAAAAACCAAACCCAAACAAAACACACCATGTTCATTCTGTTCTCCAAATACAAGAGCAACATCATTAAGACCATCCTTGAGACTCTTCAGAAACCGTAGAGATGCAACTGGGTTACACCTTAAAAAGGTGTAAGGGTTCTCACCCAGGTGCAGAACTACTCTCACTGGTTTAGTACTCTGAGGCACCCTGAGCATCCTCTGTTCATGACTGGCCCGTAAACTTTTTTCTGAGAAGAGCAGTTTGAGATCTGAGAGTACTTTTGCAATCAGCAGGTTCGAAGTGTTTCGAAATGCTACATGGAACATGCCTCTAGAATGCCACAGGACTGTAGAGCCCTGACTTCTTAAGAGTCACCTGCTGAAGTGAACAGAGAACTCCTGGAATTGCACAGTGACTTTCAGCACAGGATGTCAGACTGCACACACTTGTACCTAAAGCCTTTTTTTTTTCATCCTCTGTCGTGTTATCCAGAACAAAAATATTTTAACCTTAACCAAGAGCAACAGTGTTAATGGGAATGAGCAGAAAATAACAGTGCACAATCAAGCTTCAAGGTGTTTTCATCATGAGCCTGTTTCCCTAAGCCCTAATCCCTATTTGCAGCCTGTCCCTGTCTGTGCTGTGGCACTGGGAACAGAAAGTAATATTTGCAGCACTCTGATGTGCAACAAAGTCCCTCAGACTGGGTGATATTAAACACTTTCACTGCTTACTAGAAGGCACCATTCAGTAAATTTTTAGCAATTGAGGAAATGCTATAAAATGAGCGGTGCAAAACTGTTTTAGGTGATTAAAAAGTCTTTTAGATACAGACCTAATGTGAGGTGAGATAGAGGATACTGAACGTGGAATTAGTCCTAATGATACTGAAACTTTGTCCAGCTGGGTCTGAAAACCTGCAGGCAAATCATGATCTTTTTCATACCTATAAAATGTTAGCACTTAAAAAACTGTTTGAAGGTTCTCTTGCATTTTCCATGGTCTGTCTCCTGCCTCATCATTACAGGGATGCCAAACAAGCCTGCTCCAGAGCTGATGCTGATTGTACCATGCACATCAGGAACTGCATGTGATTTTACAGATAAATATACATTGTAGCTGCTTAAGAAAAAGGCAACCTTACTGAGGCTTCTTCATGAAAATGAAATAGGATAATGAATTCTATATATTTTGGTGGTTTGTTCTGTAGAGGGACACTAGGGAAACAGCCAAAGCTCCTTTCTTAGCTGAGAATCCAATGTGCCTGCCTTTGTAAGCAGGAAAGAGTTGAAACAGAGCGTTATCTTTTCTGAGGAGTCCTAGAATTCTGCAGAACTACACATAAGACCTGTCTGCACTACAGAAGTATTTCTTAGAGTACAGGCTCCCAAACTCCTCCCAGTCTGCACTGAGCACTCTGTGAATTTCCACCATAGTGGTACTGAGTTGAATCTCAGGGGCCTCGTTCATGCTAAGTCCTAAATAGAAAATTAATGAAGAAAACAGTCATACTGAGTATGTTTAAAATAGAGGTAGTTTGTCTTTGTGAGAGAGGACTGGTTATTTCAGATGCCAGGTCAGAAACTGCAAAGAAAATTTGCTAAGAAATTACCAAAGTGATACTGAGGATCCATGATGGTGGTTGGTGAGAATGAGACTGCTTTAATTATACTAACAAAAGGGTGTTCTTGCATGAGCTGTAGTTAGTTGAGATTACTAAGAGACACTAAAGGTTAATTAAACGCAAGATTTTGATTTCTTGCCTCAGTCTGTGCTTGCTTTTCGTTCAGTGAGACAGAATCAGTTACTAGAAGGGTGGTCAGCTGCTGCTCCCAGGACCAGTCTGCCTCTCTCCAAATGGGTCTGAAACATCCATTGGGGTCAGTCACTTCCTTTCAAGCAAAGAACGAGCCTGTATTGCTCTTTGTCATTTTCTTTCGTCATTTATTTTTCATGCCTTACCAGAACAGCTCATAAATGAATCCCTCTCCCACTGACACCTAACGGGCAGAATTTACACTTTTCACTCATCAATTATCAGTAGGATGTGTTTCTTGTTGCTCAGTTTGGATTGTTTGCCATCTATGGCCAACTTATGTTTGTTAGTCTCTGGCTGGATTATTCACAGTCTACACCCAAGCCTACTTTAGTGACAAAGTTGTCACTAGGACAAGGATATGAATGTTTGATTATCCAGGACACAACTTAATACAGTAAGTTGTCTGTGTCTTGTTGTCTTCAACCTTTCTGCACACAGCTCTTCAGAGGCAGGGGTTGATCCTCATGGGAAAACTGCTGTGCTTCCTGTTCTTGTCATTTGATCAGCAAGGTAAACATAAATAGAGTGGATTTGAGGGCCACATCTGCAGTTGCCCTTGCTAGATATGAATTACAAGAGCTCCCAATCCCCTTGCTTTAGTCAAATTGTTGGCTGTGGTCAGGAAATAAGGCAAATTTCTCAGCTGCCTCTTGCAGCACGAGGAAAGGGGATTGTGTGAGCCCAGCACAGCAGTGGGAGGCTGGCAGACCACTCACCACTCCCAGCTTTGCAAAGAAGTTTATTTGGCCAGATCCTCTGGGGGGGTGAGCAGGCACCCCCTGCCCAAACAGCTGTAAGACTACATATCCCTGAAGGACAACTTTCTAAATAAATACATGAATAAGGACGCTGATACACCTTTCTCATCATCTTTGATGATCTTGAGACCTACCATGCTCCCTGTAGATAAAGGTCAACTTTTCTTAATTGGAGATAATTTTTTTGAAACTTGGCCTGGACATAGATCTACCAAAGCCATTTAGTGGATCACTATTAAATTACTTCATGTTGGAAATCATCCTCGAGGAGAGCCAACTCCAGTGCACATAACCACAACAGTCCAGTTGGGCTAAGCAGCAGTGCTTGGCATCACAGATTCTGCCACTGAGGTTGGTTAACAAGGGGTTTGTTTTGGCACTCATAGTCCCATGTCCCACACTTGGCAGAGTTTGGGGTTTGGTGGGGATGTTTTTGTGTGTTTTTTCTGCCACCCATGGGTCTAATACTTCTGCATTCTTCTGTAGTGACTCTTCAATATTTTTCTGTTTATTCTGCAGTGAAGAAATAAATAGCTCACCGATTTTTTTTTTTTAGCCTCTAATTCTTTTTTACACTTTCCCGCTTTGAATGACAGTTTTGAAGTTCTCACTTTGTAAAGCTCCTTAAGGGAATGGGTCATTTGCTAGGAAGGTCAGGAAAAGATCATGGTTGACAGCTCTGTCTAACTGGCTTCCACCGTGGTGGGGAGTGGGATTTTGCTTCCCAGGGCAGGCACAGAGATGAGCTGCTGACAAAAGCAGCTCCCCAGAGCAGGGTTGTGCAAATCTCTGATAGACTATATTATAGTTAGACTGAGAGTTGGATGGAAAATACAGCCACATGAAGGGGAGAAAGGAAGCAAACACAAGCTCCTTTTGTGCTTGTGGTCCTGTGGGTCAAAATGAAATCAAGCCCTACTGGGGGAGTAGTGAAAGACAGGATTGCCAAATATGTTTTTAATGAAAATAAATGTCGCTTCTGTGCTTTATTTTGCCGTTAATAATTAATGTCAGTGGATAAGTCATAAAGGGTCATAAGGATCCCACTGGGCTGATAGGGGTTGGGTCTCAGATGCTGCCAGCCTGGGAGCCATCCATCAGGCTGGATCTCAGCAGCCCTGGTCTTGAAGAGAAGTCATGGAAAGGAGCTTTGGCAATGCCCGGGTCACAATTCCCTTGGTGACTTGAGACCATCAGGCTCTCCCTTCCTTCACCTCAGTTCCCATGCTGGCCACTTGAGGACAGTCCCCGTGGCATGCCTTGCCAGGAGGGTCATGGTGGTGGCCATTGTTCCCACAGCCCTTGGGAAAGCTACAGTGCTGCTCAAGCACTAAAGAAATTCCCTCCCTGGGAGAGTATATCCTGTGCTCTGTCCAGTTGCCTCCTTCCAGCTTGAAAACTTTTCAAGCCACTTATCCAAACAGTTCCCACGTGGTAAAACACCACTGGCCCAGGCCTCTGCCTCTTGCTTGTCTGCAGCTTGTTTTCTGCTGACCCCAGCGTGGCAGCAGCAGAACAACCTGTGAGTGTCAGCAGCTTTGTGTGCTTTCAAAACCAGGCTTGATGTTTTCAACATACTCTCTCATTTTCCTGTGTGCAGACTACTGTCTAACATTTCTGGAAAGGCAGCTGGAGACTCCAGCCAATTTCTATGACATTTTAAAGCTGCACATATGTTTAATATATCTACTACTTCCTTCCCCAGGGCTTCATGCTTCTCTTGCCATTCATCTTTTCGTACTGCATGCATAGAATATGAGTTATCTACAGCGTCACCGCCATAATATATGGCATTTCCCAACACCTACATGGCAAATCCATTAGAAACTGTAACAGCTGCAGACTAACTCCAGCAGTGTGAATGCTCTACCTGGTGGGAAAAGACCATAAAAAGAACTTTTCCCATTCAGAATTATGAAAAGGCGATAGAAACAGATGCACCTCCCTCCTCGGTTATTTTTCTGTCTCCAGGAAGAGGTGGGAGTCAATGAAAACAGGAGGGGCTGGCTGGATCTGAGGTGAAAGGAAAGAAATGCGGGCTCAAACAGCAGGCCAGGTTGAGAGTTGGTGAGGTGGGAGTCCCATAACTAATGGGATGGCAACAGGGAACGCTCTGTCAGCACCCCACAAACAGCGTGTGGGGAGGGAAGGGAAGCTGAGGGGTGCCCTTGCCCAAAGCTGCCTCTGCAGCAGGGGGTGTATAAAAGACTGCCAGGAATGCTGAGCAAACACAGACTTGGAATAAAAGCAGCAAAGGGATGTGGATGCCATAGTTTCCTTGTTATCTTATAGAAATTCTTCTGCTCTCCTGCTCACCACAGTGCTGGGAGTGCCTGCCAGGCATGTGGTGAGAGGGCACAAACACCTTCAGCCACTAGCAGCTAATCACAGCCCTGTAACCAGGGCTCAGTTGAAGCCTAAAGAGTTTTATTGATCCTCCTACTCTAAGGCAGTGTTAGTTTTTCATATACCTAATGTATTTATTTTTGGGTGCTGTAAATGTAAAAGGTTCAAGGGTGGCACAAAAACAAACGCAGAAAAAGAGAGTTTGCTTGAGAAATACAGACATAACTTGTTTCTCCTGCTCTGCCACAAAGCCCAAATGGGTAAATTTACCCAATTCTATGACCATGACTAACTATATGAAGATATACACTGCTTCCCTTTTTAACCTGTGTGAAGCTGGCTTCACACAATGACTGCCTGGAGCAGTCAAAGCTTGGAACATCCTCAAAATCCAAGCCAAGGAATGGCTTCCAGGACAGTAGGAACCACTTCAGAGCGACTGTTCTTTGCTGCATCACACCACTGCTGCCAGGATTAGCTCATCTGGATCTCATGCCCCGAGCATTTGATGATGCACAGTGCACTGACAGTGAGGGCAAAGAACAACCAAGGAGCTGGAGATGAGAAACAGAGATGGGAGGGAGCCCAAAGTGAGGAGGCTGAGAAGGCACCTGTACATGCAAAATTTCCATGTAAAGTACAAAAACCATTTCACCATATGCAGTCTTTAGGGAACATGTACTAAACTGGTAGGGGGAATGGGGAGGGTGACAGCTGAGAAGAAATGAGGCAAAAAAAAAACGATATGGAAGGCAAGGGGTAGCTGGAGACTTCAGATATCAGGGAGGTGAACAACCAGTTTGTGGAAGAATAAAAGTCTTGGTGTTCCTGAAAGGACCTGTTGAGGCCAGCAGCCTGGGAGACACCAGTGCCCTCAGTGCCCTGGTGGGGAACAGCAGACTGACCAAGACCCTGCAAGCCTTTACCTTAACCTGACAAACCATTCCTGGGACTCCACCAGGAAGCTTTGCAATTCTCTTTGGCAACACTGCAGGAGACAAGTGGGCAGGACAGTTATCTTATCAGGGCAAGAGCTGCGGGGGGTGGCTAGCCACAGGCCTAGGGAAAAATTTGTGCTGCACACATAAATCTTGAATGCTGGCATTCCTTCCCCAGTAATCAAACAGCAGGCTATATTTAGCCCAACCTAAACAAAAAAAAAAAAGAAAAGGAACAGCAGGACTAGTCTTAGCTCTAACAGCTGCCCCCAGCTGCTCAGAGGGGACACAGGTAGAGCTGATGTCAGATGTAGTTAAATGAGATGGAACAGGGGAGGCAGCTATGCTTGAATGAACAGCGTTGGCATTTGGTTTGAGAAATTCTGCATTTTGTTATTTCATGGTTAGCCAGAAGGAAGATCAAATGTTGAGCAGAGCATGAGTGGTTTCTACTACACCAAGGACAAGGCTACAGTGAACCAGGGATAGGCAAACAACCAGAGGAAAGGGAGGACAGAACAAGAACAAGCAGAGCAAATGCTTGTATGCCTAGCCCAGGTTCCTGGTGTTCCTCCTCTTCAGTTCCAGCATGACAAGAATCAACAAACGCAGTTTTGAGAAAGTGCAAGAAGGACTGTTGACTAAAGAGCTTGTGTCTGTGTGGCAAGGCCACAAAGCAACTTATTTCTCTGATCCAAGAACCCTGGACAGGAGCATGGGAAGGTCATTTTAATGCCATTGGTTGCTTGCAATATTACTTGCTCTAAGGAGGATGTATTCTTGCTGGGAAAGAAATAATCTTAAAATTAGTGACCTGCTTACTGTTATGACTTATACACATACATGCATAGTATGCTCAGAGAACCTGGAGCTGGCTGCGAAGTGTAAAACCAAAGAATGTAAAAAATAGATGTGTTTAATGAGTACTTTACCAGTGAAATAATACAGGACTATTAATATAGTGGGTGTTAAACCTGATCACTGAATAATCACTTAAGCATCTGGTTGTCATTGGATTCTTAAGGACAAAGGGAAAAAAGGCAACTGTTCTGCTTCACTAGTGTAAGGAAAAAAAAAGAAAACAAAAACAAAACCCACAAAGAAATCCAGAGTCTCTTTCCACCCCCATTTCTGAATTTCAGAGGCACCTTCTTGCAGTAATCCTCCCTCCATACATCCATTGGTGTAGCACGGACTTTGAAGC
This sequence comes from Ptilonorhynchus violaceus, assembly GCA_013397565.1. Classification (NCBI taxonomy): domain Eukaryota; kingdom Metazoa; phylum Chordata; class Aves; order Passeriformes; family Ptilonorhynchidae; genus Ptilonorhynchus; species Ptilonorhynchus violaceus. Next base: position 1,023,132 of record VZRJ01010912.1, on the reverse strand, counting down.
TCTTGTGGTAGCGTTCCCTGCCTTACTAGCAGAGCTGTGAGCTTGATAACTAATCACTCCCTAATAAATCATGCTTCCTTCCAAAAAGTCCCTGAAATGCAACTAGTGGGGGAAAATATATGAGCAGGGATTTGTGAAGCAGAAAAATCACTTTGGGCTTCTTTCCCAGTAACCCACAGGGTTTTTTGAAGGGGTGGGGGGTGTGACACTGAATTCAGTTCTATTTCCCTCATGCCCAGACTTTGGAACTGGGAAGTGATCCCTGGTAGTGTGTTTCAGACATATCCCCAAATAATGAAAACAAAACACAGATTTCTTGAAGGCCTCTCTGGCTTGGCTGCTGCTTGAATTTGTTCTGTAGCAACTTTCAAAACCAGGTGTCTTTCTCCCAGATATGTCCCCCCATCCTGGGTTAGACAGGTGAAGATAGCATAAGCCAGCAGGTACAAGATATGGCCTGCTCAGGATTTTCCCAGCTGTGACTCTAAAATGACTGGAGTTGCTGAGATCTGAATTTCTGTGATGGCACAGGCTGTTCACCAGATGACACTGAAGCCACTTTTCTGGTCACCCTTTTGCCCAAATGGAAGCATCTGAGCTCTTGCTGGATCAAAAGGTGACAAAAGCCCTGTGCCTCATGTACCTGTTTGCACAAGCAAACAGTTTGTGTGGCTGCCCAGGAGCTGACACGTTTATGGGGGGAAGCATCCTCCCTGTTGCTGAAGCCCCAGTAGAACCCACCCACACTTCCATGTCCCATTGCACAGTCCATCCAGACAGATGAGAAGTGCATCTGCCAGGGGCTGGGCAAACCATAACACAGAAATTTGGGGCGTTCAGCCTGGCACACACACAGCAGAAAGGCAGGTTGGACAGCACACGCTGCAGCTGGACATTGTCTCTTTTTTGGCCAAAATATAAAGGCTCCTAAGCAGAGGTATTTTGAGCATTCATCGTGAACTGAGTTATGAGTTGGAAAAGCATCAGCTATGCAGTATTATCCAGTACATGCCCAGTTTTTCTCCTCCTGCTTTGTACATTTTCACTCCTCTTTAGCTTTCTGGGCACATACTGTATCTTGTGATGACATGGAAGAACAAGGCCTTTAAGTCTTTATTAATTGCTACTACTGTAATTTTAAAAGGAGCTATTTAGGAAATTCTCATTTTTGTTACCATAGGAATGAAGCTGTAGGATTGAACGAAAGAACAATTTAAACAGCAATGTTTAAGTAATTCACTTCAACTTTAATTCTCTGCTCCATCCAAGCTCCTCTGGGGCGTAAAGAAAAAGGCTTTAAAAGCTTTCTCCCCTCCTCGGTGCCACTTGACTTCCAGCCCAAATTAGGAGGTACAGCCCTGTTATCTACAGCAGGTCTTAGCAATGTCCCTTCCCACCCACAGAGCACTTCCTCCTTTTCCCGAGTGAAGCAGCTGCAAAGTGCTCCTTGGCTCAGGCAGAGCTCCTCGTCTGGTTTTTTTCAGCTAGTTTAAAACAATGTTTATGCAGCTTTTATACAATAAGAACTGGCTGAATGGAGGAGCATTTAGTCTACGGTATGAGAGCAGGTTGGGATGCTTGTATCTGATGAGTTTGCCCGTTACTGAGCGTAACTGTGAGCTAGAGAAACTCTCGTGTGCCCCTTTCTGAGTTGGTTTGCTCCTCTTTTTCTATTTGAAAAGTTTAGGTCTACATTAAGGAAAAAAGCAAAACAGGACAGGTGAGTTGATCAGCCATTCTGCTGGCCTTCTCCAGCAGGCAGGAGGAGACAAGGCAAGGAAGGAGAGCAGGGAAAAGCTGACACTCACACTTGCTATTGCCTCCTGTTTGTTTTTTAAACCTTTGAACCGTGGAAACTTGATAAGCAGCAAGAAAGGGGAGAAAAGTTTTGTTTTCCCCGGCTTTAGCTTTTTTGAGATGCTATCACTATTCAGATTTGTGAACAGTGTTCTGGTTTCCCACCTCATGTTTGGGAGAGCCTCAAAGGGACTGCTTTGTAGAATAAGGAATTTTGCAGCCCTTTAAACAGATGTGTAGCATTAATGATGAGATTGGGGTGTTCCTCAGCTCTCAGTCATGGCAGCGGCTCCAGTGACTTCCACAGTGCATGAGGGGCAGCTTCAGCTCCTCATGTGTCCTGAAGCACAACACTTCTTTCTTCGTAGCTGCTTTGACTCCCTGATCTCAAGTCTGTCAGGAAGTGAAAGAGGAGCCTCTCCAGGACATTACAAGACGTGTCTGTAACTTCACAGATGCTGTCAGGTGCTTCAGCCACTCACAGATTAAGAACCTAATGCCTGGCTCTTCCTCAGCAAAGGAAGACGAGCCAAGAAAGCAAGCCAGTGACCGTATTTTGGCATGACTTTCTGGCAACTACAGTGGCCTTATTTATCACCCAAAGTCTCCTTTTCATTGCATGAGTGCTCCAGCCTTCTGCCTTGTGCTCTTGCTTCTAGAGTCTGGCTTATCTTCCAGCTGTCTGGCCAAGTCTGCTGCAGTGAGCTATGGCCACAGGATCCTGTCTCAACAGCCCATGACAAACGGGTCACAGGGATGGGGGATGACACGGTGACACTAAAAAGGACACTATCAACACCGTTCCAGCAGGGTTTTATCCACCAGACCCAGCTGTCTGGAGACTGCTTTGTGTCCAGCTGTGCTTTTAGCAAAGGTGTAGTGGCACTTTCACGGCTCCCGCTGTTGTTACTGTTGGCTACAGGCAAATAGGTATTTTCAGATGCCAGCCCCCTCGCACACACAAACTCGTTTCTCTGGAGTTGGCTGAGCTGTTGAAACTGGATCCTTTTATGGGAATGTACAAGAGGGGTTTTCATAAGCAAGCTGGAGATTCTGGGAGGCACAGTTGCTGCTCTGTTGAGGTGGCTGATAGCACTCTGTGGCCCCTCCACCCCTTTAAATTTACCTTGTGCTGCCCACTTATTTGTGCCTTCATTTGCACATATATTCACATATATGGTCACAGTCAAAAGAGGGGACTTTATTCATATTTTTTGTAGTATTTCCTTGCATCTCAAAGAGAAAAAGAGAGAGGAGGAGGACTTTGAAGGACTAGGATGTTTTTATTGGCTTTTCATTTATCTCCCACCCAGTTCCAGGACTACAGGAAAACATTTTTACTATATATACGTTTATACTATCCTAGTACATTGAAGTCTACAAAAAGGATACAACAGGTAAAAAAGGCTCTTGTTGATCCTATGCATTTTAACTGAGCACTTAGCAGGTACTTTTGTATTTTTTAAATATAAGCTTTCAAACTTTTAAGAATACCAGGCAGAGGGGACTCTTCTAGTGTTTCAGTTTTCCTGCAAGTGCTTCAATATTCTCTCGCATTATTTTCAATCCAACCCAAAGACTGGATAACCACAGAAACCACCAACTGAATGTAAGGTGAACCACTGAAGTTGCAAAACTTGGGTACAACAGTGAAATACGAATACAAAAGAGGGGATGGGGTGAGTGCAGCAGGGAAGAAGGAACAGTTTAAACTTATCTCAGTCTATTATCAGCATCCCCTCGGGCATTCTATTCAGAAAGGCAGAATTTAATCTGCATTGTCTTTGAATAAGCAGTATAATCTCTAAGATCCTCTGCCTCACATATGCTTTTCTTCCTGAGTGCTGACAGAGCTGCTTCAGCGATAGTGTTCTGGTAAAATACCTTCTGGGTAAACGCGCTTTTATAAACAACCCACTCTGAAGTTAGTGAAACTATAACACATTTATGGGACAGAACCTTGGCATGTCTAATGTAAAAGTCACTTTGGGGAACTGGAGCTGCTTGATGGCAGCTGAGTCTAGCCTAATGCTCTTACCAGGACATCCTATCCCCTGCCTTCTCTCATGCAGACTTTTTCTAAAATAAACAGTATCTTACAGTTCCCAAACTGCCACAGGAGCGTGATTAGACTCAGTCTCCTCACTTCCTCATCCCTGTGGTGCCAGGACATGTTAGAGTGGTCATGGAGCTGCCAAGTTAATGCAACACCCCTGAAGTACCCAGGAGAGATTGCAACCCTCGCGTTACACCCCTCGTCTCACCGAAGGAAAAGCTGTCTTGCAGAAATGGATTTTTAGCATTTATGCCTCCCCCTTGTGTTTCTACTATATGAATTCACCAGACTATGTTTAGTTCTCAAAAGATCTCTACAAATGCAAACTTTACACATCGCATTTTCTTGGTTTCCTGGTAAATATGTAAATCCAGGAGAGCATTGAGACCAAAAATTCTTTGAGTTGCTGAGTCTAAAATTTCCTGTGGAAATCAGCCAGAAATACAGCTATTACAGAAGTCATCCAATATTTAACAGAGGATAGGGAGCATAATCTTCAATGCTTTCAAGCACAAGCTATGAAGAGACAGATTGAATATTACTAATTCTGTTCCACCAGAAAAGAATAATGTTGCCATTCAGTTCATGAGAAATGGGTTTGTTTTGGGTTGGGAAGTTTGTTTTGTTGGGCTTTTCCTTAAAAAGTGATAAAAGTACTTTTTTTCTGGAGAACCTGGAGAAAAGAGCACGAAAAGCCAAGGAAGACAGAATTCCTGGCCTCATCCTCACCTCTCTGACAAGAGTAAGGTGGGAGATGACCTTTTTTACAAAGAGTTTGTTTGTACAGAGGGAGCAAAAAGTTACCTGATGATAAGTAGAAAGAAAAAAATCAGAAGTCAAACCTACCTGACTTGCCCACGCCAGCTCGACCAAAGATCGCCAGCTTCACTTCTGCACTCTTGGCCATGCTGGAAGGAAGGCAGCAGTGGCAAACTCACTCACTTGTCAAAAGTGCAGCACCAGAACTGTTCCCAGCTCCTGTCTTTGGCTTCACCGTGTCATTGTGACGTCAATGCAGAGCCTGGGGAAGAATACCACAAGGATGGAACTGCGAGGAGCCAGGCTCTCCCTTTCCCCTGCCAGCCCTCCTCCTTTTTTTCCTCGTTTTAAACAGTCATGATAATCGATGCTATGATCCTGCTTCAAACGTTGCAGTAACACCACTGACACATTTGGCACTGTTTGTGCAAAACCTAACCTTCGGCTTTCTGGCTACTGCTGCTTGCTTCACACTGGCACTGTAATATTGCAAAAAGTACTTAACAAGCCAAAGTATCTGCCTTGCAAGGCTCCTTACTATTTCTTTCTTTCTTTCTCTTTCAGCTGCAATTGCACAAATTTACTGTATTTGAATCAACTGCAATGAATTATTTTTTTGCAGAATATATGCAATAGCCGTGAGCACTCACTAGTAGTGCCTGCAGACAGCTAATCTTTCCTCGAGCCCTCCAGCTCCGAAAACGTTTCAATTACTCAGCTGCAGTTGCCTAAAACCCTCTAAGCACTTGTACCTTGCTCACTGTGCTAAACAAATCTGTACCCAGAAAGTTCCCTAGCGCTCCTTTTTAAGCAGCCTCAGCTCATACATAAACATCCAGCAGAGCATGGGGTGAGCAAAAGGATGCCAGAATTTCTGGTAATGCACTTTGAACAGGCAGCATGGGAATTATCTATGTTCACAGTTTTGCTGCGTGACCTTGATTTTGCTAACCTGGACAGTAAACTCTATAACCGTACCTGTCATTCTAGAACGCTTTAAGATCTTCAGTGAAAAAATGGCAACCGTGATGAGGAGGATCCTCAGCCCTGACTGAAACGTCCAGTGTTCAGTCTCCCTTTACAACAGGGTAGAACTTTTATCTGTGAATGCACCCAGTTCTGAGGTTTGTGTTGGGCTGAAGTACCCACTTTAGCCATAAATTCTAACAGTGGCGTAGGATGCTCTCTGTCAGCACTCCTTGCTCTAGAGCAACATGCATTTCAAACATGTTCCTTGGGGAGAAAAAAAAGCCTAAAGCTTCTTGCTATACAAAAACGCTGGTAAAAAGAAAAAGTAAAGACACCTTACATCGAGAACAGTCCAGATTCATCTCTGACGTCTTAACGCTCCCGATTCCGTTTGCCAGCGAGTATCAGACCACTCTCCGAGTACCAGCTCACTCTCCCTCTGCACGGACAGTGCGAAGGACGAACTGTTCCAGGACGCAGCTGGATGGGATACTCAGGGACCGGGACACCGCTGTTTGTCCCCCGTGGGTACCCGGCAGCGCTCCGCAGCTCTGTGTTACATTTCTACGCAGGTACCCGCTCCCTCCCACCGGCTCCGTCCCCGCGGGCAGGCTCCGCTCCCCGGCCGCTCCGGGCAGGTGCCGCTCGCCCG
>VZRJ01010912.1:974612-1016716 GCA_013397565.1 Ptilonorhynchus violaceus | reverse complement strand
GCGGAGAGGGAGGAATGCGGAGCGAAGCGCCGGGCCGGACTCGGAGGGAGGCCGAGGTGGCTCCGTCCCGTGGCTGTAGCCGTGACTCTAAACCTGGTGCCCGGCGCGGTGCCCGGGAGGAAAGGACGGAGCCCTGTAACTCGGCGCGGCAGCAGCCTTTAATTCTGTCGGGGAGCGGCTGTTGGTCACTTGAAGGAGTTCTGAGCGAGCGCTTGCCAAGCGTGCTCCGCAGTTTATTTTAACATCTCAAGTGCTCTCCGTCCCTCCCTCTCTCGCTCCCTTAGCGCTGCTCACCAGCACCAGCCGGTGCCACCCTGCGCGCAGCCGGTCCCTCCCTGTCCTGACACGCGTGACAGCGAAGTGACAGCGGGACTGCTGCCCCGTCACACCGCTTTCCGCTGGCACCAACTGGCGCCACGGAGCTCTTCCTCCCGACCTCCCCACACGGCTGATGGCAAAGGAAAGTGTTGTTATTCCAGTTTGCAAATGGGCAAACCAAATCGTGTAAATACATCAGCCTCTCCAAGAGGTTCCTGCCAGAGCCGGGGATCAAGTTTTGGGATGATAGGACCAAATTCACCGGACAGCTCTTACTTCCTTGTTTATTAAACTATCCAGTAATGTAAAGATACATTAGTAACAGATGTGAAGCAGAGCTGGGAAGCACTTAGAGCTCAGTGGATGTTCCTCCTCTGTTTCTGTTCCAGCTCAGATCTGAGCGAGATACCAGATGAGTAAAAGAAAAAGCTCTCTCCTCGCTGTCTTCCTTCACGCAAAATTAAAGAGAAGTGGGATTGGAAAAGATTTTCCACGGTCCAAGTCTCTCTACAGGAGCATGAAAAGCGTACAGGGGGTAGGGTGGCAGTCCTGAGGGAAAATGAAATCCTACTATTCCCTCTAAGAAATGCCAGTTGCAGGCACTCAGTAGCAGATCTTAAAATAGTTGCATTGCATATCATGGAAAAGCAAAAAGTAATTAGCAGGCAGATGTGAAAGCAGTAGTGTGGTTTGTGTTTTACTTGTTAAAAGTAAAAGCAGGAGCTTTAAGCATTCACTCTCTGCTTGGTTTGCATAATTTAGAGGGATTAGCTTTTTCCATCCTCCTAAGAGAGCAACTGATGTGCGTTTTGCATCTGGGGAAATGCGTGTTAGTCTCGAGGCCTGGCATTTGTTTTGTGTCTGTGGAATTCACCCTGCATGGGGCTGTCAAATTAAATACGATAACTGGCTTTTCCAAAGCAGCAGATAATTTATTGGTCGTTAAAATCCTAGTGGCTCTGCAGTCAGCCTGTGCTGAAGTTTCTCATTGGTGCTAAGGCATAAGAATTTAGTAAACACTAATCATGGATGAAGGCAAAAGTTTTGGAGGCTTGAGGCCCAAGATTGGTCCAGGAGTGCTCCAGTTGCTGTTTCTTTTCTGTTTACTCACTGTATTTCATAATGTTGATGAGTTTTTGGGTGTTTTTTTCCTACTCAAAATGGATTTTGAAATCCTTAGGCTTTAGTCGTGTAGATGAAGGGCCACCTTGTTTTGTCATAAGCAATGTTTTTTTGGTTGTTGTGGCTGCCACTGTGTATTTTTTTAGTGGTTTCGCCACTTGTGCTGATACAAAAATGTGCTTATGGGTGTTACCCTGGCACGGGTAATGAGGTCAAGTGAAATCCACCATGTGACTGACCGCCTGAAGGATGGGTCAGGTTCCTTTTCTGCCGTTCCACTTTATGAAAATTTGGGAGAAGGGAAGCAAAACTGGGGTCTGATCCCAAATGATCTGTGTGCTGTAAGTCTGAATTCAGCCTGATCCAGGGGAAAATCAGGAGAACCCTCTTCCCCATCCATCAGAGCCATGTGTCTTAGACTTCTCCCTTTTGCCTCTTGGTGAGTCATAGTGTTTCACACCTTAATTCATTTTTAAAAATAGCACTTTGGTATACTTAAAAATATTATCCTTGTCTCACCAGGAAAAAGAGCAATCCCAGCACAAGATAGCTGTCTTATGGGAATTACTGGCTGAAATGAAGTTGAGGGAAGCTCACTCCTTTTGGTAGGCTCCTTTTCTGCAGTTGTCAAAGCAGAGAAATGTTTCTACCCACAGTCATTGGTAAACATGGAAACTGTGGCTGCAGGTGCGTGGCTGTGGGATAGATCTGGCTTAGCTCCCCTGATATCCAGATCTGGTTGCAGCCCTTTTCACTTAGGAAGATGTCACCAGTGGTCCACGATGAGAATTTATGGTCTGGTAAATGCCTGTAGCCAGCCAGTGTCTGCAGACTGAGCTTCAGGCTACACTTCTTCACCAGAAACCTTGATGGCTCAGGAACAGATAATGGACTAGGAATGTGAACAACTTGAAATGCCAATGAAGCCACATATTCTTAAGTTAAAGCAGAGTGCTGTTTCAGGATTGATTAACAGAGGTCCATCCAAGCAGCTGACAGAAGTATTTTAGAAAGATTTACAATTTCAAGTTCCACTAAATAATACTTTACTGGCTTACTAAAATATATCTAAGTATTGCCAAAGCCCTGAGTGTTCTCTCTCTGGTCTGGAGGTGCTACTTACTTGAAGGCAAGCACTTCTACTGGTTTATTTTTTTCATCTGGATGCTTGTGGTGTGTTTTTTGAAGGTGTTTCTTTTGTGAAAGACAGTGTCATTTGATTCCTGAAAGGTGGGAGAGAAAACTGGTGTGACACCGCAGGCCTGACAGCTAATATATGAAGAGGACATATGAGCAGGAAAGGATGCTGAAGTTGTGGGGTTTTTTGTCTTTTTTTTCTTTTAAAGCTGGAAATCCCATCATAGATGACAATTTTGTAGGTTTCAACAACTTCCAAGATGAGATTTGGGCATGGAGTTTGTTGAGACTCGTGAGAGATGGAAAAAAAAGACATTTCAAAAGGTCGTTTAGGAGTGTCTAAATCCTGTGGAACTGAGTGCCATCACATCTTCTGAGCAGCTTTGTGCAACTGAGTCCAAGTGCCTACAAACTGTAGAGCAGATCATGCCATGGACATGGACAAGACTGCGCTGGTACAATTCCTGCAGTAAGGAAGGGGCTGTGGAACACAGGATTATCGCCTTTTGTTGCTGTTGTAGAAAAACAGCCCAGACCTGCCATGAGGATTGGTCTAGAACGGAGCACATCTGGTCAGAGCTGGATCCTTGCATTAAGCAGCAAACATCAGTGACTTGGTTTGTTTTTTCACTCTTCCTCCCAGCCCTCTGCTGGGAGCTGAGATGATACTTGATAACTAGTAGAAAAACTACCAAATAAATAGCATGTTAACACAAATATTTGTAGCTATTACTAAGGGTTCATAGGGAAAGATTCAGATTGTTTTCTTCATTTTCACAGAATATCTTCCAAATGTTTTTATATTGGCTCCCAGCAACATACATAAATCTGCTCACTTACGCTAATCTAGCGCAGTGAAAAAAATTGCAACTTTGTCATTAAATTATGGATGAACTTTGCTGTTAGTTTGGCTTGTAGTCAATATGAAATATTGCTGTTTTAAATTAATATTGCATTTTCTCATATTTTCCCTTGCAGCTTATGAAACACTGAGTTTATTGTGACGGGTTTTCCGGAGTGTAAGCTAAGGATTTAACTAAAGAAACTTCTTTTCCCGTCAACTTGTTCCTCAATATATAGGAGAAAAGTCAAATACAAGGTGCAGGCTTTATTCTTAATAAGTGTTTATTTTTAATGGAGTAAATAAGACCACAATCCTGCAAATATTTGTTTGTGTTTAACCTTACATGGACAGGCTTAATGGAGTGACCAAAGGAGGCACATCTTCCCCATTAGTACCACTTGAAAGTGCCCTGTGGAGCTGCCTGCAGGATCCAGGCTTCTACATTTTGTTCCATTTGGCTCCGTGAGGTGCCAGAACGAGGCCCAGGAGACGAACACGGGATGCTCTTCACGGCACGTTGTGGATCTCACACATGCAAATGCCTCTGTGCTGTGTCCTAACGCAGACCTTCTGTCCCAGCAGGCGTTTGGCACATTTGTGCAGAGACGTGTAAATACCCAGCTTGGGTTTCTTGCAGTAGCAAGATTTTTATCAGGTGTGTTTAACAGTGATACATGAGCAAAGCTGGGAGCCACAGCTCAGTAAGGAGCTATTGCCAAGCAGAGGAGCGAGGTTTAGCTCCTGTTTTATAACACATGGCCAATAGATACAATTCAAATTGCCCACGTTAAAGTTCTCCTAATCTTGTTTCTTCTCACCATTGAATAGGTTGTGTCCTGAGGGTCTGTCCTTAAAAATGGGCAACCTGTGAATCCACACTCATGGCCATACAGCTGTCACTGCTCTGGCTCCATCACAGCTTGGTATGTTATTATTTGGTTTGCTCTTTATTTAGGGCTTGCTCGTCTGGTATTGTTATCTCTCCCTCCAGACTTAGGTCACAGAGAAATTGTTTAATAGGTTTTTGGTAATGTAAAATTAATTGCTGTATTATCAAAAAGAAAGCAGGGTGACTGTAACTCTCTCGTACATATTTTTTAGACTAAATATCTACTTTAAACCTGAACAAGTTCAGTTTCTACACCAAAGTAAGTCTGAACTAAAAATTAAAGCACCTACAGAATAGTCTGCAAACTAGCTAAAACTCTTCTGCTAGAGAGATTTGTGTTGTGGTTTTAATAAAGTACACTTACAGAATTAAAACCCACTGGTAACCGTTGCAACAAATTTCGCAACGAATGTGCAATCCCAGACTTTATTAATGAATGAGTTACACTGGTGTGTCATCTTAATTTCTTACAGATGTATTCATGTTCTTTGAAAGGACCAGTGCAAATTGTCATAAATTCATTTGCTGTTCACGTTAATGAATGCTAGCCCTTATTCTTCCTCAGTGGTATTATGATTGCAATCTGGATTGCCGTAGGGACCCCACTGTAATTCATCATTGCTTCAGTGTTCAAATCCTCTGGTGGAACCAGATATTGGTGTCGACAACATCTGGAGTTTTACGTCTCTCATCATTTTTCTGCCTCCTTCCTTCTGTTTAATCAAGAGAATGGGAGGGGGAAATTGCTGCTGTTGTTAATATCTTCAAGACACTGGGTGATTGCTGGGAGTTTGGAGCATGGTTACACCTAGGATGGAGGAGACACAGCTTTGTTCAAAGAGCTGAGACTGAGGAGCAGCTGTTCTCAGCACACTGCAGTGCCAGCCATCATGGCATGCCTGGAGAGGCTGGAGACCACTCTTCCATCTTCTCTTCTGAAGCTAAGCAGTGGATTTGACGGGGGATGCCCTTTCACATAAGAGTGTCTTGGCCAGCATATTCCCTGTTTCTTTCACTGGGTCCATTTCATGTTCTATAGAGCAGCTCTGTACTTGTATCAAGCAGAGACATAGGTTGACGTGGATTTTAAGTAGGAATCTTTATCCATGCCTGATCAGTCGTGACTTCTTTCCTACCCAAGCCTTTCAGATGCAAGTCCATTCTCAGGGCCAGGATTTAAATGAGCTCAGGGATGCACTGCAAGATAAACCTTGATGTGGGCTGTTCCTTAGCTTAGAGTATGTCTGCCTGTCCTTACAGTGTATGGCAAGACACTCTTTTGTGGGAATGTGACCTTGGCAGAACAGACACATTCATGTTTATAAATTCTGCGGATATGTGCTTTTGTGCTTTCCTCTGTCCTGTCTGCTGTGCTTGGGAGGTGCTCACGTAAAGATAATTCATCATCTTCCTTCAAATCTAGCCCTGAAAATTCCTCCTTGCCGTAATACCTAATATCAACTTGACAAATATGCCTGCAAATATGTTATGACCACTGCCTATCTATCCAAATCCACCAGCTGTCTTCCACGACAGTGAGTGTGTTGTGGTAGGGAACCAACCTTTGTGCACCCAAACACTCCACAACTGGAATGGCCTCTGCGCAGTTCACGCCAGTGGGATGGTGACACATGTTGTAAACATCTTGAAGGATAAGTAGTAAGTACGTTTTTCAGTCAAGGACTCGATGACCTGCTGTCCATGAGTCTTACAAACTCAAATCTGATTCATCTACCCAGGGCTGTTGGGGGCTGAATTATTTCTTCTCTCCTTTAGAGTGTGCTTGGACTACGTAATTTTGCCTTGAAATGCACCCATGTGTTCCTTCTCCTTGGTGCTGTTTTAGAGAAGGATTCTCTGGGATTTATATTGCCACTTTTCTCCACAATATTCAGGTGCAAGTTCTTGTGGACAAAACCCCACCAACTATTTAAACATTTGAACTCTATGACACATTAGTGTCATCTAAATACTTTTTTGGAACTATCCCTGAATTCATTATGTATAAGGCGATCAAGGAATTTAGCAGCCTCAGACTCTTCTCTGTTTGGGGCACAGCTGGTGAAAGAAATGAGCTCTTCCAGCACTATGGGAAACAGTTGTAGGGGGTAACAGATGCTGAGCATTTCTGTGCTGCTCTGTGACTGCAGGACAGGAGGTGATGGCGCTGGTGGGTAATCCATCCTCATCTGGAAATCATTACTGCTAATCAGTCTAGCTTTTGGATACTAATTACTGTTATCATATTACTTGTCAGAGTTTCTGTGAACTGGTTTCTGAGACTTGGTGTGTGCAGTAAAAGTTTCAGGCATCAACAAAAACCCTGAGGCACCATTTGGAAATAAGTGATTAATAAGTCAACATCAAAGTTTGTTAGGACAGAATGAGAGAAACAGTCAGAGATGCTCTCCAATGAAAGAGAAGAAAATGTTAATAAGCAGAGGTTGCAAAACCAAATTTCTCAGCGTGTCATTCTGTGAGGTGGAGAAACTCTGAAAGGATCGATTTGAAAAAGCAACCAGTAATGCCAGAAATCTTTTAAGCACACGTGAAATTCCTGTGGACTCCCTGTTGAACTGATGGCACAGCTTGAAGGATTCAATAAAAAGCAGTAATTAAAACAGCAGAAAAAAAATACCTAAGATTAAGTCCCCAGTTCTTTACCCAGAGTTCCCATCTTCATATAAACACAAATCCCACGGAAAACAGTGTAACATTTTTATGGAGATGAACTAACTAAGCAGTCACTAGTTTATTTAAGCTGTTCATTATTTCAGTACCGACTGATAGTAAGACAGCAGGAACATAATTAAGTGTACTCCTTGGGAAACTCTATTCTCTAACACTGTACTATACCCTTAATTAGTATGGCATCATCCATAATAATAATGTATTTTAAAAATTCATTAAATGTTTTGGGATGTGGTCAGAAAAACGATTAAAAGAATAAATGTTTCATTTTGAAATACTTAGTGGTAATACTTAAAATTAGTTTAATTTAATTCTTGTTTTGGCTTTAGAAAAAAAATCCTACAGGAAACTTATAATTTAGAACAATGAATATAGCTGCACTATTCTTCCATGGCTAAAGAACATGCTGTGCAATTGTACATTGTTTTTTTCATTTGTTACTTGAATGTTCTGTCTCAGGAATGAAATATCACTTTTTCTCTAGTCACAGAAGATTGCAGTTCAGCCTCTTAATGCACACAGGTGCAGAGCAAATGGGCACTGGGAAAGAATATATCAAATGAAATAGCTTAGTTATAAGAATTTTATGATATTTTGGCTGGTGTGGATTAAATTTATTCTAAACTGTGAAATCTTAAACAAAAAGACCAGTACTTTTTCCACAGATGATTCCTGTTTATATGTTCTATTTACATCTGGTTAAGGACAGAGTTAATCTGAAGTCCTTGTAGCAAATAATGAAAGATTAAGAGTTTTCTGTCGTGTTACAGACTGAAACACCAAAACAACAGCTCATTGCTGTCCTTGAAACAAAACAAGGAGACACCAACATATTTGAAAGTGTCATGCACAAAGCAGGGAGTGACAGGATAGCTCTTCTCAGTGAAGTAACACCGGTGAATAGAGCAGAAACGGTTTTAAGTATTACTACTGATGTAAAAGTTCATCAGTTGCTAGCCCAAAAGTTTTGGTAAAAAATGTTAGAAGATATTTGTGTTCCAAACTGTTCAATGTCTGTTTAGGAAGTCTTTAAGAGGCCATGATATTGATGAAGAGTTCCTAAGCACATTTTCTGAGTTCTCTGCTGCTTCTGAAAATCCCAACTCTTGTCTAAAATTACTGTTAATTGAATCGGTATTCATCGTTACCTCTCATGATTCAGACAGAAAACAGGCTGAGAGTCCAGCCTGAGTCCAACATGATCCTGTGTCCCCGTTCTGGGTGTGACTCCTCATGGTGTCCCTTTCAAAACAGCCAGCTTTTACAACCAAAACCTTTTACAGCCACTTTAATTGTGAACTACACTCTGTCTGGCTTTATTATAAGATCTGAGGCGGTCACCATCATCACCTGCAGCTGAATAAAGGGCTTGATTGCACTTTCTCTTGAGCCTGAATGGGGTAGACAGCTTGGTTTTGAGGAGGTCCACTGTCGTCCTCAGGGCTAAACCCCACTATTACTCCCCCACAAGCCTCTCACTAAAATGACCATCTCCAGAGGCACGTGGATATTTAACATGGCACCTCTTAAGAGGCACAAACTAGCAATCTGTATTTAGAAATTTGAATTACTAGGCTGAATTTCAAATGAAACAAAGATAAAAACCCTTTTAGGTTCTCTGGGGATGCCATGGTGAGGGGAACGTGGTTTATGTCTTTTTTAAGGCAGGCAGCGTGTGCATTCCATGGCCCTGTGCCATCTGCATCATTAAGCCACCTTCTTCCATGATTTATATAAACCTTACAAGCACCAAAACTCTGCTAAGTATCCAGCCAAACTAAAAATAACCTCTGAAAAATAATCTAATGTAAAAATGTTTGCCTTCCAAGAGAGAAAGCAATTTATTCTTTACAACCCTTCTACTGTGTTTAAACACTGATTAAGTTACTGGTTACTGATGGTACCAAGAAATTCAAAGCAACTAATTGCTTACAAGCTGCTTCTGAATGCTGATTAGAGAAACCTGGTGTAGGTGCTGTTTTGAGCTATTCAAATGCTGTTAGATTAATACTGTGGAAGAAACATACTGAGTTATTCAGATTACACTGTTTATGCATTGAAATTTCCCTAATGGGGTGCGAATTTATCCCTTATTTCTTTCATTTGTACCAAGTGTTGAACACTCATCCTACATTTTGAAGAGTTTTGCTGATTTTGTTCATTTTTCACACGAAGGAAGGTTGTATTAAGAGATCAAAAATCTGCAGAACAAAACTAACACCAGCAGTGGGGCTGTTCATTAAATCTTGCTCTTCATGTATTCCAGCTTAAAAACACTCTAATATTTTAACTACCCTGTAAACAACCAAAAACTGGGGATGTGGTTTCATGATTTTGGAGGGCTTTTATTTTAGGAAGGGAGACTCATCTCTTTGAGTGCTGCTCTGTTGCCCGTAGAGGAAAGGAAGGAGTGCTGGTAACTCAGGGCACCTGCAGAGCTGGATTTCTGGTTTAACAGCAGCAAATCCTGATTGCTGCTTACAAAGGGAGCAAAGATGTGTAGCCTCCCTATGCAATTTATTGGAATTAATACCTTTGCCTGTTAAGACTTATAACTCCCTTAGGTGTCTTCCCACTCCTGTGCCAGGTAAGGAGATGGTATGTGGGGATGAAGACTTCTAGAAATATTTATTAATAGCTACATCAACCACAAATTGTTGTTCCATATGAGCTCAGAATTTGTTAGGAACGGTTCATTGCATGCCATGTGTGGTGTAAGGCTTTGAAATGTGATAGCCAGCCAGCTTCTGGCACAGGGAGGAAACTTCTAGAAAGGGACCTTACCAAAACTCTTTTCATATTTTTAGTTAATACATAGGAGAAACAGAACAACAAAGAAACCCATCCAAAAATAGACCCTTAGTGGCTTCTTTGTTATGTTTCAAACTGCTGAGACTGTAGTAGAACAGCGTTGGAGCTCTGTAGCCTAATCATAACAAGAAATGCATTTCTAAAGAGAAGTGGGATGGAGAAGCTTCAGATCCTATGTCTGCCCAGTTTAATACCTGAACTTTGAAAAGCTTTGTCAATCCAATGCAACGAATTAGGAATACCTGAAAAAAGTGTCGGAAACATTTGTTTACAATAATGTTTCAGTGACTGGATTTGAATTATATTTATTCTCAGACAGCAACATTTACATTTAAGCACCAGCTTCAAAACCAAGGTCCTACATCTCCTAATTTTTTTTGTTGCTGCAATGACTGTATCAATCACTGAAATGCAGAAAAGATGTTTTTATTTCTAGCCTCCCTTAGACTATTGTATGATAGGATTAGCCTATATTCTCAATGTTTTAGAATAATGGTAATTTTTATTCCCTGTATTTGTCATAGACTAAATAAGGCACAATATCTGTTAGTCCATGATTGGGGGGGTGCAGAGATGGTGTCTGTGTTGGTTTTAGCTCATTTTAGTATGCATATTCTAAAACTGGAAGAGAAGAGAGATCGGCACAGCTCTGTGCAAGGATCACAACCAGATTTATGAGTTATTCCATATTATGTCAGGTGGTCTCATGCCCCTGAACACACTGGAACTTGTCTGACCCTGAAGCTCAGCAGGGTTAGGCCCCAAAACTCAGTATTGGATGCTCTAGGCTTCTGGCTTAACACGATGGGGAAAAATATCACCCTGAGGACAATCAGAACAGGCTACTCAGAGAGGTTGTGCCCTCTGTTCTTGCAAACTTTTAAAACCCAGCTGAAGAAAAGTATGGGCAGGCAAGTCTGCATTCAGTGCTGAGCCTGCTTTTAGGAGAAGGCTGAGTTAGAGGACCTGCTGAGGTGGCATCCAACCTGAATTATTCTAGGATTCTGTGGTCTGAGCTTGAATTTTATGTATTTCAATGCCTTTATGTAATTTTTTTGGATAAAGTTGCATGCTTACATGAGTTGTCTGTAATGATAATATTGAATAATCATGATAATTGTATCATAAAAAAGAGGTCATGCTTTCTGGCAAAAATAGAGAAAAATATTTTTTATAGGTTTCTAAAGATAGCACTTATTGCTGTAAGGCCTACTTTGTTTATGCATAGGAAAACTTTCCACCCATTGCTAATGACAGACTAAGATAATAGCCTATAAATGGAGTAAAAAAATAAAATAATTAAAATAATTGCAGCGTAGTTTCTTAGGATAAAAGCTTTTTTCCCCCTCTCCTTTAAGAACTATCAATGACCAAAACTGAGGGTATATTTGTGATAGAAGCAGAGCAGGCTGGAGTGTTCTCAACTCTCAGAAACTGCACGATCCAGATATCACATAAAAGTTTTGCTTTCCAAGGTTCACCCCCTAGCTGAGTCATGTTGAGCTTAAAGCTTCTTGTTTATCTAACAATATCCTAGTTTTTATTTCAGATGGAAGAACAATTACTAGGTGTTTTGAAAGGACGTGTTTTTGGTTTTCACTATTGATCCTTCTAAAGAGGTAATTACTCAAATGTGTCCAAAGTTGTCCATTTCCCCGTTGTTGAAAAATAACTAATTCATTGTTCCTTTGGCTGTTCTGAAGACCTGAATGGTAGAATTGAAGGCTTTGAAAATATGGAAAGTCCAATGTTTTTCTAATATTAGAATAATATACTTTTGTACATTGCAAAAAAGAATTGACTGTTGCAGTTTTGAAATTCTTCAATAATAGCAAGAATGGGGAGACTCTTTATATTCAGTGACTGAATATAAATAAATATTTTGTAAGGTTTTGTAATACTATTGCAAAAATAGATTTTATGCACGTTGAAGGTTGAGATAATACATTTATTGACATTACAGATAAATCTCTAAAAGTAAATAATGGCAAAGTGGAAAAAATGGAAGCCAGTTTTATTCAGTGATAGAATTTACTTCTCAAATGTTTCTTGGTTTGGCTTTTACTAAGTAGAATCAACATCAGTTACAAAAATTGGTGAATTCTGGTTTTTCCTCTGCAAAAAATCTCAACTTCTTAAGGAAATTGTTGAAGTTCTGAAAGGTTAAGGCTTGGCCAAGGGCTATATATGGACAGTTATCTGAGGAGCTCTGTGTTCCAAAGGGCCAACAGTGGGGTAGTGCATGTGCCAGAAGTTTTCTAGCAGGACATGGGTGATGTCCCTTCTTCATTGTCACCTTTGGCTCATTTCTACCTTAAGTGGAACAGCATAAAACCATTTTCCTTGTATAACCAGGCTCAGACAAACTGCAGAAATGTGCTGAAAATGGGTTCTCTGAAGACAACTGTCACAAGCCTGTAGTATTTTTAGTTCTATGACTTCATAACCCATGGGATTTCTGGCTTTTCTTTACTTCATCTTGGTGAGCATGAGCACATGGTATTTTGTCTCTATGGGATCCTTGCGTGGGCCTGGGAGTTCCTGCTGCACGGAGATTTTTCCCTGCACAAGCTGCAAGTCTTGTGCAAACCCACGTGCTGGGGAAAGTGATTGTCAGGGGCCCCCACTATGTTTTGTGCAGCTCATAAAAGCAGCAGAAATAAGGGAGATGCTCCCACAGATGCTCCCAGCATGGCTGGGAAAGGAAGGGAGCGTGGGCACACACACAGAGCCTGGGTTTGAAGACAGAGGGGCTGAATTTTGATCTGGATTCAGGTACTTTACAGCTCCTTAGTGGAGCCTGTCAGAGCTCACTTTGGCAACGAATACGAAACGTAGTCCTGGAGCAGTGATCTTTGCCAATAGGCAGGTTTTGCTGGTTACTTATAGCCTTAATTAGTCTTAATGGCTTTGGGAATCAGTTGTTGGTAGGAACGTGCTCCTTAGGGGGATTATCTGCAACAATGGCAAAGTCCTTCAGGGAGAGGCTTGGTGGAAAAGGCTGGGTTCCAAGAGGAAAATAATCGTTTGCATCATATAATTAAGAAATGTATCACTGAGTATACACCTAGTGAAGGTGAATTATGAAGACTTTTGGATAGATTAAATCTGGAATTTCAGATTGTGTGCGTTCGTCTTGCGGGGGGTTTTTATATAATGTATTTAAACAGGTCACAAAATGGACATTTGATTTGAAACTGCACAGAAAAGACTAATAACACAATACCTTATAAACAGAGGGACAATTCAAATAATTTTGGGAGCTGTGAAAGGCAGCAGCTTTCCTTGAAGGAGTTGCATGTGGCAAAGGTGCCACAGCAATGTTTTGTAACATCCACCTATAAGAAGGGGCATGAAGACAAACAGATATTTAACTGCAGCTCTTAAAAGGACACGAATAGATTTTCAGATTTCTAAATATTCTTTTGGAACCCGTTCTTTTCTTTCTGCTCAAATTGCTCTCCACCCAGACTCCAGAACCTGGGAATAGTCTTCAGGTTCAGATGCAAGTCGAGGCAAGACCCCAGCAGGCACCAGCAGCCAAAGTCTGCCTTGCTTGCACCAAAAGGCAGCTGGGAGCCATCTGGCAGCAACACAGAGTGTATCTTCTCCTATCTCCGCACAGGAGTGTAAATGGAGGCAGCTTATCTGGGCCCTGGCTCGAGCAGGGGCTTGTGCTGGCAGTGGAACCGATCAAATTATCCAGGATAGCGCTGATCTGCAAGGAGATGCTCTCAAGATGCACCTATTCCGTGACCAGCCCAGCTTGCTTTTCTTGCTGAAGGCTGCCTGGCTGCATGTTTTAGTTAAAACATACCCTGCAGGAACAACTCACAGGAGGTTGTATTAATATTGACAATAAAGAATTAACAGGCATCCTATCATTGACTTCTACCAAAGCAGATTTTCTTTGAGGGATCAAGTGTGAAAGTCCTTAATTATATGAAATTTAGCCAGGAGAACTCTTTCCTCACAGATATAGGTGCCTAGATACACTTCCTTAATAACCACCATTCTTTTTGTAGGGTAGTCAAGTAGCAATTCTTTAAAAAAGAGCAACTAACACAGTGCTCAAAATATTGGGAAAAAAAAATCAAGATTAATTAATTATTTATTACATTAGAAGCAGTTTGTATTTATAATAAAAATACCAAATATTTAAAATTCTAGCACTTTTATTGAGATGAAAGTAGGCTCAATCTGCTTAGAATGATTTGCCTTAAAGTTAACTTGAGCTGGTGTTGTTGTTTACTAGATTAGACAGATGCATTTCAGTCGATAAATAAAGAATGGAGCTTTTGCCAGATGATTCATTTTCCCTAAATCATGACCGACTTTGAAAGGATTTGCATTGCTTCTTATGTAGTTTTGCTATTACACAGCTTGTGTGAGACGAGCTTTGACCAGCTTTGCAGTGAGATGTGATTACTTTCTACTGCTCTATTTAACTGCAAAAATTGCTGTGAGCTGCAAATGCGCTCGCAGGCTGAAGCTGAGACTGAACTATTGTCGGAGCTGTAGAGAGAATCTCCATGGAAGTCAAGAGATTGCGTCACTTTTGTTCTGAATCCTTTTGAGAAGGCAAGGAAAGAGCAGATTTTGCCCATCAATGTACGATAAAACGGTGTCAAGTATAGTAGCCCGTGGAAATGATAAGAGATTACTCAGAAAATTTTGTCAAATTATTTTAAACTGGGAAAAACGTGGTAAAATCGCATGGGAGTTGTAGAGCAATGTGAAGGGTTGGCTTTCACATGTTTTCCATTCAACCGGAATGAAGGAAAACAAAATTTTCCAACACCTCACACACAAATGAGGATTTATGGCCTAGCATACCAAAGATTTCTGCTTCGGTGATTTTTGCCAGAAATACTGTGAATTTGTTTTTGAAAGATTTGCTAAATCTGAAAGTGAATCGTCACCCATAGACATGCAGGCCTCTAAACCTTATGGGAAAAACGGATTTTAATTCCCTTGCTCTCTTCCTTGTTTAAGCCCTCTTAATTTATGCTTGTTATCAGGAAGAGCTTGTGCTTATCTTCTTGGCAAAGACCCCGTGCTTTTTCTGCTCTCATCACAAAGAGGAGAAAAATTATATTTTGGTATAGTTTTGTGCAACTGTACAGCGGGATCTACAGTGGGAAAGACTTTTTTTCCTAGTGACCAGCTGTCTGAAACCAGCAGAGCATAAACACATCCATTCACCCAGATAATCATTTTCCCAGATTTGATTTAAGATACTTCATTGAAGTTATTATGCTCATGTAAAAGAGCAGCAATATATGAGTGAACCAGGCCTTAGGCCTTGATTTTCCTCCAAGAGATAAAAGCTAATGAAGAAATTCAGAGAACAAAACAATGGGTAAAAAACTGGAACTGAACCATTTCTGGAGGGAGATTTAGGACTTAATCCTGCAAAGAAAAACCTGCTCTGGCCCTGATCCAAAACAGTACTCAAGTCTTAACTCTAACTCCATCAGCAGTTTCACTGAAGCCTAATGTCTGTCCAAGTGCTTTGTAGGCTGGGGCCAGAGTATCAGTATTTTGCAGGACTCAGCCCTCAAAGAAATGATCTTGGTCGAGTGATAAGGACTGGTAATGAGCTGAACTTGTAAGAGATAGAAGGAGCTGACTGTGAGCATATCAATGGGTTATAATGAGTGAGGATTAGCAGGGAAGCTACAGCAAAAGCTACTGAAAGAAAATAGCCTTACTACTACTAAAACACTTTCAACCCTTTTTTTTCCCCCCTCCAAAATACAATTATTTTGAAATAGGTTTTCAAATAATGCAATGTTTTTTAGAACTGATAATTTTTGTTATGGCAAAATTCTTTTTTTTTTTTGTCTTCGAGCTTTTGTTAGGTTAGAATTGAAGCACATGAGAACTCCTCCACCTTTGTTCTCTGAATGTAGAGGTTGTTGCTTGGTTTTCTTCTCCAATAAACCCCTCTGCTGTTGATCTAGTTATTCGACACCACTCATCTTTTTGCACAGTTCAGTGATACATGTGTATAAATGGTGTATGTAATATATTCCATTTATTAGCCATCAGCATACTGATGCAGCCTACACCATATCCCATTCCTTCCAGATTGCTGTTCCTTAAACCAAAATCTTTATTGAACCATTTAAAACAATGTTTGTTCCACAGATCCTACTCTTTTCAGGTAGAGAGCAGTATTTTGGCTGGGGGGCGGGAAAAAGGCAGTGTCTGAATGGTGAATTTTTTTTTCATAAGGCAAGTATGCCTGTGGCAACATCAGTGGAGATGGAAATAGATTGTGGATAGCTGCTTGGCACTGAATGTGGGTTAGGTGAGAGCACTGAGTGCTAAGTGAGGTGGGAGAGCAGCCCAGAGCTGACCAGGCTGCCTCCGGGGGTGACACCAAGGACACTGCTGTGGGGGAGCCTGGATTTGCAGGTGGGTGGCCAGATCTGCCTGTGTGGTGTCCCCCTTCTAAGGCCAGGCTGTGTTTCAGCAAAGGGACCAGACTGGCTGTCCCTCCCAGCCCCGGGACAGACGTGCTGGCAGAGGCTCCTGGGCTGGGAGAGTGACCCTGCAGCCTCCGCCCAGAGCTGGGCTCTCGGTGGTTTCGAGTCCTGCAGGGCCAGTTATGTCTGGAACTCACTCTAGGACTGCTGCCTTTTGGGTTCTGCGTGTTCCTTTTCAAACTAAATGTGATAAAAATTTACTTTATAAGGAGCGATGTGTGCAAATAACCCAGGAATCCATAACTCATATGTGAGTCGGAGTTCAGCTTCAATTTTGAGCTCACACTTGCTGGCTTACAGTGAGCTGGTTTAAAACTCCTCACGCTTCCCAGGATTTGCATTAGCATCCAATGTTTGTTTTGCTGTTTTTTTCTTTCTTGGATGTTTGGACCTGGGACTGTGGTTTGTACCATTTGAGACAGGATATTCAGATCCAGATGCAGAGTTTAAATGCAGATTTAATCTGAGCTGCCTCTAGTTATGAATACATGTAGACCAAGAGAAACGGGGAGTAAAGAAGGTGACTAAATTCCTCAGTGCTCCTAAAGTGTTCATGTTCAGTTTCATTTGTATTTAGACAGAGATTTGAAATAATTTTCAAATTATTTAAATAGACCATCTCTTTATGTCTTAATCTAAACTGGAAATCTCTCTAAATAGATGTTTTTAAAAGTGCTGCTATAAACTAATCATAAATTACTGATGTGATGCAGGAATTCTTAATTCAGAATCTATAGCTCATGGTATTTTGTCATTTCCACTGGATAATATACTGGCTAATCATTAAGATGACTAAGAGGAAGACATGAATGAAAGTAACTGCAGATGGCCCTCAAGCTGCTGGAGTGCTACATCCAGATTTCAGAGAGACCCCCAGCTGTTTATGTTCTCATCATGCAGAGCAAAGGTTGCCCCAGAATTAACTTCTACTGCAAGCCCCCTGCCAAGACTTTGACCACCCAAATGCCTACAAAGAAAATTTCTGCAGTACACCACATCATTTTTATTTATGCCACACTTAATTATATGTGGTAGACAAGCATTAGATAGCAAACAACCAACAAGGGTCCTTTTGCCTACCACCCCACGTGGGAATCATCTAACCTTAATATGGAAGATGTGCTTCTGGAGTTCAAGCAAGCTGGTAGGAGTCCTCCTACATTTGCTTTTCTTTAAGAAAATGCAGTTCATGCCCTTTCCCACTGAATAAATGGTTCTAATTATCTGAAACATTTCACATTTTTTTGCAGCATTTAATCACTGGCTTCCAAAATGCCTGGACTTGGAACAGAGTCTTGAAAGTCTGCATGACCACAACAGTTTTGCTCTTATCTGACTTAATCTTGCCCACCTCAGGGATAATTTACAGCTATTTGATCTGTTGTATAAAATACATCCAAGGTTATTGGCCTATAGTCCCTCTTGCTCACACAGGATATGCCAGGGTTGCTTTAGCTCAATTGAGCAATAATATTTTCTAAAAGTAGCCCTAGTAGGGGCTGGCTGCTTGTTGAGGAAAGTCATGTTTACCGTGTGAAAGTGCCAAAGTTGAACTTGGGATAATGCTGCTTCCTTGATAAAGGCACTTGCCAGGGAAACTCTGCAGCTGGTAAAAAGATAAAATAACATAAAAATGCATTAGAGCCTGTATCATTAACAGCATCCCCAAAAGAGGAAATCTACCCTTATCTGAAAATCTGTGGGTTTCTATAGGGCCTAAGAAGACTGAAGGATTCACACAGACCATCCTACAACTCTTACCTGTGGTTCAGGATGGGGCAGGATCCTCAAGCAAACATTTGGGCACAGTGTTTGCTGTGCTCCACAAGTGGCTGCCTCCAGTACTCTGATGGCTTCATGCAAACTGGGGTTAATCATGTCCTCTGCAGTGAGTGGAAAAGTGGTGGCCTCTTGGGCGTCTAGGTCTGAAATTACTGTTCACTCTGCACAAGGCATAAGAAAGAAAGAAGTTATTTCAGGGAGCAATCCTTTTTTCTTTCCTTCTCTCTGCTGAATGACTTGATATTTTGAGAAGGTTAACTCGGATGGACTTAGGAAGATGAAAGTGTAATTAGGGGTATAATCCATCTCCACATCTGAGAAACTGTGTAAAACCAGTGAGAAGGAGCTGCACAGCCACAGTCACATGTGCTCCTTAAGCCTGATGCTGATAGTGACTCCTTGGCTGGGACCGTGTGACCCTTCAAAGGCTTGCAATGGGAAGAGGAAGAAATGTCTCCTGACTGTAACAGCCTAGTTTACCCTTTCAGCCTGTGACAGATTAGCTGCTTCGTTAAAGTGACAGTTTACCCTGTTTGAATGCCAACAAAGGCAAAAAATGTGAGCATGCCTGCCTGGCATAAGGCATGGAAGTAAACCATTCGCCCCTGGCTTACTGTGCCGAGGCTAAATCCACAGAAACTCAGAATTCGGAATATATGTAGGAATGTATTGGATGCAGCATCAAAGCATTGCCTTGATCACCATCATCCATTCACAGTCTTGCAGAGTGCAGTAATGCATATTTGCTTGCTTATCCTTAGATTTGTAGTTTGACCCATGTGAATTGCTTTAACTCTTGCTGAGATTGGGGGAGTAGACAGGCTACACTCGAGCTTTGATATATTACCTGATTAGAGCTTCTGGCAGCCTCCACGATGGAGTTTCTCAGCAGCAAGTTCTCCAGAGGATTTCTGAGGGTGGGATTACCGTTAAGCTTTTTTTTTTTTTTCTGGATCACAGTCTCACTGCTAGCAGAGTGTGTGAAACAAATGTTCAAATGTTGGCATATTCCCCTACGGGATAGCAATAGTCACAGTAGATAATTTCCATATCTGAAATAAGCTACACAATGATATTTTTTTCAGCTGCTGCATCCAGCTGAAGCATAATCAGTGATTACTAGTCTAGTTACTAATGCTTCTGTACTACTTTTCCCAAGCTCACGCAAATTAATGTAAAAAGAAAAAAAAAATTATAGAAGCTATGTGATTGTTTTTCTATAAAACCCGGGTATTAAGAATTGAGAAATCAGGAATTCTTGCTACCTCAGGTGCCTGAGCTAGAAGCATAGCCATTGTTCAGCTCTGATACAGTCTTTGTAGAAAGTTTAACACTTGAATTTCCTCCGAAAATGCTCATTCTCTCCACTGACAATAAAAGAATACTACTGTACCTGGATTCTTAAATTCAGAACTTAAATTTGGATGGATTAGTTATTCCGCTCACAACTGCTGGCTCCTTCTGGGGCTTGCTTCCATTCCTCAAGAGCTTTGAAACCTGTGATAGAAATATAACTGTAGTTTCTTTTTCTTTCTCACCCTATTTGGAACTGGATATGGTACACTGGTATACTGGTAAACCAGGAGACTATCAAAAAACAGTATGTTTCAGACAGTTTAAAATAGACTCAAAATAATCAAAATGCAGAAGATGCAGTGTATCTTTATACCAGCCCCACAACATGTGCAGGATAATCGAGCAACGTAAACTGATGCTCTTCACTGCACATGTAATATTAAGTTTAAAGGAATTTTAAAAGGGTTTAAGAGATTTTAAAATAGTCTTTTGGTCCCTGCAGTAGTTAAATCACCAACTGTGAGCACTGGTTTCTCTCTGACGCTTCTACTGAAGAAGGTGGAAATTTCTTTCTCTCATCTAGCAGAGTAAGAGCGCTGGGATCTGAGATCTTTGTGGCTTCCAGAGGAGATGCTACAGCTGAGCAAAAGCTCCTTTCCACCTCCTGGCTGTACACTCCTAATTACAATATGTTGCCAAAATTTATGCAGGAATTCATGCTGTTGTCATCTTCCCTTGCTGCTGTCCTCAGAGTCCCACCAGGAGACTTTTAGAGGAAGAAGCACTTCCTTTCCATGTTCTCTCATGCCCCTTTAGCTATCAGGTCAAGGAGCTGCCGCTGCATCACCCATCCCTGCCACCCCAGAGCATCAAACCACAGGAGGGGCTGCTGCCTTCCTTGTACTTCCCAGTTGCTCTTTAAACTGTATTTTTGGTGTGCTTTGGAGGGGGGAGCAGGAGGAGTACTCCAGATAAGATGACCCCGGTGTTTTCTCTGCCCTAATCTGTGGGGCCAAGAGGACTCCCTGAACCCTGTGGGGATCAGCAAGGATCAGAAATTATAAATACTCTCTCCTCCTTGTAGCAGTACTTAAAGTATCGAGGCTTCTGGAATAAATCTTAGGCCCAAAGGAGTCTTAAAAGTATCGAGCATGGAGTAGTAATTTACACCTCCTTTGTGCCTGTCAAGGTCAGCCAAGTATAGGCCACAGAAAGTATGAAAAAGAGAATAAAATGAAATCTAATTCTTTCATACTCTAAAAACTTTATCGTTATAGAAAACCCATTTAGGAAACCTGTAAATGAGGGGAAATTAAGCACAAGTATCAGCAAATTGAAAGTGAATTCAACAGTGGAATTTATCTTATGGTGAGTGGCCAGTGTAGGATGAAAGTAAACAAGAAGTGATCCATGAAATGGAAAAACACGAGCAATGAGAAGTCAACTGTGCTACATCTTCGGGCCGCTGTGTGTAACGCGATCCTTAAAAAGCGATCCAACATTGCCACCTGCGGGTCGCTTCGGCGAGGAGCTGGAGGGGTCGGGACAGCCCTTCCCGGCGAGGGAACACGGGCACAAACCCGAGGAAGGGTGGGAATGCAGGGCAGGGAGGGCGGCGAGCCTTTGGGCATTGGCCAGCACAGGTGAGTGATTCTATTCTTCAAGCACAAAAGGTGATGCTGCTGTGAGACACCGGTGATTGAAACGCTTTTCCCGTTGTAAAGCGCCAGTTTCACGGATTTAAGAGGTGGGAATCATTAATCACAGGGTCATGGAATCATTGGATCAGGCTGGAAAAGACCTTTAAGATCATCGAGTCCAACCATTGCCAAGCTCACCACTAAACCATGGCCCCAAGTGCCACATCCACATGGCGTCTAAATCCCGCCAGGGATGGTGACCCTATCACTTCCCTGGGCAGCCTGTTCCAGGGCTTGACAACCCTTTCCACAAAGGAATTTTTCCTAATACCCAGTCTAAACCTCCCCTGGCACAATCTGAGCCTGTTTCCTCTTGTCCCCTGGCAAGAGATTTGTTATTTGGGACAGTAATTTTGGCTTCAGGTGAGTTACACCACAAGAGAATTTGCCAGTTACTGGCAGGTCTCTGGTTGAGTGTGGTCACTGAGCATTGTTAAAAATTATATTCAAAGGGAATGTATTTCAGCAAAGGGTGAATTTTGCTGATATATATGTATTCAATGGCATTGTATTTAAATGCAGATTTAAAAGAAATATTTCAGTTTCTTCACGGTTTCATACACTAATCATACATTCTGGTTGTAGCACATACATTAGTTCTACGCCTTCATTCTTGTGGATGAAATGCAAGAATGGGCAGTGAAATAAATTTGTTATAAACCAAAAGAAAGTGCTTCACTGGCATACTATATATACATGTATATATAAAAATATGTGTGTATATATATATACACAAAAAGATTTGTTATGTATGTGTTCATGCTTACAAAGAAGCCAAAGTAAGAGGATGATGATGCATCTAAACACTCCGACAAATGGGCACCATTGAATTAGCTTGTGGTGCTGGGTTCACTTGAGAGAGACACTAGAAGATGCAATGTATAATATCCTGCTACTTTCCCTCCATGGGGTGAGCAGAGGAATTAATAAATACATGTAATGTGTTGATTTCACTGGATCTCTCTCTTCTGTGGGCACAGGCTGAGAGGTTGTTCAGCCTGGAGAAGGCTCCTCCAGTATATAAACGACCCACAGGAAAGCTGGAGAGGGACTTTTTCAAAGGGCATGCAGTGATGGGGCAAGAGGGAATGGCTTTTAACTGTGAGAGGGTAGGGTTAGATTAGACACAAGGAAGAAATTCTTCACTATAAGGGTGGTGAGGAACTGGAATAAGCTGCCCAGAGAAGATGTGGACTGCCCATCCCTGGCAGTTCAAGGCCAGGTTGGACAGAGCCCTGAGCAACCCGGTCTGGAAAGCGTGGAAAGTGTCCCTGCCCACGGCAGAAGGTTGGAACTTGATGATCTTTAAGGTCTCTTCCATCCCAAACCATTCTGTGATTGTATGACTTTCAACCGAAGGGTCTGGAATCTGGCATAAAAACCCACATTGCTTGGCAAGCGTTTTATTGACCAGGTTTTCCTTCTGGAATGAGCAAGTGGAGCAGATGGAAAGCTTGCAGAGCCTGTTGCCTGGGTGCAGGATGACAAGTGGTCAGCTGCAGCAGGAGAGCTGCTGCTGTGAGAAGAGCTGAGGTGGAAAGGTGACCGATGCCATCTCTTCCACTGAACACTATAAAAACAACCCCCAAAAGATCTTGGAGCATTACACACACATTGCTCTTCTGGGAAAAATTAAAGCAGGAATTTTCATGTTCTGCCCTACGGGTGGTACTATGCTTGCTGTGTAGTCCAAGGAGGGGGTGGGAGGGCTGGGAAACTCATCCTTATTCTGCTATGTTGGTAGTAAAAGCAGCACATCTCATTTCTTTCCGAACTGGCTTTCACACTTGTAAAGGTCCTGTACCACTTCCAAGTCCATTATTTTTCTGAGATGAAAGTATAGTAATAATATATGACATATACCTTATATATATTTGATTTAACTGGACTATTTTTTTTTTTTTTTTTTTTCCTTTTTTTCAAATTCNTTTTGCCATTATTTCAGATGCAGCTGGGGATGGGAAAGGAGGGCCTGCTGTGCGAGAAGAGAAGAATTATATTTCCAACACTATATTTTAATCCAAATGTAATACTGGATTTCTCCACCTTCAGAAGCTTGAAGGTTGCTTTTTTTAAACATAGAGGTTGTAGGTAATGCTAAATTACATTACTGCTGCTTAAACTACCCATTGGAATGTGTTGTGAAAAACATGCACTTCGAGTAATTGTTCTGGAATATAAGCGTGTGGGACAAAACAAGAATGAACTGAAAAACCTCCTTCTAAAACAATTGAGACTCTCAGAATTACTTCATGTTCCTCTTTCTTTTCTCTCTGGCTTGTTTCAGAGTCATGACATTTGTATTCTCTCTGGGACTTATTTCAGAGCAAAGACATCAGATTGATGAAGGCTGTCTCATTTCCAGGTGGGTGTTGGCATGTTCTTATCAGATTTTAGGGTTTTTTTGAGAATTGTGCTCCTGAAATTTCTCAACTCTCTTCACTTCTCTCTCTCTTCTCCCTTGGAAGGCCATGGTTGTGTCCATAGCCTCGTTACCCCACCACAGGCCAAGGAGAAGCAAATGGGGCCAGGCTGGTGCTTCAGCCTCTGCTTTAGAGTTTTGCTTGTGCTGCATCCTGTGAACTGTGATATCTAAACCTCTGTTGGCCAGAAAGCCCCAGTCTTGTCAGAATGAATGCAGATCATGAAAGGGAAAGGGAGGGTAAAGATGCATTTTAATGTTTTGAAGCTTTGCTGAGGACATCTGGCCTGTGCTGATTTGCTTAGAAGAGGATTAATGGTAATGCAAACTCAGGAAGAATGGGAATCCTTTAGTGACAAGTGTCAAGTGTACAGGAAATGTATTGTTTATAAGAGCCAGTGGAATCAAAACAGAATTGTAAAACCTTTCCAGGATCTCCCTGATGCTTCAAAATGCTTCAGAGAAATCCATCACATTGGGTGAATTTGCCCAGCAGGAATCCTTTGTGTCCTCAACTTCTTCTATTTTAATAAAGAACTTGTTTGAAATCCAAAGTAACAGCAAACGGTGTGAAGGCCGTGCTGTGTTTTATGCACAGAAATGCTCTGCACAAATGCAGTTTTGTCAGCAAATGGACTGGTTTGTGTTCAATGAGAGTGTTTGTGCCCTGTAATTAAATTCTGACTATTTTATTGCAGGTAGACATCAACATGGACCCACAACCCGACTCCTGTGGATGAACATCTGCAGCCCTCCAGCCCTGCAACCTGAGGAAGGACTCAGCAACCCCAGGCTGGTACAGACATATCCAAAGTAGCAGAATTCCCAGCCAATGTGAATTCCCAGCACGGCTCTGAATGCAGCCCGGCCTTTTTTTGTGAGCTGTGGTGCTCAGACTAATATACCTGCCCCAGGAGAGTCTTTGGCTGTGGTGCTGCAGATACACACAGGGACAGATTAATAAATAAACCAGACCTGTGATGCATTTTCTGAAGGGTGACAAAATTGAATTTTCTAACGACAACACTCAGTAGTTTTGAAAATGAAATACTGAAAGTGGAAAATTGCTGCTTTCAGAATAACATGCAGGCCAACTATCACAATCTTTGTATGAAATAAATATTGGATATCCATAAATAAGTCATGTTAGACTCAGAAATGCCTGAAGACTTTGGCTTTTTGTTCTAAGAATGTGCTTTTGTAGAGCATCAAACAGGCAGGCTGTGGTATATGTTTTATACAAAGGCTTTATTTTTCCCCATTTCCTCTAGAAATTTTTGAGTTTCTGTGCTTAAATGCCAAGGCTGTCAGGAATGTAGTTGTGTGGTCAAGAGTGCCAGGGAGAGCCCTGCCTGGCAACAGGAGCTGTATTTTCTAAAAGCCTCTGTATGAAGGAGATTCAGAACAGCTGAGTTCCTTTCTTTTCTATTTCATTTCTGTAACTCACTCTGCTTGTGAGACCCACAGTCATAAGCAAATAAAATTGTCAGTTCCCTAAGACAAAATTCCCAAAAGGCAGGAGAGGGACTAAAATGTTTCTACTTGGTGGTAGTATTTGTTGGATTGCTTGCTCCTTTAGATTTAGGCTTGCTTCCAAGCAAAACATAAATTTTTTATGACAAATGAAAATAAGATGGAAATAGTAAAAAGCTTTCAACAATTTGAGGTTTTTCTTCAGGTAACTGCATGAATTTACTACAAATTTGTGAATCCCATCAGCTGATAAAAATGTATACCTTTGCCAAAATATTTTAACTGAATCTTCCATGACCTTTCCACGTCACTTCAGTTTTCGCTGTTTCCTTTTGTGTGTTCATAGAAGCAGCACAACCAGATGCTCCAGCTAAAAAGAGGGACACATACAGAGTTTGTGTGATGAAAGTATTTCATGCTTTGTCTGCTTTTCTGACCACCTTTCATTCCCCCCATCCTTTGTGCCATGTTTGTCTAGAGAAGGATGCTGCTCCCAGAGGAGTGCTTGCCCCTCTGGGACCAGGGACTCACCCGGGAAAGACCTGGACACTCTCAGGACCACTAGGACACCCTTTACAGCCACTCTGCCCAGTCCAGCAGTGCTGGCTGGTGAACAGAAATAATAATCATTTCATTCAAAACAAATGCATCCCCCTCACCCTTCATTTTGACTGTGCTTAAGAGTTGGTTCAGTGAAAAGATCCAAATCTCGCCTTTTAAGGCACATTTTTCATCTTGCCTCTCTAAAGCTTCCCTTCCACAATCAGCTAATTACAATTAAAAGTAATGGAGAGGGTCACTCTCAGCAGTTGCTAACTGCAGCTCATCCATTACAGGAGTAGAGGTAAAGAAGTATCTCATCCAACTGCTACAGGAAAGAGCTTTTGAAGAGTTAGATCATATTGTCCAGACAAGAACTTGGCTATGATGGTGCATTTAGCACCCCTAGTCTTAATGGATGAGCTGTAGAATCCTTAGTAATCACATGAGTAGTTAGGAAATTGGTTTTATGTCTCATCCAAAAGAATTAAAAAGAAAAATAAAATAAAGAGGAAGGAAGATGTGGGTACCTTCCTGTGCATGACTAACTCAGTTGTGTCCACTGCAAACTTTCTCACTTTCTTGGGGGCACCTGCTCAGGACCCTTTTCATGGTCACAATTTTTCTGCTGACCAAGCTGCAGAATTATTAAATTATTCTCAGCACACTTGCAGGTGCTTCCTTGAAGGTGGTTGATAAATCCCAAGCAGAGACTGAATTGGACACTTGAATAGCCCAGCCTTTTTGTACATCCCCTGTATTTATTATCTTGATTGCGACTGTATTGAGACATCACTTCCGAACAAGAATCTTTTGCTGGATGCAGTGGGGATTCCTGCTAGTCTTCCTTGGAGGAGGGTCTGAGTGGGTGTTGTGTTTTGTGGTGTTTGGGAGAGAGAAACTGCAGTGTGTGCATCTGTCCTTGAAGGTCGATCCCAGGAGCAGCTGGATGGGTTGAGCCACGTGGCCGTAACATGTGCCCAGAGGAAGCCCCATCCCCAAAACGCATTGCACAGAGACAGCCCCTATCCAAAAGCAGCCAGAGCTGCAGTGAAGGAGAAGGAGATGCAGAAGGTGCTAGAAGAAGGTGGCAGGGAAAGCAGAAAGAAGTAATAAGCTCCTCCTCTGCTGGGGGCAGCCCCTGCATTAACTATGATGCACCTTAAGCTTCCATGGTTTGATTTCCAAAAGCAACCTGCCTCTGGCTTCCTGCATTTACTGCTGATTACAGGCACCAGGGTTTTTTTCACTTTCTGTGGGTTTCCCCTAAGCTGCTTAATGTTAAACTGCATTTGGGCTTTTTTTCCTGAAGCATGGAAAAGCATAGCTCTTTTCTGGGAAGGGCTGAGGGAGGATCTCATCATCCTCACTGCTTGAAATCTCATGAGGTCCCTTTCCACAGCCATGGTTTCTGTTTTCTACCCTACAGAAAGCACCACATTATGATAATACGAAGAGTGAGTGCTGATGCAGGCTGAAGTTGGGAATCACTGGAGTTGAAGCTGCGTACACTGACGTGATGCTGCTTCTCTGTGTGTACTCTTTGGCTGCACAGCCTGATAGGAAAACATTTCTATTTTGCCTCTCGCCCCCAGGTAATCAATAAGCTCTCTACCACCTTGAATAACTGCAGTTAATTTTTCAGACCCCCAGAAAGAGGGGGTGGGGGAGATTTCTCTTCTGCTGCATGACCAGGTGCAGCTGGGCAGAGGGTGGGTCAGCAGAAGGTGATTGTTGACCTGCTCCACCCTGTGTGCAGCCTAATGGCATTTTAACCAAAAATCAGCCATTTTGGCTAAAATGCTAGTAAGAGACCTGGCCTTTTTTTTTTTTTCCCCCTCCTTGGCTTTCCTCAGGCTGGGCCAGCAGCAGGAAGCAATTTCCTTTTGAGTGGCACAATTACGCTGATGGGTTAATCGCAGGGAGCAGAGACAAGACATCCCCTCTGCTCTGAGAGGAGGGGGAAAAAGAGAACAAATACCTATCCATAAGTACAACTGCCCTTCTAGGGTCCTACAAAGTTTGTTTATGCTGCAAGGAAATATGGCCTCACTCCATCTCACGGGCTCATCCCAGAGAGTCTGACTCAGGTTAGTGACATGTTATTTCATTTATTCCAGAGAAATGTGTATTAACCAGCGGGTTAGTTGATATTAAGAAGGAAATCCACAGTTTAGGGGTTGTTTAGGTTTATAAATGGTTTTCAGATTCCATGTGACTGAATTCTTCAACCTATTGTGGATGTTGTTTGTGGTTTTTGTGGTACTTATACTGAATGGTGTTACTGACAGGATGAGAAGCAGAAATGACATTTGAAATATCACAAGCAGCTAAGAATGGTACTGAACTAATTGCCTTTCACATTAAGTATTTCTACAAAATAAGGAGAACTTGTTAATTAACAATCCAGTCCTAGAATGTGCTCCAAACCACTTTTGTCTCTGAATGGGACACTCAATATTTTCTTATAAGCTTAGATTTAAGCGGGTCAAGTAACAGGCTAGGTTAAAGATGCCGATTGTTTTCCAAAGAAAATTTCTCCACCTGCATGAGAAAAAACACCTTTTGAACTTGCAATGTAAAACAACAAAAAACACCTTGACGGGTAATTTAGGTTTAAACTTTTTTTTTTTTTTTATATAAAGTGTGACCAGTTCTTTGTAGTTTGACAAAATACATAACATGAAACCAACTAAGTAATCTGCAAGTATTCTTGTCTTTACTTGTAAGGTATTTTCAAAGGCTCTATATAGCTTTAGTTCTCCTGTTTCCAGCTTCTGAATGTTCCCTAACTTATTGTCACACTGCTACAGCTTTTCCTGTTCCCTTTGCTCCCTGTCATGTCCACCAGCATGAAACCCAGTGCTTGTCTGCCCCATGTGGGGTTGGACTTTGCTTCTCTGTGAGGAGGAGAATGGTTTTTCTGGTACCTCAGAGATTAAATTACTTTTTCATACTCCTGAGAAATCAGCAAAACGTTTCTCCGAATGAATGATGCATTTGCAGTCTTAGACAAATATACGAGTGTTTGGGGATTTTCCTCAGGATGGAACACTTTTGTATTCTTAACGTGTGCAGCGTGTGACTGTGGTTGTTGTGGGAAGTGACATTGTCATCCTTGGTGGCATTCAAGGAGAAAGGAAGCTTGTTTTTCTTATACAAGTAGCCTAAGAAGAAAAATCATCTAATTGGCATCTACCAAAGTGGGTGACTGTCTTCTTTCACTTATGGGGGGGAATAAAGAAAGCTATGTAAGGGTTGGTTTGTTTGGTTATTTTTTCTGTATGTGCTTGTAAGGTACAGCATTGTGATGAAAAATAGTTAATATGTTACTCTCTAACTGAGCCTCAATCAGAAGCAACTCTATTTGAGTCAGCGCGACTGACTGAACTTAAAAGGAATTTTAAAAAGCTCCTCAAACCTCCTTTCTTCTGAGTTTTGTTTTTTTGTTTGGTTGGGTTTTTTTTTGGTTTTTGGTTTGGGGTTTTTTCCTATATTGTAATTGGAACTATTTCTTTGCCAGAAATCTTTCTCTTTTTAACATTATCTGCCATAAAGGTAAAACCCAGATTTTACAGCAATAGAAAACTGCCTAACTGTTCAATAGAAAATTGAAAGTCCTATGCTTTCAATTGCCACAGTGTGGCAATGTTTCAGAGAGTTTTGTTCAAGTGTGCTGATGATATTGGTGAACACCAGCATTGGGCTGGTGGTGGAGCGTTTCCCTGTAACCCTCTCTGGACTCTGCATAATTCAGTGTGGCAGAGACAAGCTCCTGTGTCAAGAAACGGGAAGAATGCACTGAGTTGCTGTGGTAGAGAACTGCAGTGGTTGGGGTGGGGATAGGGTAGAGGGATTTGATTATATTTTTTAAAATTCTCATCATATTTTTGATTGGGGTGGGAGACACCAGCACTGCTGTCCTGAGCTCTTCATATTCTCTTCCTGATAATTTTTATTTCCCTTGTGTCCCACTCAATTCATCTATATTTCTGTAGGGAAAATCAAAAGTGTGATTTTTTGGAAACTGAGCGATGAGCAGAGTGGCACACTTGCGTGTTTCTTGCCTCATTTGGATGTTTGCATCCAAATATTCTGCGGTGCACAGATAACATATTAAGATTCTGAATTGCAATAAGGTTGCCTACCATCTTCCACATTATTGTCTTTGTTTTATAAAGTAAAGTAACTCATTTTCACACAGATATGGCTTTAACCTCTCAATGCACCGGGCACTTGTGTCTGTTGGAAGTTTAATTCCAATAAATGCCCGTGAAGGAGTAAATGCCAATATAATTTCTCAAATTAGCCATATTTGATGAAGACCAGAAATAGCTGTCTCAGCTACAAGACTCTGACTAAGCTTGAAATTAGCTGGATCCAGGGTTTTGGCTGTGTCCTATCTCTGTATTTCTTCAGCATCCCTATTTCCTTACAGAATTGTTTGTATTTAAATATTTGGATGAAAAAAATTTGTTGGATTTTGGTTGATCTTCAGAATGATGTCTTGACATTATGCCCTGTAGTTGTGTAAAACCAAAGGCAGCTTTTCCTTTTCCCTAGATCTGATCCCTTTTCATTCCTCTTTTGCTTGATCTTGAGGTGGAGCTCTGGGGCTCTGCAAACTGTCCAAACACTCTGCCCTGTCCAAACTCCATCAGCTAAAAGCTCTCAAACCTGTTTTCTGTGCCGTGGGAGATTATGCTCAATGTTTAGCTCTATTTTCACCCCCAAATAAGGTTCAGGAGGACACTATGGCTGCTGCTGCTGTGAGAAGAATTTTACTGTCAATGTCAATTTGTGCAGCGCTTGGTGAACGGGTTGCACATCAATACCCTGGTGCATTTGTGTTCCTTCTGTATCAAGTAGTCCAGTGCATTTCCTTGCCTCATCCCTCTCATTTCAGAGGCATCTCAACACGTCCCTCTCAACACATGGAAGAACCTGAGCAGTAGGAATTAATAGAATTAATAGATGTGTCCCACCAATTCAATGACACTTTTTAAATCTCACCAAGTTTGCACAGCCATACTTTAGCAGCTGTTAGTTCCCAATGACATTCGTGTTCCTGAGGGGATCTTAAATTCATTCAAGGGTTTTTTCCTTACTCACTGGAAGATATTAAGCAATGGAGTTATCTTTGATACCAATTTAATTAATTCTGCTGCAAGACACTGATGTATTCAGAAGGCTACCATGGATATTACACGCACACTGTATTGCTCATAGCTGGTCTAATTTAGTGTGCTGCACTGGTATTGATTTTTACCGTGGCAAAATAGTCAGACAATAATGCATGGATTTGGAAAAGCTTTATAGTTCATAAACATTGGCACATTCATATTTGACTTTGTCAGCAAAGGAAAATTAGTTCAAACAAGGTGCAATGATGCATTCACTGCTTTGGGAGCCTCCAGTTCAGAACTTGACATTGATAAACTGTTATAATTAATTCTTTCCATTTAATGAGATGGCTTATACTATCAGCAAATGTGAGCTTTGATGTCAACATATTATATTGACCATCTTCCTGTATTAATTAGAACATGACTTGATGGAGCCTTTTCTTACAGAATACCAAAAGAGAAGTACAGTGAAATTTGTTTCTGTGCCTAACTAACTACACATATCGAGGCAGTTCATGTGTACTTACCCAGAGTCAGAGAATGGTTTTCAGTGATAAAGCAGAAGGAATTGGGAAAGTGAACTTTTTGGCTCTGTTCCTGGATTTGTCATTGAGTCAGGCAAGCCATTAGACACAGTTTGAGTCCAGCTTACCTATCTGTTTAATGGAGATAATAAGACTTTCCTGCTAGGGAGAGGGTTTTTAAGGCTTAATTAATTAATATTGTGGAGCTCTTTACCACACTAAAATGAAAGTCAAAATATTGCTTGGTGTAGGTTAAAGTGTATGAAAACAAAGTGTAATCTGATAGTGCTTTAATTTTACGCATTTTTATTGAAAATTAAACTAACTTGATTACATTGATGCTAACATTCAAATACTTCAGAGTTATTGGAGAGCTCATGCTAAAAATGAGTGCAATAATAGTTTACAGATTTGCATGTAAAGGACTAAGAATAGCTGGTTACTGGTGCTGTTCCCATTTGATGATTTTATTTTGCTTTATAAGTGCAGAGAACGTGCCAGAAAAAATAAAAAAATTGCAGGATGTTTTGACATTAACAGACACTAATAAGTGGTACTTGGAGGAGCTGAAAAATAAAGTGATTAAGTAGGTCAGCTTACTTAAAGAATTGGGAATAAAAATAAGGCTAAAACAGAGGTGTAAATGGGTAGAAAGCATGAAATCCACAGAAGACAGCAATATTTGCACAGGTGTGCCCGGGTAATGCATTGGTAGTGACAAAAGAGGCTTTTTTAATGCAAAACAGCCTGGCAAAAGAGGGTATTTGAGATCCATGGATTCCTAGAGCGCTGTAGGTGGGAAGGGGGGCAAAAGCAAGTACTTGAGGAGCTGCTGGTGATTATCTCAACCTCAAACTGCCGTGCCCCTGCTCTGTGCCATGCCAGGCTACTGCAGCACCCGTGTGTTGTTTGAAATCCAGGGAATTTGAATGCCTTGCCGCTAGACGAGGGTTCTTCTTGCTCCTCAGAGTGTCTGCCAGACTCTTGCTTGAGCATGTTTTTGGATGAGGGCTTGCTCAGAGCAAGCATCACCTTAGATGTCCACCTGTGTGTGTTCTGCATGGATGATCACCTCAGTAATTTTTCAGTTGACTTCCATTACTATCTACTTTCTTAAAAACATTTTTCTTCATTATTAGTTCCATCCCAGTAATAAGAACATGGCTATCTTGTGGGGTTTCTTGATGTCAACTCTGCTCATGAAACTTCTGGAAGAGAACAGGCATTTTTAGGCTCAGCCAAGCCTTTTTGGCTAATCAGTTCAGCAACGTTTTTTCCTATCATTGCGACAATGAACTTGTTCCCAGCACGGTAACCAGCTTCACCTTTCTGATTACTGTCCTGTTGACTACTTGAATCAATATTGCACCTTAGAATGATAAAATACCTTGATTCAGGCTGGATGGATCAGTGCCTTGAGGATGATTGACAGAAATCTTGCAGATAAGTCTCTGAGACTTAGAATGCACTAAAAATTATCCTGAAACTCTGTGTTTTTATCTGGGTGTTGCCTGTCATTTTAGTTTCATCCTCTTTTCCACAGTAACTTCAGTTGACCTCAATATGTTGTGTTGGCTTTTATTCTAGCACAGTCTGATTTTTTTTTGTAATAAAGTGTGTTGCCATATATAACAGGATCCCATTTCTCATCTCTGTCAAATGTAATTACTTTGATGCCAATGCATTCAAATCCACCTTGATATTACGATGTTAGTTGTTTCACTCAGTGATGGGACAGGAACTGAAGAGCTGTTTCTTTTTTTAACAAGGGCTTTCATGGTCAAACATTTGCAAGAAGGCTGCTTAAACTTTTGTCTTGGTAATCTGAACCCCAGCACGTATCTGTGCCTTTCTGCTAAATATTTATGTGTGCAGCTGGAATAATGGAGTTCTTGGACAGTTTGAGATTAAGAGGTCAGCAAGCTCCCCAAGTTAGGAGCAGACCTGAGTGAAATTCCTGGGAGCAAATAACCAACGAGACCTGGACAGGGGGGTGTGTGTTGTGCGCCCTTCAGGATGGGTTGAAAATGGTTCCTAAGGCTGAAGTATTCTTGGGACATACATGAATTATTTTCAGCCTGATCTCATGAATTCCATTGACCGAGTTCTTCAGCCTTTTACACTGAATAAATGGTGTTTTCTCCTGTAAACTGATCCATTGACTTGAGTAGACATTTGTTACAGGAATGTGATGCCCTAACAGGGTAAGCCATTGTCAGAAAGCAGCCACAGCACTTCCCGCATTTCAAATGGTGAATTCCACATTTTCACTTCCTTTGCCGAATAGAAACGTAAGCTACATCACAACCCCTTGAACATCATCCTTTGTTAGCTGCTTCTGGTTACACTCCGAGTTTGGGGGCTAATGTCCCCAGGTGCCCTTGTTTTTGGTGGTTTTTAGCCCTCTGCACGTATTTGGGTCACGCCAGCCAGCAGCCTACTTCAGAGGGGCTGCTGCCGCGCACAGCCCGAGCGCAGCTCCACGTTTAATTATCGCAGCCGGAGCTATTATGCTTGGAAACACATTACCTCTCTCAAAGCCCCCATAATGTCATTTTGATGTTTTCTACGCTATTGATCTGCCTCCCGCTTCGTGCAGCCTTCCTGAGCTGGCAGAAAAATGTCAGAGCTGTCTTGTCCAAAAGCGCTGGGCCGCTCCAGCCGTCCCGTGGCCGCCTCCGGTTTCGCGAGGCGTTGGGGCCCGCGTTGGAACGGCTCTGTGGATGCCCCCGTTTGATGTGCAATGCGCGGCCTCCCAGGGCTCCAGAGTTTCACCCCGAGCTAATGCCAGGGCTCTACTCCGCGACACGGAAACGCCGAGGTAATTTCATGCTTTGTAAAGCTCCGTGAATATTTTTAATTATGACCAAAAATGCCATGGAAATGGAGATTGTTCTGGGTTTTATTGTCGCGTGTAGTTTTGTGCGACTCTAATTTCATAGCAATTTAGTTCATTTGAGCACTTTGAGATTTGTGGGTTGTCTGGAAGCATAAGAAAGCGAACCCCATATTTGTCATGGGTTTGATAACCTTGGCTAAGCTAATGTAAGCACTCTCTTGCACAGTGCTAGGAGTGATGGAACTATTTTTTTTCTTGCCACCCCACCCCCCTCTTGGACACTGATAGCCTTGAGGTTCTGAAATGCCTCTGAAGTACAATATTTCAGTAGAATTCCATTCCACCATGTGGGTCAGGGCAGAAGACAATATGTTAGTTAGCCTTTGTCAGCTCAAACTTTTGTTTCTCTTCAGAATCGGTGGGAATTTCTCCTTGTAAAATCCTTTCTGCCTTGTTGGAAACTCAGAGCATCAGATGGTTTCCTTTAGGACACAGGAACTCTGAAGTAACTGAATAAACTCCCCTAGAGTTTACTGTGTTACCTGTGCTCAATTTGGGCAATGACTGGGCAAGGACACCAGCAGGAGTGTGCTTTGTGGGGAGGGAACAGGCACTTGGCTTCTCCCTCAGCTGTCCCCATCTGACCTGGGTCAATGTCACTGCCATGAGGTGCCCTGTGTCCTCCTCCAGCATTAGGAAAACAAGTTGTTTGCAAACACATATTGATTTTGGTCATGGCAAAGCGACGAAGGGCCCAGGCAGAGGGAGCTGTCACCTGGTGGGGACCCTTGGGGTTGCTCAGTGGCTGGTGGTGGACATGGCATCCTCCTGGTGGGGCTGGGTGGAGAGTGAACACCTGTACAGGCAGGGACTGCTGGCCCAAGGGCCCAGAAGGCTGCAGATGTGCTCTGGGGATTCATGCTTGCCCTATCTGATATTTCAGCTGCTCTGTTGGAGACAGAGGTGCTGGTGCTGATTTCAGCTGCAGACAGCAACTCAGGGTTCATCTCCTCCTAACTCCCCCTGACAGCGCAGCTACCTGGCTGCCTTGCTCAGGTCTGCTGGCTTTCTTCTGATTTAAGGGCTCATTCAAGATGTCAGGGCAAGCCCAGCAAACCACAGTCTTGGCATATTTTCACACCCAGCTCTTCCTATATGAGCTGTGAAGGAGCATTCCTGGAGGTGAAAGTCATGGTAGGAGAAACACTTGGCTGACCGATCATATCAATGGCTATTCAATTACTTTTCGAAGAATAAGGCATCCTACGACTGCTGGAGTCAAAAATGCAAATCCTATTAGTGTGAGAGTGTGTTAGTTCATAATTGACGTATTTGACATATTAATGTGCTAATTTATGTAAACTGGATAGACTATGAGACATGATCATGAAAATGGAAAGCAGGCTATTTTTAATTAAGGTCTTGCAAATAGGCGTGTAATGGGTCTAAAAACGGAGGGGAAATTTTATAGAGATGTTCTAACACTTATGTTTGTAGAAGATTGTTTCCCTTCCTCCTCTTGGACATCTTCTTTCAAGTACTCTGGGATGAGCCCACATATAATGCACAGTAAGGCAAAAAAGAAAAAAACAAACACCCTGCATCCTACTCTTCTTTGTGTTTAACAGGCTTTTTGACCCCTGAGATGCTGAAATACTAAAGACTGAAATAAAATAGCAAACATTTTGGCCTTAGCTGGTAAATCTACAGATTTCCTTGCTATTTCCATATAACAGGCAAAATTCTCTTAAATGCTGCCAACCTGCTTTCCTCGGTGATTAGAATACCTGACTGTGCCAATAATATATTTGCTGAGTCTTCTCTTTTCTCTCCCTCCCTCTCCTTTGAATGAAATTCACCCCCTAGGAAGTAAATTGTTAGTGAATGAAATGGGATTTTTATGAATATATTTATGATTTCAAGCGATTTTTTCCCCATTCTCACATAGCTGCAGGCCCACTTCCCACACTGGGCTGCTTTTGAAATTGTTTACTCTGAGTGCCCGGTAATTGGCACAATTAATCAAACGGTGTGACCGATTGCTTTAGTCAGGTGTTGTTGCCTGATTGATCAGCTGGGGTTTTCTGATACCACAGAGCACGTGGGCTACACACTTCCCTCACCTGCACAGTCGGGGGGGGGAGGGGGGGGCAGGTATTCTTATTCCTTGGAAAAACGCTTCCATACCAGTGTTTGGGAAGTAACACACAGAAGACAATATCTTTGCATAGGGAAAAAAAAATTGTTAATGTAAAAAGGCTGCTTATTGATGCCATTTGGGAAATGGGAGTGAAAAGACATTGATTTAAGGCATGTATGTTTATTTTGGGGTATGGTAACCCCACACCATGAAGATAGAGGAAAAAAAATTCGGCATAGATGCCACTGAAGAAAAGGATGTTATCTGTGCAAAATTTCAGCTCCTGCCGTAAATTTCTGGGGAGAGAAATGTTTCCTGTAACTGTGACTCAGATTTCTGTGAATCAATAGGGCCTCGGAGGGTCAGAGGAAGTCAGTGTATTTTAGAGGTGAAAGGTGCTAAAGTCTGTGGATGACTGGAGCCCAATATTTCTTCTGGATGTTTTTTTCTTTTATTTTTCAATAAAGAGCCTGGATGGTTCTGCAACGTAAAGTACAGCTGAATTACTGAAGGTTATCCCCAGAAAGATGTACCTATTTCAAACAGAGAAAAAAAATCACCGGATTTTTTTTTTCCCCATCAACTTATACGACTGTAGAGGTGCTAAAGACAGTCAGAAATTCCCAACCTCCTTATTTCCCTGGTGTGAGTGTGTCTTCAGCCTGCACATAGATAAAAATGGAGAAGCAAGTTGAATCTGGAAGGAAACATTGAGGCTACAGTACAAAATACGAACAGTTAGAAACTACAGTGATTTTTTGTTTTCTTTAATCAACCATTTTTGCTGAGACTTGGGGGAGAACTATAAGAGACAGTTCCTGACAACAAGCAGGGCCAATCAAATACTTAATAGCTCACTAGAAAGGTAAACATAAGGTAAGCATACGAATATTTTTTTATAAAAACCTCTGTTCACAGAACTTGATCTGTTTCTCAGGCAGCCTGTAGCATCCAGATACCCTAGATAAGTGAAAGAGGCATACACTATTTAAATGTTAAATAATCTCATCAGCCTTATGAGTATGTTTACTGCTTCCCTTCCGAAAAATAAAGCCACAAAACCCAACCCAGTTCCTCTCCATACCTTATTTCAGTGAACACTCCACAGTGTTAAAGGAAAGAAATATCAGACAAAAATCTTTCATATGCTTATTTATGAGGAAAAGATTCAATGCCAGGGACAGATTTCTGACTACTTTAAAAAGGGAAATGACCTTTTGCAGTGTAGTTCACTGCTTCTCTTGCGCTGAAAGACTAATAAGCTTTTGGAAGTTGATCGGGTTGCACATCTGAAGTGTGTCAATCATTCT
The DNA here is from genome assembly GCA_013397565.1 of Ptilonorhynchus violaceus. Taxonomy (NCBI): domain Eukaryota; kingdom Metazoa; phylum Chordata; class Aves; order Passeriformes; family Ptilonorhynchidae; genus Ptilonorhynchus; species Ptilonorhynchus violaceus. The sequence continues at coordinate 979,258 of VZRJ01010912.1, read as the reverse complement.
TGTTATGAAAAGACAGATTTAAAAAAAAAACCTGACAACTTGTTTGTTAGGGGGCTCTGGGACATACTTTTAGAAGTCACAGGGCCCGTACTTATCAAACTGAAAGCTAAGATAAATTTGCACTTGAACACGTAAATGCCAACTCATGTACGTTATTCTAGACACCCTTTGCACTTGTTTTTGTTATTGTTTTATCCATTGCTGTCATTGAAATGAAAGAGCTTTAGGTGAGAACACATTTAAGAAGGATCCACGCTTTATTTTCATAAGAACATTTGTCACTGAAAAATCGCTTTGCTTCAAAAACTTCGTGGACTAGGATGACTTCTACTTAGAGTGGGGTTTTTTATAAACCTTCTTTCATGCCATATTTATCCAGACTTGCTGAGGCCCGTAAAGCTTCCTATAAATCTGGGCTTATACTGCAACTCAGGATAAATGCTAATTTACAGCTTTCTCCCCCAGGCCAGGCAAAGTTGGTAGATCTGACAGAGTGCTGCTTTGGGGTTTTCAGAGGTAAGGGAAGAATTTACCGTAAACCTTAAATTAAGTCCATGTAAGCTGCCAGCAGAAATGCTTTTATAAACATTTGAAACCACAAAACATCTTGATTTCTATTTTTCTCTGATGATCTAGCATGCTTTATAGTAATTAATATTGGTTTAGTTAGGATGTTACATTCATTAAACTGCTGATTACAAGCAACACACCAGTGTTTTAATTTGTCAGGTCATCAAATAAAGGTGAAGCTCTAGCATTGCCACTAACACAACCTTCAAGGGGTTGATGAGCTACCTGGGAAGCTCTTGAAACAGTGGGATTGATGTGGAGTCCTGCTTGTAGGTGGTGCTCTTAAAACGCAAGAGGATTTTCTTTAAACGATTTTTGTCTTCTAGGGATGTGTCCTATAATGCCTTGAAATACTTTATCGTGTTCCTGCATACTGCACATCAAAAAATAATTCATGGCCAGATTTTAGAGCAAATCTGATGAGTACAGACAGGGCCCTGTGTCATAATACCATGTTATGCCCCTCGCTGTCAGGTCACTCTGCTCCAAATTCTCTGCCTCACTATGATTCTGCCAGGGCATTTAGAGAGAACCAAAGTCCCTTAAGTCTGCTCTGATAGGTAACCACTGCAGCCCAGTGTATGTCATAGCCCAAGAAAAAATCAGGATGCCTTCCAAGTATATGAACAGATTCCAAAGGAAAAATGAGATATGTTTGCAATGCAACATGGTCTTGTCATTGTTCACCTTGTCCATGTATCCCAATGGAGGAGTTGGGCTTCCATGATCCTTGTGGATCCCTTCCAGCTCAGGATATTCTATAATGCCATACAGGACCTTTGATGAATTCTGGGAAAAGGTGGCAGAGATTCGCAGGTGTCTGTTTTATGTGAGTGAGAGGAACTTGCTAGTGGAGGGAAAGACTCCCTGTTCAGTGAGCTGATCTGTATTGCAGGAACTCCACAAACGCAAAGGTCAGTCCTTGTATCTGCAATCTTATTAACTGGGAATATGTTTCAGCTTCTACTGTGCCGAGAAGGGTTTCTTCAGGTTTGTGGAATGCAAAGAAGGGAGGGAAAAAGAAAAGTTGTAGTTCAAAGTGCCAAAACTACAGTACCTGATTCAGAAAAAGCCATGTTTGACTCCAGAATGTGCTCCCCATTTGTGCACTTTTGTGCCAATTTTTATTTTTAAAATTTTTCTCAAGTGTTCTCATGTTTTTCATCCAAATAAATGAAATCCCAGGCTAATTTGTGAGGTATTCTGCTGAACACTTCCTTCCTTTCCTTCTGGGCTCACGTAGGGTGCGACAAAGTTCTGAGGAAGCCTTTTGACTGTGGGTGTGCCTTTGATCAGTGGATTAGGGCTTGAAAGCTTTCTGAAACACCCTTATATCAGTATCTTTCTGTAACTGACCACTTACAAACATTAACAAATTACCCTGTTTCTTTTTCCATGAGTACATGAATGATATCTCATTGTCTTGTTATTTTTAGAGCTTTGCAGGCCTATTAATAGGCTCGCTGATTTTATTGTTTGGATCCTAGAAACAAATAAGGTTGCCCTTGTTTTCATTGATCTTTTTTTTTTCCCTCCTCTGCTCTTCTTCGTTCCTATTCATTAAACAAAAAATTTCTTGCTCATCCTGCATGTCCTACCTTCTTGTGCTCTCAAGAAATGCTTTGTATCTCTGTCCAGGTTTTATGCATTGAAAAAGCCTGGAGCCAATCTTTGCTTGCTAGCTTTACTCACATTATACTTTCTTTCCCTATGTGTGATGTGGGCTTTCCTTGGGAGGAACTATTCTGCTGCCTGTGTATTCACTTCTAGAATAGCTGTTACCTTTTAAAATGTTTTTAATAATAATAATAGAAATACTTAATTATCATTTTCTGAAGGACTCAGTTCTATTGATAGATTGGAATCTTCCAAAACACTGGCACTTTTTGAAAAAGTTGAGTTTCATGACACCCCCATATTTTAAAAAGGATGCAATCCTTGCATTCTCTTGGCTGCATTTTCCTTTGCTTCACCAGCCAGACCAGAATGTTTTAATATCTTGGCAGTTTATTGAAGTTTTCATTCCAGAAACGTTTCTCACTTCTTTCAGCTATTGTTCACTCTAACTCTTTGATTCAGATAGTGTTGTCCTGAGGCTAAAATGCTACTAGAATTTTATACTTTTTTTTTCTTTTTTCTATATCTTTAATCTTTAGCCTTGCTTATGCCATCATCATTTTAATGTCTAAATATTTGTAAATTAGTAGAACACTGGAGAAGAAAGAAACATAAAATACAATCCTAAGGTCAAAAATCATTGACAGTTTTAGTTCAATTTACTTAATAAATAAGAGGTTCCCAGCCTAAAATTCAATCCACAGCTCCCAAGTACTGATGACAATCTTAATTTCCTATGAAATTCACATCTTTGTCTTTCAGATAACCTCTCTCTTCATTCTAAACCTGGCTACTGAAGGAAATTTAGCTGTGGTTAACCCCTTGCATATGAATTTCAGATAATGTTTCAAACACTGTCAGAGTGATGGGTACCCAAGAGAGGTCTGTGTCCTTCACTGGTAGCACTCAGTAGGTCTTTTCTGTCCCCGGCTTCTTATAAATGAACATATGAATAGCATTTGCCTTTTGGAGTTCTAAATTTAGGCTTTGTGCCAGTATCTACATGGGACTTGAATTTCTCCTTCGCTTTCTGGATTAATCCCCATCAAGTGTGGCAAATCTTTGCTCAAGGGCCCATTTCAGTGCAGAATAAGCACATCCCTCTCTGGCTTTGGCCACTTTGAGAAGAAGCTTTTGTTGGCTGAAGGTCCAAATTATAAAGAAATCAAAAATATGCCATGTATAAGCTGGGCAGGGCTCTGAGGACAGATTCATTATTGCCCAATTCAGCAACGCTGTTAGGAAGAAACTTTGTAATTGTTTGGTTTAAAGGACATTCCCACAAGGCTCTGATGGACTTCATCTTACCTAAATGACTTAGAAAATTTGAAAACTATCCCAGAATTTGCTTTTAGCCACCACTTTATTTTTTTTAAGGAAGAGTGAGGTGGTGGCTCATTACTCTAAGTAATGGCTCCACACCTACATCCGAAGTTGCTCTTAAGTTTAATGCCTCAGACACAGCCTTTTTATTACACTTAGAAACACTCTTTTGTTCAAATCGATGTTTGTTATAGCTGTGAGAGTGGTACCAAGGATGTATCATAATTTATACCGGTGTGAGTGAGAGTGTGGTCTGTGACAAATCCGATCCTGACGTAGTCTCATTTTGGAAAGGCTGTTGTCGTCATGGTGCTTGAATAGGGAAGATGTTTAAGTGCTTTGGGGTTTTGTTTTGGTCCCTCACAGTGTGTTGGTTTTGTTGTTTTTTTTTTCTTTTTTCTGGGGACATCATCTTAAGCAAGACTGTTGCTAAGGGGAATAGGTCGCGTTTGGAGATGGCCCTGATTAACTTGCAGGATTGCAGGGTGGGATGTGGGGGGAGGATGCAACAGGGGGATGTGACCTCAGTTTTCTCTGTGTGCCCTTCTAATCACTGGGCCTGAGCATCTCACGGGACAGGATGAGTTCTCCTCCATCCCTTGCAAGTTCAGGAACACCTGAAGAACTGTCCAAACCTGACGCCTGAGAACATCCTTAGGGACGTCTGCTGGCGGTACCTGGGTACCGCTCCCGCTCCCGGAGCTGTGGCTCCAGCAGCGCCGCACCCGAGCAGCCGCCGCCCGCCGGCACCGGGCTTGGCCGGGGCAGGGTCCGGCCCCTCCTTCCCCTGCCCCTCCAGCCGGGGCTCCCCGGGTGCCTGCGGTGTTTCTGTCCACTCATCGCGGCGGGGCAGGAAAAATGACATTGGGAACGGCTCGGTGCGCTTGGTGGGGACGCCATTTTGCCCGCCGCCCGGCTCTTCCTGCCGGCGGGGAAGAGACGCCGGGGGGAAAGGGAGGGCCGGGGGATAGGGCGGTGCGGGGGGCGAGGGCGGCGGCTCCCGGCTCCCATCTCCCATCCCTGCCTTCCGCCGGGGGCTGGAGCCGCCCCCGCCCAGGAGCCGGCGCTCCCGGAGCCGGCGCGCGGCGCGATCGCCCAAACTCCTGGGAGGGGAGACGCCACCCGCCGTCGCCTCC
>VZRJ01010912.1:706610-974271 GCA_013397565.1 Ptilonorhynchus violaceus | reverse complement strand
TTTAGGGGAGCGGCGGGAGCGGGAGCAGCCCGGTCCGCCGTGCCCCGGGGCGAGATGCGCTCCCTCTTCCGCATCCCCCGGAAGGTGCCGGCAGCCCGAAGCAGCGGGGCCGGCGCTCTCGCCCATCCTCTGCCCCTGCGAAGTTGCCCGGTGCTCGGCTGGGGTGCCGAGGGCGGGGCGGGGGGGCGTTTTGGGGAGCGCTGTCCTTCAGCACCGCTCGGCTGCGGGGCTGCCCCGGACAGCGCGCCCGGAACGCCGGGATCCCCCCGGGACGCCGCGTACCTGCACCCCCGGCCAGACACCCGCTGGCGAGGATGCAGCTAACAAAGGGGCGGCTGGCGTCTCCTGCTGGGTTTGTCGTGGCACAGTTGAACAGTTCTTTCCTGATCAGCGCCGTGCGACGTTCGGGCTCGGCCAATCTCTTCGGCAGATTAATTTTTTCAAAGTTCCGCCTAATGCTGCGAGCTTGGTTTGGCATGACTTTTTTTATCTTTACGCTTTCACTCATTTAATGGTTTCTTGAGTGTATTTAATGTGCTTCGTGTAACTTCTAAAAGGAAATGTATGTACTGCCTGGGTGAATACTGCCAGCTGTAAATGTCATTGCCGTAAAGAACTGAGCTCGTCGCCACTACAAACTTTGTTGTATATTTGTCAGTCACTGTTAAGGAGAGCTCTGCAACCAGGGACCTGACCTTTCAGAGCCTTATAAATGTAAATATTCTATGGAAATCATCAGGACTCCCCATGTGAATAAGAGTTTGCAGGATCATGTCCTAGAACAGCAGTGGTGTCGCTTCTAAAATTGACATTGCATTGACAGAACTATTTAAAGGGAAGCTTTCACAGCATCTGTTCACATATAGTAGTCAACTGTCAGCTGTCTCATTTTCATAACTGCTGAAACATACATTTATGCAAGATAAAATGTTAATACACAGACAAAATTTTGTTCCATGGACTTTGGCAGTTTAAAAAAAAAGAAAATATTTAAGAAAGTAAGTCTGTGGATGTTATGGCCCAGCACAAAGATGAAGTTTCTAGTTTGATCACAAATATAGAAGTGCACACAGTTTTAAGTAGCTATTTTATCCCACAGTTAGAGAATGTATGTTACTCAATGTCCTGGCTTTAAAAAAAAAAAAATAACGTGTTTGTGGTGTGGTTTTTTTGCTAGCACTACTGTGGTAAAGTAAGACAGAAAATAGGTAGTTTAAATATGTATAATACTATACTTGTTAGATAAATAATACATCTCAAGAAATTGGCTAAAGTTTGAAGGTAGCCAAGGCCTCAGGTTTTCATTGTGTTGGGAAATAACCATCACTTCTCAGCTAAATAAACCCAGGACTGGAAAGACAAAGAAAGCTGGTGAGCATTAGCAGAATTTTGTAGTGTAAGAGAAGGTAAAGCTGCAGCTTCAGCTAGAGGTGCATCAGTATCACCATGTGTGACTGGATTGTGACTTTGGGTGGATACCAAGTCCACTGTAATTAGTTATCCTGTGCATTATTATCAGACACTGCAATAAGAGAACTGAGACTTCAGAAGACAGTCAAAGCAAATGTCGTTACAGGAGAGAAGTTGGGGAAGCCAGAACAGTGCTTGTTTCAGATCCCTGCAATAGGACCATTTTCCTGAGCCTGAAATTCACTGAGTTTTCTTTAAGATCTGTTTGGTTTTTTAGTGACAAATAACTGAAAAGAACTGATTTCAAGGCAAGGCATTTCCCTAGTTTTGTGCTGTTTGCTTCCTTGTTGAAGCAGTACTAAAATTAACCAGCCTCAATTTATTAAATTGATGCTTCACCTGGAAGTTAATCTTGTTGAGAAAGCAGTGGCATTGAACTGATGAATCTGAAGACAGGCAAAACCGATGTCTGTGTGCTTGCTGCTTCAGTGTTAGCAGCCCAAATGTCACTTGCTAAACTGAATCTGCTTGATGTGGCCTTGATGCCCATCTGGCAATTTGTAAAATCATCAGCAGACTTTGCACAGTGAAAAAACTGCTCAAAGCACATTTTCTCTTCTCTTCCAATTGTCATTATTTCATGGTGCAAAGTAATAGTGCCAACTTATTCCAGCTCCTGACTCTCTCTGAGGTTGCTGGTAGGGTCAGTGACCAGAGGAGATCAAACAGGGATATGGTTGCCCACGGGCTAGTAATATTTAGTTCCTTCTTTCACAGTGTGGTGTGAATGCTTCCTGTGCTCCAGGGTAGTACCATATTATTATTTTTGGAAATACAGCAATGTGATCTTGAACCTTTCTAATTCTCTTTTTTCAGTAGTTTCTTTACGTGATGTCTAATTTAGAAATTAGCAGAAGAAAGCCATTGTGTGCCTTTCTAAACTAACATGGATTTACAGGACTTTTGAGAGGAGCAGGGCTGTGTTTCTTGCTTCAGAGAAAGGACTCCAAGTGTGCTGCTGTAGGGGATCTCTTAATATATTGCCATTTTGCACTGGGTCTGCCTTCTCTGTCAGTTTGTTTCAGTTGGAATGGCTGGAAGGCACAGTCTTCAGCAGCTTGCTTTGTAATCATCTCATTTTGGCGTGGCAAAGGCATGGCTGATGACAGCCCAAAGGAAAAGCTGTGCTTCAGCTAAATAAAGAAGAACAAACAGCAGACACATTCCCGGATCCCAGGGACTGGTGTTATCTTTCCCATCTTTTCTGATTGCAACCCAACAACTTTCCCTTAGTCATGACCACACTGGGCTTTGGCCAGCTCAGGTTCTGGTCTGGGTTGTGTCACTGACGTGTCACGTGTCCCATGCACCTGGGATTTAATCTTGCCTTCTTGTATTATGTCTGTGGGAGAAGCTAAAGCTTAATTAGAAGACCCAAGCATCTTTAACAAGCCAAACCTGATGCTGAGACATCATTTCCAATGTGTTACATCCTCAAGATATTCTGACCAATGCTCTCAGTAGGAAAATAATGAGGAAACTGGTTATCACAGTAGTTCAATGTCTGGGCTAAGTAGGAGCGATGACACTCTTCAGAAAAATTTTCTATATGTAAAATTATCAATAATGCATCTCTTATTTCCAGGAGACTGAGGTCTTTGTATATCAAAGGTCTTAAATATGCTCTTCATATAAAGCAGCAACAGCCTCTTTTTTTCTCTTAGCAAGGACAGCTTTTTGTGTCTAGCAGGGTAGAATTTTGTCCAATCAGCATCAGTTTATGTAGTTTGGCATCATAGCAAAGTCTCAATTCAGGTTTACATGGACCAAGACATTTAAAGAGACCGAGGTTCTGTAAGACTTTACTCAGCTCCACCTTACCCAACAAAGGAAATATGTTTCTACTGGTGTAATTTTCAAGAATATCCACACCTTCAGGGAATAATCTGAAGCAACAGCCATGCCATCAGGGTGCTGCCTTTTTCTATGGGAAAAACCTTTTTAAGAAAGAGGCTGATTTCACAGCTGGGAGCCCCAATGTGTCATCGCTGTTTCCTCCTGCTGGAAAAAGCAATGAACACATAATTTGAATTTTGTCACGGAGTCCTTTTGGCACTTCTTTCTCCAAAACATGGTGGCTGAAGCTCTTATTGAGACAAGTTTGTTTTCTTTCCTCATGATCATGTTCTACTAGTATCAAAGTAAAAGAAACACCAAACCTCTGTTAGCAGTTCATTTTTGTTTGCAAAACAAATGTAAGGGTTCCCCATGATGGGACAGGCCCAGAGGAACTACTGAGGTACAACAGTCTTTTCTGCCTGCAGCTGGTCTGGGACTATCCAAGCTGTATGGGAGAGAAAAGCATCCTCCCAGGAAAAGCATACACTTTTCTTTTTAAAAAATCTTACTGTGAATAGTCATCCTTGGCCCAAAACTTCTACAAGTCACGTTCTCTCTCATTTCATCATTTTCATGGATTACTCCTAGACCAGGGTGATTCTAGAGGGCAAAGCTAAAGAAGAGGATGCTTGTGCCAGCTCACGTTTAGGAGCTGTAGTAGGCACCCGCAAACCCCTCTCTGCCAGTGGAATAAGACTCTTCTCTTAGCCTTTGGCAAATTCCATTGTGATGAAATGACAGTGGACCGCTGAGAAAAGATCTTCCGTGCCCGCAGGAGTTATGAGCCCCAGACTCAAATTGCACAAGGTCAGTCAGGCAATTTCTGGGTTGTATCACCTCGGTCAGAAGCTGCACTCAGGGGTGATCCTTCATCCAGGTTGAGATGGGCTGTGCCGAATAAAGACTTACCTGTGTTGATCCCGTGGCAATTCATTAAAGGGCTCTCGGGCAGTGCTGGCTGAACTTGAGAATCCCACTAATCTCTGCATTTCTGCTGTCACCACATGGAGCAATCCAGGCAGATCATGGAATGACCTTACAGAGCTTCAGAATGACTGCTAAACTGAACAGTCTTGTGTAAATCCATTTTGAGAATTATTTTACCAGACAGTCTCAGCTCTGGAGAAGGGAGCTTTTTTTACTTAGGCATATGGGTCAGGACAATAAATGTCAAAAAAATAAACCTTTAAAAACAGGTCTTATTTGCTGGAGAACTTAAAAGGCTCATAGCTAAATTTGATTCTAAGTGTTCTTTAAAATTATTTGCCTTTCCCAGTGAGTGCACAAATAAAAATTAAGAGACTGGTTTACTAAATGTTTTGCACATGAAAGCTGTAACTTTTTTTATTAAACTTCTATCAATGTAGAGTTGAAAAGAGGAAAATCTTTCTGAGAGCAATGTGGCAGCATATGCTAGCTGCCACATATGTGGTATAACAGATGAGTAGAGAATGGGAAATACTTGAAACGGAAAGGTTACCTTGCTTTTCATAGCACTGTGCAATGTTGAATGAATGGCAGCCAGTGAAGGGAGCAACTCCTGAGGAAGGAGTTTGCCATCTTTATGGCAAGCCAAACGTGATGCATTCCATTTCTGGAACTCCTTCATTCTTGTGCTGGGAAATTACAGTGGCTTTGAAATGGAGTTCCAGAAATAAAATGATATGCATCGTGTCTGGCTTGCCATAAAGATAACACATTGTACCAGAGCTGTGCTGGAATGAGTATGGCAAGCTCTGCAGTTTCCCATCTATTGTGTGCATGTATTTAGGGAAGAAATGTTTTCCAGTAAATGCTGGTGATGGGGAAGTTGGTGACACAGCTGACAGTAACAGGGAGGAGAGCTGGCTGAAGGTGTTTTAAGGGAATTAATACACTCAGATTTTAGTATGCTGGTCTTGAGGTGGCAGCATGGACATGAGAATATATGGGATAGGCGCTGTGACTGAGCAGAAAACACAATATTGGGGATGGCAAAATGTGAGTGGGATGTTTAAGCACAAGGATAGAGCACTTCAGAGATAACAGAAGTAAACAACTCTGAGCTATTATTCTATGTCAGCCAGAGATTGAACATGAGGTAGCTGTTTGGTAGATACGAACCTGTGGGGGGATAAAAATCCTAAATTCCTTTTTAAGTTCTCTGGTAAAAACAGATAAGGTTGCCTGTCAATCTAACACTTGTGATTTTGAAATTATTTGGCCTGAGTGCCTTTTTAGGTTGTTGAGACAAGGGCCTTCTAGTCTTGTCAGAAGGGTTTGAACAACTGTAGCTCCTTTGTGTGCTATAAACCTGCAAGTCCTCAAATTAATTATGGTAACTTCCAACTGTGTCACATGAAGGCCAAGTCTTTGGGATAAGAGAGGTAGGTCAGCAGCTCCTTCAAGTTTAAGGGCTTTCAATAATTTCCTTGACACATCCCCTAGAATCAGCTAAGGGGCTGTTTTTCAAGGCTGAGAGGAGTCCCCAGAGAGGGTGACAGTCCCAATTGTTTTGTTTCCTTTGTGTAATTTGCTTTTTGTCTGTGATCTGCACCACCGCTATTCTGGATCATTTCCTATTTGTTCGTATGGAAGTCATTTTAACATGGAAAACCTTTATTCCTCATTGATCTTTTAAATGAGAAGGAATGGTCTCATTCCACTTACAAACAGCAAAGAAATGTTAAATTTGAGGTGGGGGAAAAGGCAAATAAAACACTGAAAAAACCCTCCACACCAAAAAACCTAAACATCCTGTTAAATGTGATGAACAGTAAAGAAAATTGGTGGGAAATAAAAAAAAAACCAAACACAGAAAGAATGCTAATTAGTGTTTTCTGAAAGTACTGCAAGGCAGATTTAAGGAAAAAAAAATGAACATTTTCCAAGACCAATGAAATTAATTTATTTATTATTTGCTTAGCACTGCTGTGCCTAGCTTTGTTCTGTATGCAAAATATCTGCAGACTCTGCCTGAAGTCTGGAAGATAGACACATCAAGATAAGGATGCTCTAGATAACTTAGAAATGATTATCATATGTGCCAGTTGCTGGTATTCTCCAAGGGGTGCTATACCTTCCAAACAGAAGTCACAATTGCCTCCCCCAGGAGCTGAGCAGAGGGGTTTTTGTTGTTGTTGTTTGTCACTTTTTTTTTTTTTTAGATTCGGTATTGATTTCTACAGGATGTTGCTCTTCAGAGCTTCTGGACATTTACATCAGTTTAAAACATCAAAAAATAATTAATAATCAATGTGACTTTAATCCCTTCAAAGAGAACCCATTAACCTACAAAAAGTGCTCTGGCTCACAATAGTTTCATGCGAGTAACTGTAAGGAGGGCAAGAGATGAAAGAGAGAAACATCACTCAGATGTTTTCTTTTTTTTCAAAGAGAGCTTATATTTGAAACAGAGAACATAGCTAATATTTTATTGCAGTCAACTTACTGTAAATTAGGAGGTTTGGTTTTTTTAATAATTTTCTTTCTCTAACTTGGCTGCCCCTGCCTAATCTTGTACCGATATTTTCTTGAGTCATCAGTGTCTGCTTCTGAGGAAAAGATGATGATGTCACAAAATCAATATCAGAGGATCCTATACTGTAATCCCTTTTCAGGGAAGTCCATTAAATCAATGCCTCTCCTTCTGTGAGTAATGACTGTAGAATCAAGCCCTCTGATTTTGCTGTGTGAAGGAATAAGCAGATGGGATGGGACTTTACATAATTAACTAGCAGTTATTAAATACAACAAGAAAAATTATGACATTTTCTGAAAGAGAAATGAATACGTGTTGAATATTTAAGTGTATTTCAAAATGATCTCTGGTATAAAATTACTTCTCAGTTGCATTACAAAATAACACATTAAACCAAGAATGCTTTTTTATTTTTAAACCTTTTGAAAACAAGACTCCATGGGCTCCAAAGGCCCATCAGGTTTCCACAGCAGCATTGGGGGAAATCAGGAAAACTACGGAATAGTGGCACAACATTATGTCACCAGCATTCAGCTGAAATTGAGGCACTCTGGGAATAGGGATAATAATTTTGCCATCTCACCTGTTGTTTATGTGCAGCGTCAGTGTCAGCTGGAACCAGAACTGACGAGTTCCCTCTGATTCTTAGGAGGCTGGGAGCTATCAGAGAGGCTGCTGTGTTTCTGGGAATGGCTCCAAGGTCCAAGGGAAGTCAATAGATGTTTTTATGTTGCTTTAAATGGGCTTTGGAGCAAGCAGTGGTGGGAAGACCTGCAGCCTCAGCGGGGTGATGCTGTGGGGTCTGATGCAGCACAGAGCCAAGGGGGACGGGATGGTGGCCTTGGGCTCGCTGCAGGGCCGGCAGCACAGTCCAGGGACCACGGGATGGGTTTGATTTTCACAATCTGAGGGTCTGATAGCTTGAAGAAACTCCCCATGAGATAATCTTGAGCAACTTTGTTGTTTAGGGAGTAGCTGTGTTGGTAAGAATTGGTGCATTGTAATCCACTGCTGAAGCCAGGGTAGTAGGAACTAACGTGAGCGCTTCTGCTCTGGGGGGCTTTTCTCCAGACAGAGCCATCAGTCTCCTTTTTCTCTTCTTCTATATCAGAAGCTGCTCAAGTAAGAGTTCAGATTTATGTACCTTTCAGCCTCCAGCTCCTGTCCCTGGCATTGCAGCATTAACACAGATACATGTATGGAAACCAAATTCTACATCAATACCAGATACTTGTATCTGGATCTGAAAAATCCGGCTGGTCCCTGCTTCTTTAATTGTGATACCAAACCCCAATGACCATCTGGGGCCTAGGAATTTCAGGACATAAACTCTCATCCCACAGGTGCAATCTGAACACAGCTATTATTTCCTATTCCCTTCTACTTAGACTATTCCTCTTAACTAGAGACCAGGAGACTGCCATAGCTGTGATAACTCAGATGGAAATAACAGTTCAAAATGTGCTTATCTGAAATGCAGAAACGAACCAAAATTTGAGAATTAAGATTGGTGTCTGGAATAATTCTTCTCTGAAGGGCAAACGCACAACCAAATGAACAGCTGGCAATGATTCCAGGTTACATCTTGAGCATGAGAGCTGCTCTTGCTTGGAGGAACTCGTGGTGGAGTCAAACCCTCTGAATTCTTTCCGTGAAGAAGAGAAAAATGGACGTGTTCTTAGATGTACATGCAGAGCCATTGTAGAGATTGAGTTCTGGCTGGGCTTTTTTCTGCATGGACGTGTTTCTGTTTGGTTTAAAACTTAAGAATTAAAGGGCTGCACAGTCAAAAGGAATTGACAATCAGAGTTTATGAGAGTTTTGACCCTTTGACTGCAATGGTTCACATCAGCTTTAAATGGGATCTATATCACTAATTATTGGATATTGTAAATATCCTTTTAAAATATGATATTTAGGGGTTTGGGTTTTTTTTTAATATTGTGTCATCAATGACCTGAAGTCTGCTGGAGCCTTTCTGCAAAGTATTGTGACAACCAAGTCCGATGCAGCCACTGTCCCCCTGCCCTGTGGGATGGGGAGGAAAATCAGAAAAAAGTGCGGGTTGAGATAAGAAAAGTTTAAAAATTGAAATGAAGTAGAATACAGCAATAATAACAATAATGGCTGTCCTGGCCACACTCCTTCCCAGACTCCTGTGCTCCCAGCAGAGCATGAGACTCTGAAAAGTCTTTGACTCAGGGTAAGCACTACTGAGCAACAACTGAAACATCAGTGTGTTACCAACATTGCTGTCATGCTAAACCCAAACCACAGCACTGGAGCAGCTGCTAGGAAGAAAATGAACTCAATCTCACCTGAAACCAGGGCAGCAACGCCCCATGCCAGGGAGCTGTTGGCCGTGGCAGACATCATGGTTGATGAAGGGACAGCAAAGTCTATGCATTGAATCACAGCCCAACTATCAGACACCAGCTTTTCCTGGTGGGCGTTGCTACACGAGGTGATGGACAGTCCAGGTCAGGATATCAGTAAGTGTCCAGGTGGAGGAAACAAATTCTGGGATGTCTGTTGTGTGATGCATGAGTGTTCAGCTTGGAGCAGAGCCAGGGTGCCTTCCCTGTGGCCTCACCAGAAGGACTGGCGTGACCAGAATAGTCGCAGGTGACGTTATTCTGTGCACAAATTAAACATGTTTGTGAACGTTGAGTTCAGGAGATAAAATGGAAAAGAGGAGAAGCATTTTGGAGCGTGCCAGAGCACATCTCGCAGGCTTTGTCTGTTCCAGTTATGTACGAGGTTGTTTTTGCATCCCTTCTGCATTTGGTAGCTAATCTTTAATAGACGTGACCTGCTTGGAGATTGGCTTTTAGTAACGATATCTTGTAATGATTCTATAGGATCAAGTGTTCCTTGTCAATATGTACTGTGAGTAAAAGTCATCTGCTGATCAGGGCATTTTTATTTTTATTGGAAAGATTTTTTTTCCTTTTTTTTTTTTTCCCTCTCTTCCCTGAAGGGAGGGATTTATTGCCCTTATGAGTGCTAGTTATGTGATTAAAGCATGGGAGAGCTGGTGAACTATCATAGGTATCTGCTTGTTTATCCTTCTAGCTGGCTTTAAGGTGACAGTAAGGCTGATATTTCTCACTCCACTGCATAACTGGGAGGGTGTGGAGGGTAACTCTGGCACGTGGGGAAAGCAAGAGATTGCAGTGGGGGTGTTGAGAAAGCAGGCACTTCAGAATTGTCCCCTGGTTGCCATCAAAATGGCAGAGAATGTAGCATGAAGGAAGGGCTGTGTGCATCCCAGAGGATACAGGGACATGTGTAACAGTTTAGAGTCAGGCAGTAATTCAGGCTGGAAGGGGTGTCTGGAGTCCATCTGGTCTGAGCCTCTGCTCAAAGTGAGGCCAAGTAGGTCAGGGGCTCAGGGCCATGTCCTGATGAATTTTGAGTATCTGAGAGGATGGACCTTCCACCACCTCTCTGGACAATCTCTTAGGACCCTGCAGGAGAGGAATGACAGTCAGTTAAGTCCCTTGAAAGATCGTGAATTGGGACACAAAAAAGGTATGAAACTTTTATTAACCTGTTTTCTTGTTTTGCAAATTCGTTTTTAAATAATTTGGGCCGCCTTTGTAGAATTTCAAACTCTGGGTTACAGTCATAAGCTTTATGCTGAGTTCTGCTTGTTTTCCTGCATTGATCAGTGCCTTGAAGCTCGAGCTTTAAATATTATATCAAGGATAAAATTCTTAGAGCTGCCAGTGTTAGAATGTACCTTAATTATCATTTAAGTTTTCTGCAGAGTCAGGCAGGTATCTGCCATCACTGCGAATTCACTTCACAGCTTCACAGTTCTCAAGAAAGATTATTTTTTTTTCCTTTTTTATTTTTTTTTTTCCTCCATTTCCACCCCCCCTCCGGAGTTACACTTCTGGGAGGAGAACCATGACTTCATATATTTTACAAGCTTAGGTCTTAGGCATGCAGGAAACCATTAAAGCTTCACCGTGGGGGTACTTGTGAGCAATAGGAATTAAAGGCTCTTGGTGTAGGACTGGCCTCTTGTCCTGGCTGGCTTAGTGCTGGAGCAGAGGGATCAGTCATTACTGCACCCAGTTTTTGCAGAAGCCTGTAGAAATCAAGGTGGGAAAATACATGTCTCAAGGGAATATGTGGAATCTTTTTTTCTGGAAATTTCCCTTCTGTTTTTTGTATTGATAACTGCAGAGCTGCTCCTGAAATCAATAGAAGATTACAGGGACTCAATACACTTAATGAGCTCCAAAGGAACACTTTGGGCTGTGATTACAGCTCTGCTGTCTGACTCTGCATCATACTAGCATTTT
The DNA here is from genome assembly GCA_013397565.1 of Ptilonorhynchus violaceus. Lineage (NCBI taxonomy): Eukaryota > Metazoa > Chordata > Aves > Passeriformes > Ptilonorhynchidae > Ptilonorhynchus > Ptilonorhynchus violaceus. The sequence continues at coordinate 963,186 of VZRJ01010912.1, read as the reverse complement.
ATTCCTAATGATTTATAATGTTGGAGAGGAGGATGAGTTTGGGAATTAATTATTTTTTTTCCACAGATTTTTGCCTTGGAATTATGTTAGCTCATACTTTTAGATGTTTACTTGTCCATGCTAGAATACATATTTCTGTTTTTTAACTACAGGACACAGGATTAAAGAAAAAATACTTTCCCCCCTCCCCCAGAAAAAAATCTCCAACAACAAAACCCCTAATCCCCCCACAAAAGAAAATCCCACCACAAAAACCCCAAACAAAAAATCTCCCCTCAAATTTAAAAAGTCCCTAAGATGGTGGTTGTTCTATGGCTCTTACATCTTCCAGTTCTGCTCCATGAATCCTGATTTCCAAACAATATCACCATAAAAAAGCCTTATGCTTGCATCTTTCCCAAGTCAGATCTTCCAATGAATAACTCAAAAGCACATCTTACAGTTCAAAAAACTATATATAAAAAAATCCAACCCATAATATCATCTGTTAGAGAAGTAAAATGGTCTTCCCCTGGAGACCCTACGATGCCAAGTTTAATTTATTTTGGAAAGAGAGACTATTCTGTGGAATGTGTTTACCACTTGTGAAGTGAAAGGTGTCAGCAGAGAGTGTGAAGATATCTTGGAGAACAGAGCTTATAGAGGAGCAGATGAGTTTATAGGAAAAAAAAAAAGGGAAAAACCTCTGCACTACTTTCTATTTAGCATAAAAGAAATGTACGGAAGGGATTTTGAGGTGTGGTGCATGGCCTGGGGCGAATCAGCTGTGCTCAGACTGTGGTTTCAGAGAGTTGGGTCCTCTAATCCCAGCTCTTTTTCCAAGCCAGGCTTAGCTGTGCTGAACTCTGGCCTGCCCTGCACAGGGAGGGAGGTGTGAAGGAGGAGACCTCGAGGTTGCTGCTGTGCCCAGCAGAGCTCAGAGCACGTGGGAAAAGGCTCCAGGCTGGAACAGCTCTGCTGCAGAGCCCCTTGCCTGCAGCACAATTTAAATGCATGATTTCAGCTGACATTAATAATTTGGAAGGTTTATAGATTATTAAAACAGGAGTTTCCTGCCAGTTACATGTGACGGGGATACAGGAGCTTCATATATACCCTGCTTTTCCACAGCACGTTGGGGGCTTTTTTTGGTCTTTTACAAGTTTAAAGAACAAGGTCTAGAGGTGCCAGAGGATGCCTGGGATTTATCCTTTATATTTTTGTCCACAAATGCTACACCCTATTCCTCCAGTCCTGGTAGTTGCTGGATGCTCGGTCTGAATTTTTGCAATGATAATGAAAAGTCCTTTTTGCATTAGGAGATCAGCCCCAGCCTGAATGAGGGGAAGCAGATGGACTGCAGAGATGTGCCTGCATTCTGCACCCAGGAATGCACATCATGTGTTAAGAAGGCTCATAGAGGGGAAGAGGAGTGTTCCCTTCTGCCCCCTGATAAATCCATCTCTGTGCTGTCAGAAATGGCTGTAAAATGGGAGCTCTGTGATTCTTTTTTTTTTTTTTTTTCCTCTGCTGAAATGGTCTGGTCCCATTTATCTCTTTTCCTCTTTTTGCATGTTGGCATATTCCCTCTCTGTGCGTGTTTATCCAAAGTCTTTACTTGGAGTGTCGGACTAAAGGTTGCATCATTTTTTTTTCTCTCTTTCTCTCCTTTTTTTTTCCCCCTCTAGTCCCTCTGTTTCTAAAGATGTCGAGCTAAATAACTGATGATTTCTTGTGATGCCAGAAGGCCTTCGTAATATGCATATTAGGGTTTAGTGTATTTTTCTTTTCTGCATTTCAGTGCTCTCAATTTGTATGCAAAGCCATCCTCTTGCCATGAGCTCCTGTGCCCAGAGCTGAGGATTATGTTCTTATCCAACATATGTACTCAGCCTGAAATGCTAAATCTCTGCTACTAGAGGAACAGAAAGATGTTATGGTTAAAGGAACTGTGTCAAAGCAACCAGTCAGATCAATCTATAAATCATTTTGTTTGAGAGGCAAGATAAAGATACACTTTGAATGTCTGTGTCCCATGACCAGCACTAATTCATAAATTTAAATATTGCTTTTCTGACTATGAGGGATTAAGCAAATGTGGTTTGTAATTGAAAATAATAAAAATCCAGGTTTGTGACAGTGATGGGGGAGTCTCTGTGGATGCTATTTTCTACAGAAGGGATCAGATTTTTTGTAGCATGGGGACAGTGGCATAGTGGGTTGTTCCCCCACCCCTCCAGCCAGCCTTGCTCAGAGACCAGAAGTAGTTCCTGCAGGACTCAGCCTGCTGATGTCCCTGTTCCATCCTGTCCCTACTGCACCAGTGCGTGTAGGAGGAGGAGAGGGGGCAGAATAACTCACCTGGCTTTGTGGCTACCTCAGTTGTACACCAGGAGTTCCCTGCTGGTGCTGGCTGTCACCACGTGCAGCTCCACTTCAAGGGTGGCTTCGTGGTGGGGCATGGCAGGGTGAGGGCTGCGACCTGCCCGGTGTTGGGGAGGATCCAGCTGCTCTTCCATCCCATCTTTCCCTGCCTGTGAGTCATGCCTTGGCTCCCGGAGGCAGGGGGTTGGCCAGGCTTGCTGCCATTGCCTTGCTGTGGTGCTCCTCCATCCCTGCAGCTCTGTGCTGGAGAAGGATGCCCTATCTCCCTGTTTGCAGGGAAAGGCAGCATTGCTGGTTGTGTTTTCTGCTGGTCCTTTCCTTTTGGGGTCAGTTGTGCCCTATCTTCTTCCCCATGGCAGCTGGGCTGTGCTGGTGCATCCCTCTCCAATACGCAGTGAGTTCACTGCTGTGCTACCTCAGCTCAGATGTTTTCCCAGGGCTTGTGTTGCCATCCACATTATCATGTTGTCATGACAAAGTGCTGACTGGTGCTTAAAACATTTTTTTTTCGCTTATCCGTGATAAGTTTATCCGGGATAAACTGTGGGCTAATCTGGTTTCCAGCCTGTGGAACTAGGTTCAGTACTTGAGGGGGAGAGGAGGAGCACCTTGGAGGCAGCATCTTGTTGGAGAGTTGAAAGAAATTTCTAGGCAAGCGAAAAGACAAATCTTTTCCTCCTCTTCTCCCTCATGAATTAAATACTAGGTGATTTTTTTTTAATGGGCAGTGTGTGGATGTTTTATTTATTAATGCTGTGCAAAAAATATTGTAGAAGTTGGGTATTCAGAAGGTTTGAGAGGCAAAATAATAATTCGGATTGACCAACAAACACTATTTTTATAGTTTTTGCTATGATGGAGAAGCCTAAGAAGCTTCCCAGCAAATATTTCTATTCTCCAGAAAGAGCACTTCAGTCCTAAGCTTTCAGCCCTCTCTAAAAAAGAAAAAGGAGGCAGGGACAGTCAGTTGTGAAAAATTCAACAACTAACAACCATTTGAAGTTATCTGCAAATAGTTGCAATTGTCTGAGACCTGTATTTTTCCAAGTATAAAATACTAGCCCATTTTTCTCATTTATCCTCTCCAGTGTTTGTCCCCTCGCTATTGTTTCCTTGGCCTCTTTCCTCTCCAGCCCACTTCTTCCCTTTCTGCTTCACTTGTCATCCCTGAATCTCCTCCATCTGCACTTCGCTCTGCCCGAGTCCCTCTGGCTCACACCCAGCCTCTGGCACACCCTCCTCACCTAGACCGTGTAACCTCATTTCTCAAGTATTTTGCTTTTAACTTTCTGTGTGCGGTTGTATTTCTCCAATAAACGTTTCGAATTGCAGTTTTGTAACAGTCAAAGAAAAGGCTTCTCTGCACACACCATTTGCAGGCGTTTAGCTCAATAGTTAACTTCCAGTGGAATGCTAAATAGTCACAAAAAGACTGTGATTACATGAAAAGACTATTTTAGTGAAGATAGCTGTTATTCAAATAGAGATCATATTTCTCGGGGAAAAACGGGCCAATTACTGAGCTTTGTCACCTACACTGTGAATTCAAATGAACTTCATCTAAAGTAATGTTATTCACTGATTTTTACCAAGTGTAACTAAACCCAGCATCAGTCCCTGTGAGTTTCATCTCAGCTGGCTGTAGCTATGCTGGATTCCAGAGCCTTGTCCTGGGATCACAGGATAGTTGAGGTTGGAAAGGACCTCTGGAGGTCACCTGGTCAAACACCCTGGCTCAGGCAGGGTCACCAGAGCTGGATGCCCATGACCGTGTGCAGACAGCTTTTGAATATCCCTAAGGATGTATCTCCATCACCTCTTTGTGTTGGCCGTGTCCCACCACCAGCTGGCTCTGGGATAGCAGCACATAATCAACACACAGCAGATGTATATCTTCATCTTGATATAGATATGCTACTGTAAAATATAAATAGATTTCTAATATGGACTTTTTTCCCCCAAAGTAAAAATTATTTCTTCCTTCAAAATATGTGGTTGATTGCCTTAAAAATATTGTACTGTAATCTTAAAGGAATGGAGGCTCCAAGCCTTTGTGAAGAGCTTAACATTGATTTTTCTTCTCCCCCCACTACCTTCACCTTTTCATGTGAGACATTTAATACAGGTTTGTTTGGGTATTTTTATGTGTCTGAATTAGATATGTTTCTTCTATTTATCATACTCTAAGCTTTCTAGTAGATAAATTGGTCCTCCTGTACACCAGGACAGGTTGATGGCCCATAAAATGGATTTTCCAGGACTACTGCGATGGTTATGTGATTTTTATCAAGGCCCCCCTAAGTTCTAAACCCACAATTACTGACAACAGTGGGGCTCCCACACAACATAGTGGGATTTAATCGATCCCATGATTAGCAAACAGGGATGCTTTCTCTGGAAGCTGTTTGACCTTGCTTGTGAATATCACTGTTTTAAGTTCTTACAGTTTTTCCTAGGAAAGCAGTCACTTTGTGAAAGCAAATAAATAATGAACTAAAACCACAAAAGCATGTTTTGCAAAGGTCATCCTCAAAGAGTTTCATCCATGGGTGGAAAGCTGGCTGGGTGCAGGCTCCGATATCCAAGGAATTGAGTCACAACTGTAAGCTGCCTCTCCTGGGGGTGGTGTGAGACCTCTTCAAGAGAGGTGTCCTGCTAAATTCCTGTGGCTCCTGGTGTGTGGGGGCCTTGAGCAGGCGATGCAGCTGGACAGGTGGCTCTGGGAGAGTCCTGAATGGCCTTTGGATCACGGAGCAGCAGAGAGGGGCTGAGCTGTGCAGGTGAAGCAGGGCCATGTGCTAGGGGCAAAGGAGCAAGCCTCAGGTGGCTCTGCAGATATTTCCTCTTCTCCCAGAAATTTTGTCAAGAGACATTAACATGGCATTGAAGAGGAAAGTGTTGCCTTTATGCTTCTGAATGTGTTAGGAAGGGCTGCAAATGCCTTGAGAAGTATTTGCATGTGTGTTTCTGTTCAAGGATGCTGGGACTGCTGTCTTTCATGTCCTGCAACAGATTTCCTACGTGATCTTTGTTAGTGGGGAACAAGGACAGACAGGAAAGAACGGCCAAAATTTTGATGAAAGCCAGATCACTTTTAACCATGGGAGTTCAGCTGCCTTCTGGCCATCTCTAGAAATGATTTGTCATTTAGTAAGAGTGTACATGTCAGATGTCACTTGAAATAGGGTCTGGAATTGAAATACATTTAGAGTATTTCCCACTATTAAGCAAATGAAATGACCTGAAATGGAAGCATTCACTTGGTCAGCAAGCCAATTACTACTGTAAGACCTTGCTTGACTTCAGACTGGTAAACTGTAGTTGCACTGGAAGTGGTTATTTTTAGGTTTTTGCTTCACTACAGACAGATAGGAGTCTCTGCTGAAGTGGAAGCATCTCTGCAGATTAGCATGGGACAAAGGATAATTAAGTCCTGGCACCTAAAGATGCTGAGGGGTAGAGAGTATTCGCACTGGTGTTCACATACTTGCTAATGTCTATCTCACTTCCACAGGAAAATGAAAATTAACGATGCAGTATTTTATATTTTAATGATTTCCATATCTGTGTTTAATTGCAGTTTGTAAACCTGTCATTAATATGCAATGAATATTTTGAGTTTTATTTTCTGTTTTGTTTTAGTGTTTTAATTATAGATTAACACGTCCTTTTTAGACAGTTTACAGCTGGGTATCCTGCCCACGACACACCTAATGCACTCGCAGAAAGGGGAATAAGATTCAGGAGAGGAGACTGCTGCCTGTTCTGATCACAGGAATGAGCAATTTACTGAATACAGACTAAATTTCAGTCATAAGTAATGCATTAACATTGGTATTACACCATCAGCATTGCCCTTCTGCCCTTAGTAAAACTAGAGAAAGTTCACCTTTTAAATTGTATTCAGATTTATAATTGAGCATTTGAGTGATGGCTTCATCTAATGCAAGCAAAAGGAAGTGATTTACAATGTCTGTCAGTCGAACATTATTATGTGAGGAGAGATTAACAATCATAATTTCAGACTCAACAGTATTTAGAATTCTGAATTGTCTGTTTTAATGCAAATGCTCTGTCTTTAAATACTGTGCTCCATCTCAATTAGGTAAGATAACCCTTCCTTGCTTGGGTAGTCCCCTAAATTAGAGACCAGCATAACACCCTCAGGATCATGCTTTTGCATTGTTTAATCTACACTGATCACACAAAGTGAAAGAAAAGAGAAGAAACTGGTCTCTTACGTATGGAGCACAAGAGGCACGGCTTCAGATCTAAATTCCTCTGGATTTGTTTCCAGCTCTTCATTTTAAGAGGAGACTCTGATAGGCATCAGTAGGCTCAGATCAGACTTCCCCCGGCTGAGCAGCTTCCACACTTTGCTTTTCTGGGAATTTCTGCACCGTGGAAGCGATGTCAGCAGAGAGTTAACCAAAGCGGCATCAGTGTGACCCAGGGCGCTGCTGACATAATGAACAGAGCACGCCTGGACGAGGAGGCCAGACCCGGGACGGGTCCCCTGTGCTGGCAGCAGTAACTCACTGGCCCCTTGGCTGGGTGGGTCTGCAGTCAGAATACGTGGTTACATCTCAGGTGCTTGTGCATAAACTGGTTTTCATGTAATCAGGTCAGCTGCCATTAGCAGCAGAGCTGTGGGGCCGTGGGCTCCGGCTGCTGAGCGTGCGGCGGAGGCGCAGGCCCCGCCGATGCTTCCGTGACTCCGCAGCGAGCGGGCACGGGGCCGGACGCCCTGCCACGTGTGTAATCCTGTTAAACTAAGCGGGGCCACTTCCACGAGGGCAGAGCAGCAGAATTGGAGTGTGAAGCATCACCGTATTAAAATTACTTGGCAGCGGAGTGCGGCTGCGTTTGCAGTGGGAGCGCCTGGGAGCGACGGATAACCAGCCCACGCTGGCATTGGGCCCTCCCCTCTCGGAAGGAGAAGCTGCTTTCTGGGGCTTGGCCATGGCAGCTGAGGCTTGTGTCTGGGAGGAGATCCGGTTTACCTCAGGTTAGCCACTTACAAAGATAGCCTGTATGTTTTGCTGCATACTCAGTGAAAGGGAGTGGATGGTAAATCCCAGGTGTTGTATATTGGTGCTAAGGTGTGATAATTCACCCTCCAGACTCGGTCACCTCTGTCCAGACAGCATGAATCCGTGCCCCAATTTTGAATCGTTTCAGCTGGGGATGAGAGAAAAATCCTCACTGGATTTTTCTGGCAGCAGCCAGGCCCCCTGTCCAGGCATCTCTTCCTTTATGGCTTGAGTTGTCCTGTGCTGGCTTTTCTTGCCCGTGTGACAGCACAGGCAGAGGGATCTGGAGACAACAGATACCAAATAAAATGTAGCATTGAAAATGTCTGGTGTCCTCGAATACTAAGATTCAAATGAAATTTCGTTCAAAAGTTGTTTATAAATTATATGGAAAAGTGAGGGGGTGCAGTCTTTCTAGTAGTGCACGGCAAGATCTTTTGTGAGGGTTTTGTGCTTCAAAAAATAATGATGTTTTGAGAACTGACAACAGCTTTAAACTTTCACATATTTCAGAGCCGATACTAGAAGCGGAATCTGTAATAATTATTAGACATCACAGTGAAACCTGCCTGGCCTCTCGTTCCACTATAATTTTGAAACTCCCATTAGACTCTTCGGATGTTATAACTGAAGTTCGTATCTCTTCAATGCACCTTTCAGGCTGCATACAAATTTATGCTGCAAAAAGCAGAGGAATTTCAGTATCTCTTGTTCATGAAAGCTTCTGGGTAATTTCAGCAGTTTTGAATGAAGTAATTTGGACTCAGGTTTTCAAAGCTCTGGAAGACATTTAGAAGAACATTACTGGGAGGTGAATATTAAAACATCAAACCTATGGTTTAAATCCAGCATTGATTTTTTCTGCTATCACAGGGTTGGGATTTCACCCTGAAGTCCTAGTGATGAAACTAGCCTGAAACCTATCAGTCCTCTTTCCCTGTGTCATCGTATAGGTTAAACCAAGAAAGCATGGATGAAATAAAGAAATATTTATGACAGACCCTCCACTTGGCTTTTTGTAGATGGAGAAGAGTTTGGCTTTTAGGGTGTGTACAAAGCCATGTGATTAATCAGCCCTGACTACAGAAATATCACCTGTGTTGGATCCTCAGCGTCCCAAGACAAATACATAAGGCTTTGGAGTACAGTCTATAATTACCTTACCAAATGAGGTAGTTTATTCCATCAGCCTCCAGCTTTTGGATCTCCACAGACTGTAGAGGTTTTCCAAACTGTTTGTGCTGGTTGTTGTATTGCTGTCTATAGACCCCTACTTCTTCCATTAACCTCCATTCAAGTAGCTAAGAAAATTTCACTTATTTTGGCAAGCATTTGGTTAGATTTCCTGGAAATTATTCAATTGGTGTTATCCAACCCATGAAAAGTGCTGCAGGAAGTGGCACAGAGACCTCATGTTAAGCTGAAGGAGAAACAATAGCATTGGTTCCTTTTGCGCTTCATCTGCTTATTAAAAATGACTGGAACTCATGGGAGATTCATTTGTAAAACATCCTCCTCACAAGCTGAAATATTAACACCAGAAGTAAAATCAGCTCTAAGGGCTTTCTTTTTCATTGATGTATTTACCTAGATGCTTTTTACAGAACACAGTGAAACTACGTTGTTTTACTTTGTATACCTTGCTGGCTTCCATTTACTAGTTTAGAGTTTTTTGCTTAATTCTCGTGGTCTAACATGGTGGTATGGTTGTTCTAAACAGAAGAAAAGAGTGGGGGTTTTGTTTAGGTATATATTTTTTTCTTGTTGTTTTCTTTTTTGTCATGTTTATTGTGTGTTCTTTAAATGTAATATTCCTAAAATATTTATGTCCACATCAGGCCCCATAATATTTTTCCTATTCTCTTCGTTATTGTTACTAATGTTTCACAAAAAAACCCAAATTGGTACGCGCCCTTTAAAAGGCTGAAATGAGTCTTTGAAGTGTGGTGTGACAGGGACTTGACAGCTCTTTGAAACAAACCAGGCTGGAGATGTGGTGTGCAGAAATCCTCCTGGATACAACCCACTTCTGGTGCTTGAGTTTCAGGGAAGTGGGTCAGCAGATTTTGCTAGTGGATAAAATATGTGGTTAGGATTTGTTGGCTTGCTTCGGTTTTGGGGATGGATCAGATCTGTGTTTCTTCTATCTCTTCTTGTTACAGGCAATTTTATTTTTTAGATTTTTGGTTCAGGTGTCCTATTCCTTTTCAAATCAGGATAATACATTGCTTTTCTTTCAAGTTGTACTTACTGTATGTATTTCTATTATTCATAACATGGCGTAAAACATACAGAAAATAGCATGAGTGGGGGGGGAAAAAGCTCACACACTGCTTGGTAATTAAGCATAAATCAAGACCCATAAATTGTGGAATTTCATAAAGTAATGCCCGAATCCTATGGTAATATGATTTTTAACAAATATTTCTTTAATAAGCTGGGTGGCTAGGAATGGTTTTTCTCTTTCCAAAAGTGAATAATACCAGCAGGACGTGATCATAGTGAATACCCATGCGAATATTTCCATTTCAGCTGCCAATCTCCCCCTACTTCACACAGAAGTGTAAGTAGCTTTTCTCCCTGGGTTTATAGGAGGGAGTTTGCAGTGCCACACACACACCTTACAGATGATTTCTAGAGCCATCACTCAATTTAGCTTGATGATAATTTAGCCCATGGGAATCCTTCTCACTTGTGTTGCTCTTCCCCTTGTTAACATCAGAAAAAAATCAAGAACTGGGTAACTGACACCAAAGCCTCTTTTCTTCGGAAAGGCAGAATTTCCCTCCTGCATTATGTCTCTACCCTGGACCATCTCAAACCTCCGTGCAGACACAGATTTGTTTGGTTACTGGAGTAGTGAAATCTGGACTTTTCCTCAGAACATGTGGGTGAAACACGTCCCCTGACCTTCTTACTGCCCTCTGCTGAGGCTGCTGCTCCTGTTGCAGCCCCCCAGGTTTTTAGGGATGAGCCTCGCAGCTCCTGTTGCAGCCCCCCAGGTTTTTAGGGATGAGCCTCGCAGCCAGGCTTATCTCCTGCCACAAGAAGGCAGCAGCATTTGCTCTCTAATGCCCTTGGAGCTGGATTAAGTAGGAACCTATAAAAGAGGACGTATATCCACTTCCCAGTACCTTGAAGCCATTTATTCCTATTAGCATAACTTTTTTGGCATCAACTTATTTTCACTGGCTGAGATCATTATCAAAATGCAGTGAAATTAATTCAGAAAAGAATATGCAAAGGAAATAAAAATATGCTAATCCCAGGGAATTACTTTTTCATGGTTCAAATAAAAGCAGCCCCCTTCTCTTTTCTTTTTTTTTCTGCCTTTCTGCGTTTTATTTCACTTTTATTACTGCAATTTGAAATCCTCGGCCCTCGTTTTTACTGAGCGTAAGGAGAGCTCACACTGTCACGTATCACTGGCACATGCAGAGGTCTTAATGTGACTGTATCTTCACCTTGTCAGGGATGTATTAAGAGGCTTGTGACAGATGTTCTGGTTCTACCAGAACGAAATTTTAAGCAGGGTGCAAGTGAATATGACATGGATATTGCAACTGGTTTATGCCGCTTTTTTGTTCTTTTTTCTTCTCCCCTTTAAAGTTCTTTTCCCTCTTTCTTCAGAAATCAGAAAAGGTTTGTAGCTAGCTGGGCAAGTTAGTGTTTAAGCTCCTGATTTACACGAGATGTAGGTGCTGGGGTTTGTAAATACAACCGGAGGTTTGGACCAGTAACACTGTCTGAATTGAAAAAATTAAGAAAAATCAAGGACATAGATCATAATCTAACATATGGGAGCCCTATAAGACCTCAGACCAGATACTTGGAGTTTCATGACTTTTAAGACCACTGATGTATTTAGAACACTTTATTGCTTTGTGGAGAACCAACAAGATTTGATTTCAGCTTCAGGAGAGAGGCATCTGTGATTCCTGTTTTGCAAAAACCAAGTCTTGTTACTGTCAGGGCCCATATTGTAAGTCAGTGCCAAATTAATTTCATTCCCCTTGTGTTTACATGTTGAGTGGGTGAGAGCAAACATTTCAGCACCTTGGAATTCTTCTACTTACTTGCCATTTAATGCTCTTATCAGACAAACTGTAAATAAGAGTGTAATTAATTATTCTCTACTTACATGACAAGTTGGATAGAAGTTCCATCCCCATGGGAGTCTGTTATTTACCTGATAGTGAGGGGAAATTACTACAGGGTTATCTGGAGACTACCTGGAAGATGAACGTGAGTTTTGCATTCAGTTATTGGTACATCCTTCCCAACCTGACAGCCAGATTTTGCTGAGGACCCCCACAAAGCAGGAAGAATTTGGGAGACACCAGCTCTTATAATTGCAGCTGGCTCATTTTCACTTGCCTGAAAGAACCAACATATGGCAAATTCTTTATTCCTGATTAAATTTTCTGCCAAAATTCATAGTTCTGGAGACAAAATCCCAGCACTTATCCACACTAAAGATGCCACTGAAAGCAATGCTGACTCCACGTGTTGCAGTTCTTTCCCGGAGGCACTTTCTTGGGGTGAATCTGTACTTTGTGCCCGTGGTAAGATCCTCTGCCTACTCCTGCTGTAACCATTGGGCATGGAGTGCTCCCAGGGTCAGGGACTGCATCGTGTTGCTGCATGGGTTGTTCATAGTGTATATAAGGAACATCAGTAAATTTCTTTTTCTTTTCCAACAGTAGTAGAACTGCAGCCTTGTGTTTTCAGTCCCCTGAAAGGCTGAGAGGCTTCTGGCCTCTCTCTCCTTTCTGATAGCTTAAAAAAAAAAAAAATTAGGCAGAAAATCCAAGTGTTACTAGTGTGAAAAGTCCTCCGAAATGTGAGACAGGAGAGGCATTAAGACATTTGCAGAAGAGGAAAGGAGGGAAGGGACTAATTAACCTTTTGCTTTGTCATTTTCATGCATTTGCCTTGGAATTTTTATGCATCTTCCAAATTTCAAAGCAAAGATCTAATGCATGAATAGATATAAAAATATCTCTCCCCTCCCTGCCCCAACTGTAATCTGGGGGGAGGGAAATCATAATTTTAAGTGAATTTCTCCTACAGTACTGTAAATTAGAAGGGATTATATAGAGACCATAGTAACCTTAATTAGAAACCTCATTAATAACTACTCTAACATTTATAAATGCTTTAGGATGACCCAAGTGTTAAATAAGTAAACCTTTGTACAAAACTTTTCCCAAGTGCAGTCGATGTGAGCATTAGCATTGACCTCACAAGAGGTAAGACTTAATACTGTAGCTTTTCAGTATGCAATCAATGTAATTCAAGGTTGTCTGACATAATGATTTTTCTTATCTTCCTCCAGCTATTCTGTCTGTTTTGTAATTACCTACTGCTTCTCCAGGCACTGGAAACAAGATCGTACTTCTAATAGATATTGAGAGATTTGGGGCTTTTCCTAATAGAATATAGAAAGACACTTAACATGTTAATAGTACACCATGATCTGAAAACAGTTTTTTTAGAAATTGAGCTCACAGTTAAACCTCTTAAAGTGTTTCCATTTTGTTCGGTTGGGCTTCATTTAAAAAAAAAAAAACCAACAACTCACAAAGAGTAAGACTGGCTCCTGAGTGGAATTGCCATTTTGGGTTTCATTTGTAAAGGGAAGGAGTTTCATTGACCACCTTACTGATACCAAGTGTACCCTGTTGGAGATGTTTCAGTGTTTGAGACTGAAAGACAATTATTGTGCATCCCTCCAGCTAATTCTGTCCACTTCTGCTCCTCCTGATTACCCATAATTTACAGCACAAGTAAGATGGCTCAGTGGGTCTGCCAGGACCAAGTGGTGCAGTAAAGATACCTTCTCCACTCCACCATTATCAATTTTTTAGCTCTTTCATTTCACATAAACTGAATATTCACATAAGTGTACAGAACCAATTTTCTGTGGTCTTCTGTCTGCAGAAATTTTTCCTGGCTGATTGTCTCAGTACTATTGCAAATATTAACCATAAACCAAAGAAAAAAGGACAAAAAAAGGCAAATATATAAATCTAAATGCTGCTTGAAAGCAAAGAGGTAAATGAAGTAGAAGAAAGGCTTTACATATTAGAAATAGGCTAAAGAAAAGCAGCTTAATTCAGTAACCAATTGCCCAAAGCCAATTTTAACCATGAAGAGGGTTGTCAGTTCAGCTTAGAATAAAATTGGGGGGGAAAAAAACCCCAACACACCAAACCCCAAAATGAAATGGTTTGGCCTTCCAAGGTGAGGAGAGAGCTGTGAGACTGTAGCAAACCAACACGTTTGCACAGCACTGGATAGCAGGAAGGAGCCAGAATAGCATTTCTCATTGACCTGCATGCCAGGGCATGATCCTGACTACAGCTTTCCAGGTTTATGGGAAATTGGTCCTCAAATCTCATTGCAATTCAATTGGAGACAGCTGTCTAATTTCCTCCTCTGCAAATCTCATTTTCTATGCAGGACACAGCCACTGAGGGCCAAAAGCAGCATCCCTCTGGTAACATCTCTATGTTCAGCACGCTGAGCTCTGTGCTCAGAAGTTTACCCTAAGGGAAATTGTGGTTTAAACCAACAGCACCAACAGGGATGTGACAATGGCCTTTATTATTATTTAAGGGTGTGATTTTAATGGTAATTCCTGAAAACGAAATTTTGAAAGAGAGAAAGTAATGTTTTACACAGGAAAGGGAAAGCTGCTGAATGGAAATGCTGAATTCTCATCAACCCTTTGGCAGTAAAAGGACATCTTAGAAGCTTCAAAGTTCTCTGTTATTGTATACGAATTTGCATAAATCTCTCATCCCAGAAATGAAAATACCAAGTGCCTCAAGCCACAAAACACTCTGTGTATTTCTGATTTCACTGTGACAAAGAGGCGTTGGAAATCTCAAGGAGATGAGAGTGGTCTCTGGGGAATCCGCTCTGATTTCCTTCAGAAGTTGGCACAGCATAGGTGTAAAATGGCTTCAGATGAAATGATTCACGAAGTAATTAAAAGAAAAAAAAAACCAGCCTGGTGAATGAGGTATCTTCAAACCATACTCCTATGATGTAGATGAGAATTTCATCAATATTCAGAAGCAAATTTTATGTCTTGCATTTTTCTGGGGTTCGTTCATGGCCTGCGTGACCTTCACTCTCATGCTTCAGGGACTGAGTACTCCCACTCTCCTTGCACTGCAGTTGGCTCTCTGAGTTACACCAATTTGTCCTTTCTCAGTCCACTAAACAGCCTTCAGCTTCTTATGAAGGTCAGGAATACGAAGAGGATTGCAATAAAATAGCATTGTTCCAAAATGTGCTTTTTTTATTAGCATTAAATCTTGGAGCAGCTGCTAAGAGGAAAGGATCATAAACGTTACTGGGCGCTTTTAATTACAGTAAAAGACAGTTCCAGGTTGTGTTATCCTATCACCCTTCATAGTCAGCTTGAGTCTTTCTAGGGCAAAACTATGATACTGAGTTCTGTCCATATAGACTTCCTGAAATCATATACCTATGGAAGCCAGATCCTGTTTGCTTTCAAACCCAAGCAGACCTATCAACAGAAGTATCAAGTAAGTTAAGTGAAAGAAATGTGACACTTGCTTTTTTTGGCATAAAGTGAACAATGCCAATGACTATAATTTACAATCTATAAATATTTATGAGGAAAAGCTTAGTTTCTGTGACACATACTAGAGCTGGGTTGTTCTGTTGAATTTTTGCACCAAACTCTGGGGAAATTCAGATAAGGCAAGACTAAAAAAAGAGTAAATAAACTCAGCAAAAATGGTTTTGTCTTTGATTTCCCTCAGTATGGCATCTGTTCACATTTCTTGAGTCAGAGCCTGGGCTTTAAACACTAACTTGACTTGTGTTTAAATTGCTGAAGTGACAAGCCTGGACTCCAGTTCTACTGACCCAGTTCTCTCCTCAGAAGATCTCTCTTTGCAGAGTGAGTGATGTGTTTGTGACAGGGCAAGCCTGTGCTCCTCTCCTTATGTGATCAGAATTAGCCAGTGTGTTTTGTATGTTTTAATTTTCGAGCCACTTGTGAAGTGTTGTGGTGGGTTTCTTGGGTGTGGGTTTGTTTTTTGTTTGTTTTTTTGTTCTCTGCCATGTACATTTATCTTTAAACTGACTTATTTCTCAGCATCACCAGTACTTATCTACTGCTGCAGACTGATTTCTCATGCACAAAATCGAATAATGAAAAAGCTTCGTGGGGTTTCTAATGAAGTGAAATCAGGCAGCTGAAAATGAGCAGCTATATGCCAACCCTGGGCTATGAGGTAGATAAAGAGAATTGACTCCTAAGTTACTGCTGAGAAGGACTCATCCAAAATTCTGTTGGTTGCTGTGCTCCCTTGAGCCCTGTTCACTCAATCCCTGCCCAAAGGGTCAGCTCTCACTTAACACAGAAATCAGCCAGGCAATGCAGCAGCAGACATAGGTCCGTGTGGGGTGTTTGCACCCCATTGCAGGGATTCTGCTGCATGGTTTTATTTTCTCTTTGGAGGGTGGACAATCTCAGATGCGGATGTAACAACCTGGACACAAATGACCACATCACTTCCTTCCATGGCACACGTGGAGTGGGATCCCATCTCACTGTCAGAAGCACCAAATTGCAAATCCTGGTCCCCCCTTTGGCTTCCTCTGGCCAATCCTATCCTACACGTTAAAGACTTTTTCCTAAGGGAAAGTATGATGGTTTTACTGAAGGGTGCTTGCTGAAAAACTGAAGCGGGCTTGGTGACTTTGACCATGCTGAATGTAATTCTGTTTCCTTGTAGTCAGTACCTTCCCACTGTCAGAAAGGTGATGGAAAGGGGTCTTAAAGTGTTTAATAGCTTGGGCATTCTTCTCTTTAAAAAAGTATTTTAAAAAAGATCTGCTTGCAACTTACTGGAGTTTTTTCTATATCTTGATTAAAAGCATTTTCAAGGGTAGCTACAGGGAAAGGAAAAGCACTCGTCGTCTGGCACTAATTTTAATTTATCAGAAAAAAAAAAGAGGAAAAGTCAAGTAAATAGGAAGAGAAGGTCTTGTGTAATCATGCCCACCTCTGCAGAGTGGTGATCCTCTTCTGACTGCCCTGTGCTGCCAAACCTGTGTGGAATCTGTTGGATCTCTTTTACCCGGATGCTGGATCTCCTCAGGTGTCCTCACCCCATTTCCCAGCTGCCCAGTTATTCTGCAGCCCTGCACATCATGGGAACCAGGCTTCATCTCTGCTGCCCAGTGCCCTGGCATTAGCACTGACGTGGGCACACTTGGTTTTTTAATTTCATTTTGGAATTCAGCGGGAACCCAGAGTGAACCTCTCTCCTATAAATCATCAATAGTGTAACCACTGGCGTGGTGCAGTCGGGATTTAAAGACATACTCTCAGTGTGTGTTGGGTTGTTTGTTAAAATCACTTAGTCTTTGCTGGATTCTGGCTTTCGGCAGTAACTTGTGTGGAGCCCTGGAGTAGGCACAGCTTTAGGAAGTGGTGGTGTAGCTGACAATCATAACAAGGTGATCTACCAATGAGAAACACTGTTCATTTCTTGGCAATCATTACATCTTGATAAAATCAGCAAGAGGTTTAACTTACAGGAGGGAAGAACAGAGAGAAAATTATGCTTGGATACACCAGAAAATAGACCAACTTTGACATTATTTGTTAGTTTCATTCCCTTTTTTGCCTTCCATGGGACTGGACATATCTACCTTACACGTCAAGCACAGGTGCAAGTTTATTTCAAAGTCCAGCTTTATTCACCCTGTTTATTGGCTTAGGCAGAAGCACAAATTTAGGAGGGGCCTGGGCTGAGCTCCTGTGCTCACTGAGGGCAGAGAGCCAAAGACATCTCATGATTCAGCTCAAGCCACCTCTGCAAAGCAGCCCATGAGTAAAGGTGCAAGTGAGGCTAAGCACTGCCTCGACAGGGAGGCATTTCTGAATACCAGGCTCATCCTCTGGCCTTTCTGGAAGGAGACCTGTCCCCTCTTCTCCTCAGTTGGTCCTCATCTTCCTCTGCTGGACAGGGGAAGTCAGACAGCGCTGCAGTGAGCTGGGGGATGTTCTTCAGAGCCATGGTGGGATCTGACAGACAGTTCTACTGCTTCAAATTGCAGGATTTTTAGTATAGTAAATTTAAATGTTGCCCACTGTCTTCCATGCACCCACAAATCAGTGTTACACATTTAAAGATAGTCTTGTAGTTCCTGTCCCTATTGGCAAGAGTTAACTGGGGAATTTCTTAGGGGGAGTGACACAGGGAAGGTGAGCCAGGAGGGAAACTGGATCTTCGTGCTAATCCTAAACTAAAATCTGCTGAAGTAAATGAAAGCTCTCTGTGGACTTAAAAGTGTTCAGTCAGGAAGTGCAAGTGCATTTGTACATGCAGAAGCAAAAAAGAGGTGAACAATCTGCTTGTGTCAGCTCTGCTCTTCCCAAAGATACATGCATGACTTTGGCTGCTTCTTTTATTCTTTTTTTCTCCCCTTTAACAAGAATATATGTCCTAGGAGTGATACAAAGAAAAGATTATTTTTTTATCTGAAAATTTTTATGGGTTCATTTTCCTGCTCCTTAAAAAGCCCATTGAAATGTAAAAAAATTCATCCATCTCATTTCATTTATCTATTAGCATCCAGACTCCATGCTGAGGTCATTAGTATCTCAGGTGTATTACCTCACCACAGTCTGTTGCTATGGAAATAGCTCCAAGCATTTCCAGTGTCTAGGCTGGGTACTGCCCATGCATCTTGGCAAGACAGCCTGCATGCAAGGGAGCAAAGAGTAGTTTTTAGACATACTGAGTAAAATTTAAATATTGACAGGTATATCAAATGCTCTGCCTGCCTGTAAACCTGCCCATACTTGGTGGTGATTTTATGCTGATGTGTTTCCTTCTTATCTGCTGTATTTTTATCCCTTCTGTGTGAAAGTAATTTCTGAAGAAAAGGAATGGCCTGTACAGGAAATAACAAACATTTAAAGGAAAAGCTTTTTCCTCCCATTTGTCTTTCAGTTTTTTTGGTGTTCCCATGCATGGCTTTGAGCAATATAACTGTACAAGCGCTGCATCTAATACACAACTGTATTTAATATAATAGACCAAGCAGCAGATAGTGTCATGTTCTCCCTGAACTTACTGGTTTGGCTCATTTTCTTCATCCTATACAGGTAATTACTGAATGGCTTGAACACAGTTACACAGGCTCTTTTGCACCTTTCATTTAAGGATCTTCACGAGCTTTATACAAGTTAGGACTGAATTAAGCTGCTCTTATCTCTCTAATGGAATATGGAAGAATTACCACGATATTTTCTCTGTTCCACCTGCAGGCTGTAGTTGCTGACTCTGTGGTTTACAGCAATAACCCTTGGCTTAAAGGAGAGTGCAGCATTTTATGTGTATGGACCATCTGAGTGGTGCTGTGCCCCGTGACAGCGAGGAAAGGTGACAGATCAGGGAGGCTGATGATCCCTGGCTGCCAGGTTTCCCCTGGAGAACTATTTGCTGCTGCATTCAAATTAAAGGCAGTTGTGAAGGCTGATCTTAAATTTCTTGCAGACTGAAGTGCTCTCCTTTCCTTCACAAGCTTCAGGGTTGGGAAAGCCTAAAGGTGAAATAAAGCACAAAGCGGGATTTTTTTTTTCATATATTTTTATTTTCCCACCTGTGCCCTTACTTTAACTATGAGATTTCTTCTGATTAACTCAGTGGTGAAAGTTTTAGCTATTTTCAGGAGAGGAAATCAGCCAAGCCTTGTAGCTAGGAAGGAAGCTGGGGCATTAGCAGAAGCACTGCTAATCCCACTGTGTGGGAGATGCACAGTAAGTGTCTCTTGCCTGGGCGCTGTCTTTGCCTTTCTGCTCCTGTGCCGTTCCCTACTGCCACTAAAACTTTGAAGCCCTTCCCCCCCCCTTTTTTTTTTGTCCCTCTCTAGAATGCCTTTCAGAAAACCCCAGACAGTGCACTGAGCAAGAGTTATGTTTTTAATCTACCTGGTTTGAGACGCGCAGTGAGCAGTTCTCCTGTCGCTCCTGCTCATTTGATTGTGCTGTAAAAGCTTATAAACTTCTGTTTGCTACAGTGCTCTGGAGACTCGCTAGCAGCTAATAATTTCTACAATCCTATCTCCCAGACCCAGGAGTGTGGGCTGTATTCTGTTTCCACCTTCTTCTCAGAGCATAATCACTTCCAGTGGTGGTGAACAGGTGTAAGAGGGAGACAAATTTCATCTACGCGGCTCCACGGACCTCGCGAGGTGTTCTGGTGTGAAACCTGTTTATCAGCGATTATCAGCGGGTTGAATTAGGTTCACAAATGGTTTCCTAGCATGCCTGCCTCGCTGCTGGTGTAGGTAATTGGCCCATTTAGATCATCAGGCTGGCTCAAGCAGGAGCCATGAAGCAAGCCTGAGATGATGTAAAACCCCATAAAACCCCCTAGAGCGCAGGTTTGTTTGAACTGTAGCAGGCGGGGTAGGAAAGTTCACAGGATTTCTTTCTGACCCTTGTTAGTGATGGGCTTAGGCTTTGAAGCTGTGAGATTTGATTGCCTTGTTTCTCCCCCTCTCCACTTCATGCACCTAAGACATACACATAAACACACACACACGATGTTCCTCTGCTTCTCTGCAGCTTAATAGGCTTGGAGAGGGGCAGTGGAGATGAAGAGGCAGCAGTAGCACACAATACTTTTCCTCCTCAACATCCAATTCCCAATCTTGCTGTTATCCAAGCATGTATTTTTATGCTTGCACTTGAAAGAGAAAATTTTTTCAAGCTTTTAAATTCCCTAGAGAAGAAAGTGCTGGGGTTTTTATTGCCTGCTCTTTCATCTGTTATTTTTAAGATGTGCAGAAAAGGAGAGATCCTTGCCTGATAGCGGCTGGTGGTGCTCTTAACTATGAGGAATCTCTGCCAAGTTAGACCCAGTATGATCAGGCTCCTTTGGAAGGAACTGTGGAAGAAAATTATTGTGGAGTGAGATGTTGGAGTTTGTGATGATACAGAATGTTGCACCTAATATTTAGCAGTGGAATTTGGCTTGATTTGCAGTGTTCTTGCTGAGTATGACCTCTGGTATGAGGGGAAACATACCCACTTTATAACGTTTAAGAAAAGTATTCTCAAATTAATTCTCATGGCTGCTGCCTTCGATTCCTGGTTTGGTTGGTGGGATGCAGAGTTTTTGCTGGGATTATAAATAAAAGACACTGTTATCATGCTTTTTGCAGTTGATGAGCTCCATGTGGCCCCAAGGGACAGTTAACCTCTGTCACCTCCCAAAAAAGAGCAGAGGGCTGGTAAGAGATCACTGTCTGCTCCCAAAATTTTGGCTGTAAAGCCCTTACCTGCAAGCATTTGTTATAGACCAGAACTATGCATTAATAGGAATTCTTTCTCTGAGGAGGCATATCCTTCCTGGGACAGGTGTTTCCCTGCCAGTATCTTGCAGTGAGGGAAAGGAAAAGGGATGGAGAAGAGAATTACCAGGACTGAAGGAGAGCTTTTGCTTGCTGGTGAAATGATGTTTGTGAGTGTAAAGTGAGTGCCAGAGTGTCATGACTGCTTCCACTAACTTTACTGTTGGTGCATAAACATGAACTCTGCAAGATACCAACTTTTCTGTTTTTTTGAGGATTTGGAAAGGGGAAATGCTGACTGCTGCAGGTATCACTAATGCTGATTAGTGCCAGTAATAGGCACATGGAGCCCAAGCAAGAGAGACCATCATCTTCCAGCATCTTCATAATTGTTTCATAGAACTTTAGATCGTTATATTAGGTACCTGCAGGAGACTGTCATGCCAAGCTCCTGCTGATGCTGTTGTCAGTGGAGCTGTATTGTAGGAAATAGTGGGCAGGCCTTTACAGCAAAAGCCTCTTGCATAGACATATGCTATTTACAGACATCATTGAGAAAAAGAATTATAATTAGAACAGATTAGAATGAGAAAGGTACACAGTTTGATGGTAGGAATTAATGAGGTCCATGTATTACTGGTTTTATTGACAAAGACATTAAGAAATGACAGCTGACTTCAGGCAAAATAATTTTGGATCCTCAAACAGAGGTGAGTTAAAAGCTAGTGACATGCAAGTATTAGGCACTGAACACGTTATAATGGTGTGGACATGTCTTTTTCTGTCTTAGTAAGTATAGCTTACTATGTTCTTGCCACTTTGCAGTCATACTGGTCTATACCATGCAAACTCGTATCTGAGAAAAGCAATGTGTAAGAGAAAAACAGCCTGAATATGCTGTCTCCAGTGTCAAATGTCTTGGAAAGGCATCCCACCTGATTCTATTTTTATTTCTATGTTTAAAATGTGTCATATTTACTTAGGGAGCTATACTGTATTTTCCTTCTTTCTTGACACGGAAGAAAAGCCAAGATCTAAACAAGAGTTTAAAGAAGGGGAAAAAAACCCCGAAACCACTTCCCTTCTATACCAACACTGTAAATTTCAATTACAGAAATGTAGTTAGATCAAGTGCTGGGCCGTTTCTTTCCCTCAGCTGTCAGTTCTGCAGCTTTTTGTTTATGCTTGCTGGAGATGAAGAATGTATCCATTTTTAAAGAACTCTATATAAACCACTAGTCTATCAGTTCTGGTCCTGTGGGATTGTTTTTACATTAAAATTTGTACTAAAGACATGAGGACAAAGAAGAACCCAGAATCAGGCCCATAGCCAGAAACATGTGAAAACTTAAAAGCCAAGCAGAATAATTGGATCTTCGCTAACAAACTGACAGAAACTGTCATAGATAATCAGATTAACATGGCAGAAAGCCCTGAAAACAGTGACAGAGTAATGTTCATTTCTTACCCACAGGAAACTTCGAATTTAACAAGCCAAAGAACAGGCTAGCTGTGCATACTGTCATTATCAAAGCCAGAGTGGTGTTTGCTGTCACACCTATATCCCTCTCTTAAACCTTTTGAACGAAGGCAACACCTGCAAGTGCTTTCCAGAGGTTATTTCTCTCCGTGCCACCTGTCTTTCCCAGTGCCACCCTTCACAGCCACAGCTGCCTCCTCACTTTGCACTGTGGCACAGCCAGAGCTGGACCACCGTGAGTGACAGTGACCATCTGAACCCCCTCTCAGAGCGAAATCCTGAAATATTGGTGTCCTGAAATATCAACTGTAAAAACTGGAAAGTATTTTTAACCCAGCCCAAACATGTTGGAAAAGCGTTCTCCCAGAGCTGTTGTCTGCTGATAAGATACGTATGCAAAAGACCTGCATGACTTACTTGATTGGGCCTTTCATAGGCAAAATAAAGATAGGTTAGGGGAGAAGAAAAGGGTAAAAAAAGCAGCAAAAAGACAAACATAAGCCTGTTTCCAAATCCTCCTTCTTTAGATATCCAATATAGTGATAGTGAAATCCTAATTCTCCAGATGTGTGTTTGGGGGCTTTTAAAGTGTGAAGAGACTTCTTCTCTTTAAGCCTGGGCTTTGTGGAAACCTGCATTCAATTTCTTCAAACTGCGTCTGTTGTCTTAGGCAAATCACTTTAATCTTCCCCTGCCTCAAATCTCTGTAGTGTAGCACAGATAGATTAAGTTTACTGCAGATACCCAAATTATCAATGGCACAAACCCTCCAGGAAAAGGCTTCTTTGATCTTGCAGTGAGCAGAGCCCTGGTGAAGCTAATGAGACTGAACATGCAGGATAAGTGCTGCTGTAGGTATAATAAAGCTACTGGCGAGCTGGGAAGGAGAGTAGTTTTTCCTCTGCATCTACATTGCATTTTCCTGGTGGAGGCAAGGTGGAAACCCAAGTGGGTCCATGTTTGTGTCTATGAAATGTCAGTACATTTTTGTCAGGCTGCTTACGTGCGCGTTCCGCCCTCCCTGCGTTCCCCGTGAGTTTATAATCCATCCTCCTCCAGTGACCCATCGGTGATGAATTACTGCTCCTCCACATCATTTCCTCACGCTGGTATTTTACATGGCACATCTGTCTTGCACTTGCTGCTGCTGCTGGAATAAAATGTGCTGTTTCTGGCTTTCCCTTCCCGAGGGACTGACCCTGCAGGGTGTAGCCTTCCCTCCTTGCCTTGAACATGTTCAATCTGTGCAGTCCTAGCACTGAGGTGTTCAGGGTATCCCAGACTGAAGCTGGAGTCCCTTCTAGCAAAGCTTATTCCTGCGAAATGGTGCTTGAAGAGTGGAGAGCATAACAAAGTTGCAGGCTGTTATTTGATGTATTTATTTTGCTAACTCTGCTGTCAATCTGTCTGCATAATTTTGATGGAGCTTTGTCAAGTGCTGCTTTTCTGTCGTCTGTCGTATATTCTTTATATTCTGAGTGCTGTAGCAAAGACACAAAGTATTTGGCCATATCCTTTTGTGATGGGTGGGCACGCTGTTCAAAAACAATCCCCGAGACCAGAGATGCTGGGAAATAAATTTCTTTTCTACTTTTCTCTCTACAGTTATCTTTATTCTTGATTGACAGGGAAATCCCTCCTTAGTCATCAATGAAGTTAGAGGAGCATAGAATGATTAAAACTGGAAGGGATCTCTGGTGGGCATCAGGTGCATTTAAAGCTCCATTTAAAGCTGTGAATCCTGTAGAAATATTGTAGAAATAATGAACTTGTGGTTAAAAAACAGAAATGGAGTTTTGAAGATGTGCATTGACTTTTCTTGTCTGCCTTAGGTTTCTTTCAATAATCTCTGTATTGTTACTTATAGTGAAAAACCTACAGGTATTTTAATGGGTCTTTTTATACTGTGTTTGCTACTTTGCTCAGCTGATGCTTCCTTTTCCTGCACTTTGTCTATGTTTTGGTAATAATCAAACTCCTTTAGGGAAAAGACTAGTTGTTCCCTCTGTACAACATCTGGTACAAATTTTGATTGTGGTTAGATTATAGAAACAATACTCTAAAAAAAGATGACACCACCACCTGCAGACAGGCTTTTTGCAGGGATGCTGGAGACTAATTTTCTGTGACAGGACTGTAGTACAGGATGTTCAACATCCATCACAAAATGTTCTTTCTTGAAGCAATGAACGTTGGAAATAAATAGTCGCCACTGTCTCTTGTACATGAAGGAAAATGAATGTTAATTGTGGTGGTGAATAATGACCCCTGGATGCATCTCTTGGAAACAAATGTATGTTATTTTGTTTGCTTCGATAATGCTCGTATTTACCTCAATAATAAAATACAAAATGCTACAAAATAAGTTTGCTCTTAGAGGCTTGTCTGCTGCCCATCAGTGCTCCATTACTGTGTTGTGGTGGTGTTGCATAAAAAAAGCAGGTGTACAGCATATGGGATCCTTACCTGTGTTGAACACGTACATGAAAAATGTGCCAAGGCAACTACAGGCAACTTGTGGTAAACATGTGCAAGCCCCTTAAACATGTGCAAGTTCAAACAAGTTTTTGTAATAAACAAGTGCTTGTAAGTAGTGTTCTAATTAGTAGCTAATAAGTAGTTTTTTTCAGCTGCTGACCTGGTTCCTTTGCAAAGCAGGGACTCCACCACAAATTGGTCTATGGACCAGAGGTCTCTTACCTAGGCTTGCCTTCCCTCCTGGAGAGGGAAAGGCATGTCAAGATCCCTAAACACAAGAGGATTTGGTGCTGTAGGTCTTCTGTGCTTCAGCAAGCATGTTCCAAACTTGGCAGAAATTGAGATGTCAGGGCCCTGTGGGGTCACCCTCACATCCTGAAGTTTAACTGTCCTGCTTACCGAGTTGGTATGTCCTATGCATTAAAGGTTTACAGAATAAATTGACAATGCCAAGGGGTTTGCAAATGACCTTTTAAGCAGTCCTAACCATCAGAGCAGGCTGAAGGCTTAGGGTCAAGGACTATGAAATATTTTGGTTGGTTTTGACTAGCAAGGATCGCTAATGCTGTATGTGAGCTGTATGTGAGCTTTTGTTTTGGTATAGTTTTATTTCTGTCCTCTGAAATTACTTTGGCTTTGGACTACTGTGTAGCACACAGGTTAGTGTGTGAACTAGCTAGGGTAAGATCTTTTCAAGCTCTGCTTACAGCAGGAAAAATAGGAGGTTAAAACCTAATTTAAAAAAAAATCATTTGGAATCTTTCAGTGTTTGATATTTTCGGACTTTGAGAAGTCTTTACATGCATGCAGTCTGGAGACCTGTGCTGGGTGTTGTTCAAACACAAAGACAAGTTCCACACCAGAGATCTACCTAAGAAAGACAAAGGCAGGAAGCTGGATCAGCAATCTTGCAGCTGCAGGTGGTTGAAGATGGAGTGATGCTGTGATGTGAGTTGACAGGAGTGAGCAGATGTGCAGTATGGCTTAATTAGTGGATGCAGGGGGAGAACAGTACATGCCACCAACATAAACATCATTTTCAGAAAAACTGACTGGCAGAAAGAAAGGCTAGCTAAAAATAAAATACAGGAGCTAGAAGTACAGAGCACCACTATGTGAGAGTGGGATTTGTTGGGTTTGTTTTTAGGTTCAGGTTCAAAGACGTGGCACAGCACTTCATCTTCCTACATGAACAGCTGTGTGTATATCTGCCTCAAATCTAGCTTTACTTTAAGAATAATCTCCTGGGCTGGTTTGTAGCTGATCAATCAGTACTTAGGCATGTATGAATTTCAAGGAGACTTCCACTGAAAAAAGTTACTGGGTGCAAAATGAGATCTTTAGTTTTGAGGAAAGACCGATTCTGGAAGAGGTAGGATTTTAAGGACCTGCGTGTTTGTCTGAGATGTGTAACTCTCAGGTGCTCCCCCTGTTTCAGCAGGCCGTCCCTTTACAAGCAAATGCCCTAAATTATTGATGGTTTTATGGGGGTGCTCTCTTTCTGGTTGGAGGTGCCACAATCTGAGTTTATAATATGCAGAGCTCTAACGTAAGAGTGACTGAACGTGTAGCCTGGAAATCAAGCCCTTTGTGTGGGATGCTGTGAGCAGAGGGGTCTGAACTCTGATTTTCCACCACTCATCCGTATTCTTATAACTATGAGCTCAATTTCTTGTAGGCCCTGTTAGCATGTATATACACAGAAAGTGATGACTCCAGGAAATGAAACCTACACCAAAATAACAAGTTCAGCTGCAGTTAAAGGCAACAGAACTTTTCAGATGGGAATGTGTTACCTTTCTGTCATCTTTCCTTGTTTTTAATGTGGATTTTCCTCCTTTCCCTGCAGCTGTATTCCCTTTCTCCCACCTTGTGTTTCTTGTCTTCAGTGGAAAATGTTGCAAGCTCTGTGTCATCCTGGTGAAGGACAGGGAAAATTAATCTCAATTTCTTCCTGCAAGGTGAAAGAACCATGTCCTACCACTTCAACTGATGTTCAAGTCAGGCAAAACTTAAAGAACCTGCATATTCAGAAAGTAAAACAGATTGTAATTAGTACTCCCACTAGATACAGTAATCTTTGACTGCTGCCAATCAGATCTTGGAAAGGTGAGAAATTATTTATTAACACTTTCGAATGAAAAAATGCAAGGAACTAAAACATTTCTTAGTGCGGTTCTTATGAAAATATTCAGCAATTTTCATAAGAGCGGAGAGGAAACAGAGCGTAAGAGAAGAAAAAGAGCACAGAAGAAAAATAGTCTGTTCGGAGGGAAGATATGATTATGCCTTTTAGCAGTGTCAGTGCTGACATAATTAAGCTGGTGCAGGGCCTGGTTTGTGAGCGGTGATAAAGAAGCAGCAGTGTTTTCTTTGTACCAAGTCTTCTTTAAGACTTGTTATTGCTTCCACTCTCTCTGCAGAGATAGAAGCAGCTGCACAAAGCCTCCACCACAAGAGCTGGGTGAAAAGCATGGAAGGGTGCTGGGGAGCAGTGAACAGAATTGCAAAAAGAGCGAATTATTAAGTCAGCAAATTCGTAACACCTTATTTTAAATTGGCAGGCAAAATTTGGGTAGTTCAGACATGATTGGTGCAGCAGACTCTGTCTGCAAAAACAGGGGCTTTGGCAGCTGTGCAACCTCTGAGTTTCCCCCACTTCTCCTTTTTTCCCATTCCAGTGTTCCAGTGAAACATGACCCTGCTGCTCGCCAGTCCTTGCTTTTAACAGCATCATGATTGTCCTTTCCTCCCAAGGCTTTTCCTTCTCTTTCCCTGTGTGTTTTTCCTTTAGCCCAGATCAGTTTAATGGTTGGGTTCAGAGCAGGGCCTCAGAGTGCTCTTCCTTGGCAGGACTGTGGGGGGGAGAGGTGGGTGATGCCAGGAGGGAGGGCAGTGAGGAGCAGTGGTGCTGCAGAACACTTCACTCACAGCACCGTGGCCTTGGAGCGTCTCCACTGCCTGCTTTGTGTAAGGTGGGAGTTTCACAGCTTTTCCTTTGGTGCTGGTTAGAGCCATGCTGGAAAAAGAGCCCCTTTTGCCCCTGCTGTACCCTCCACCTGCTTAGTCCTGTCTACCGTGAGGGCATCCTGCTCCTGTGTCTTCATTGATGTGGCTACACAGAGAAGGAGACTGGGGGAGAGTTTTGGCTTGGAAATAACGTCTCTGAGTGAAACAATGCAATGTGTAAGTGCTGTGCCTTCAAGCAATGGCATAGACTCCTTATTTATCATTATTCCTGATATAATTGTAATTTGTGCCACAAGAGAAAGTGCCTTGTTATCCATGCTCTGTCCTTCTCCAAGTGGCTGAGTATCACTTCCCTAGAGCTACCACCTGGCTCAAACTGCAGAAACTTTGTTATGAACCTGTGGAGCCCTTTAGTTAACATTTCCTCAGAGATGGATATTAAGCTTTGTTTCCAGAAGTGTCTGGCTTTACCTTACGCTGCAACCTCAGATACATCCAGTGACTGACTACTCAGAGATTAAATTCATCATCTTTCCCACTCCCAGGCAGCTGAAAGTTTCTCCTCTCCAAGGAGATGGCTCAGTGCAGAAGGGAAGCCACATGGGAAGGAGGAAGACGAGTCTTCTCTGGGTCTGAGGGTGGTGAAAGCAGTGAGAGGGTTGGCAGAGGGGCAGCA
This sequence comes from Ptilonorhynchus violaceus, assembly GCA_013397565.1. Classification (NCBI taxonomy): domain Eukaryota; kingdom Metazoa; phylum Chordata; class Aves; order Passeriformes; family Ptilonorhynchidae; genus Ptilonorhynchus; species Ptilonorhynchus violaceus. The sequence goes on along the minus strand of VZRJ01010912.1, from coordinate 934,826 downwards.
GGATCATGGTTCCTCAGGAGGTTCCATCTGGTGTAGATCAATACAAATGGATAACAAATAGGGTCCCTGAAACATCAAGAGACAGAGACTGTCCCCTTTTCCCTCTCCAAACCAAAATCCACAGCTCCTTCTTGCTTCAGCAGCTGCTTTGGGAACCCTGCTCCTCCCTCTTGCCTCACGGTGCTGCGATGCAGAGGCTGTGAGGGGCTGATGCTCTCTCCTTTCCCGAGGCATAAAGTGCAGCAGCCTAGAATGCAGGCAATCAGGGCCGCTGCAGAAATGCCAAAATTATTTTGCAAACGTGTCAGTTCATGCGTTTTTAAACAGGTGTCAGGGGAAGGTGGCTGTTGTTTCAAAAGGCATTTAATTGGCATTCCAGTTTGCCTTGTTTTAATTGCACGAAAATGCAGCAAGAAGAAAACCTGTGAGTGGGAGATTAAATAGGACAGTCTGTCTGCAATAAAATGGAGTTTCCTTAATTAAATCTGCTCAGAAGTTGCTAAAATTTTGTCACTTGTTTTATTTCACCATTTAGTTTCTGGAAAGGGGGGAGGAAGTGGGTATGTTCACATAAAAATAATTTATTGTTATCATCTTTTGTAGCTGTCTAACAGGCTGATGTTGCGGGGTAGAGTTCCTGGCAGAGAAATGGTTGAGTCACAAAGGCTCTAGGTTTTTTTAGAACTTCTGCAGAGTAAATTCAGGAATTCTTTGAATTCTCAGCATCTGTGTGTGTGTCATGTATCACTTTGGAAATGCACTTGCTATTGAACAGTATGCAGCAAGGCTGTAAAAACTAAAGAGCATGACCCTAATCCCTGGCTATTACAGTGATATATTCCCTACTGTTCGCAAGGGAATTCCATGAATCTGCCAAGCCCACCGCTAAACCATGTCTGTAAGTGCCACATCTACATATCTTTTTAAATACTTCCAGGGATGGTGGCTTAACCACTTCCCTGGGCAGCCTGTTCCAGCCCTTGACAACCCTCTCTGTGAAGAAGTTTTTCATAATATCCGATCTAAACCTCCCCTGGTGCAAATTGAGGCCATTACCTCTTATCCTGTCGCTTGTTACCTGGGAGAAGAGACTGAGCCCCACCTTTCTACAACCTCCTCCTGGCTCAGCCTGTTGGGTTTTGCCCTTGGGGAGTGGTTTTTTTTTTCCCCCCAGTATTTTATCCAGAATGCAGTATTTATGCTTCCATAAAAGGCAACCTATAAATGCAGGTGAAATTTCCATAGGCTGCCTCACCTGACAAGCAGCTCATAATGAGTTGGGTTAATGACACCACTTCCTCGGGATCAAATTGGAGACTTTGGCTGCTGCAGTTGGTAATTAGGGATTTCAGCTGTTCTGCACAGAATGGAGTTGAGCTGACAAAAAGGTAATTACACTGCAGTGCATTAAAAAGCAGGTACTGCACGTATAATTACTCAAGAATTTGTGTGTGTGTGTGTTGTCTTAGCTTCATAGTCACCCCCTAACAACAGAACTGGGGACGGCTGGTGCATGGTGCTTGCCAAGAAAAGCAAATTAGGAGGGTTATTACAAACCAATGTTTTCCTGCGTTCAAAGCCAAATTTAACAAATGCTCGCTCCCTCTTGGGAGGGGGAGTAAGGAATGGAAAGAGAACCAGAGAGTTGAATTTCTGAAAGAAATTAAAGTACTTTGTTTATGTCTGTATGGTTATGTTCTGCCTTTGCTTTACCACTACTGATATAATAAAATGGCAGTACATGGAGGGGTCTCGGAAGGCCTTCAGAATTTATTTCTGTGTGAGATTTTCTGGCATGCAGTGGCTATTTCTGTGGAGCGGGGTGGGAGCACCAATAGCCACTGCCTTAGTGTTTCAAACTGCAGCAGCCACACTGTGCAGCGCTGGGTGTCCCTTGCCTGGGAGTTCCACTGCGTCCTCGTGCTGCGCCGCTGCTGCAGAGCTTGTCCCGTGGGGGAGACTGGGAAACACCAGAGTTTCAGTGATGGATCTTGTTAGTTACCAAAAGCACTCTTGTGTCTCTTGTGGCCTTTTGGTTTTGGCATTTAATCTGTTTTAAGTTGCACTGGATCTTGCTTTATCATTTGTATGTGCTGTACGGTGTCTTCATCTCTGTTACATCCCCAGCCCTTCTCCCTTTGCCTTTATAGGGACAGCTCTGCTCCTGCTGCCAGGAGGGACAATTCTCTTTTTCTCCTCCCCTCCTGTCCATCCATATCCCTTGGAAGGGTCAGGAACATGACAGCAGCTCTCTTCACCTCCAAGATCATCCACACGCAGGGCATCTTTGCCCATGCAGAGCTCTGGCGCAGCTGAGAGGAGAGGCCATCTGTGTCAGCAATGACAGTCACTGTCTAGGAAGATTAATTTGGAAGTTCCCATTGTTAGGACCCCTTTGCTGTGGTCCTGCCTGTCCACTCACAGCGAGGTGTTTTGGGGGTGGTCTGACAGCTCCGCTCCTGGTGGGTGACTCCAGGAGCAGGGCATTGGGCTACTGTGCCGTGCCATCACCCCACTGCCCTCCAGCACGGCAGCTTAGGCAGAGCCTATCCCTCTAGTGTTTAAATGGCTGGGATGGTCAAGACAGAGATTGGTGTGATGGAGAAACTCATGGTGTTTGTGAGCATGTTCAATGTGTATTCCTTTTCCTGCAAAGCAAGGCAGTGTAGCCTCTCAGACCATGTGGAAAGGTGAGGAGCTCTGGGCTGGGTTTTCTCACCAGCTGTGCTCACTGACCTGAAGCTGCCTTCTTGATCTTTTGCATTAGAAATATATAAATGCAGCAAATTAAATGCTGTTAAAGGAGACCAACTGCTGTTGAAGGGGTCCTCAGCAAGAGACCAGGCACTGCTCTGTCTCCCCAGCCCAGAGAACAAATGCTGCATCTCTGAGCAGGAAGGGAGGATGGAAAAACATCCCCTGCAGTTCCCCAGGGTTTCAGTCTGCAAACAGAGGTGATCAGGAGTGACTGCATCTAAATTAAAAGGGAAAGTGATAATAATGTGCTGGGTACCATGACGGGTGCTCCATCCATACCTGAGTAGATCAAATTAGCCCTGCAAGACATCACACAGCAGAACACTTCTGGGTACAATACATAGGAAATGAATTTGTAGTTGCCTTCTGCAGATAAAGTTGAGGGCTTTAGACCTTGGAGATCACAATTTGTATTGTTCATCCTCTTTTATCATATAGATGTGTAAAGGAAAATGTGGGTTAGTCTTCAAAGAGACCACATCTGACTGGGGAGAAATTCCTAGAGGAATTACACTCCTCAAGCATGTGTTTAAGGTATGAACAAAGAATGGAGATGCCAACATTTTACTTCTGTATCAGAAAAGCTGCTAAAGATTTTTTTTTCACCAGGCATGCAGGAAGAACAGCAAATACCACTGGGATGCCTTAGAAGGGCATTTCTTTCCGTATGCACATAAAAGCAGAGAAAATAATGAACTAGTGAAATGCTTGCTTGGTGGTATCTATCAAACTTCCCCCAAAAATTAAAAACCAACAATGAAATTTTATATGCTCAGGGAAAAGAATACTGGCTGGCATGCTGCGCCAAAAGATACACAAAACTTTTTCATGACGTAGATACAAATGTAAAATAAAAATCGCAAAGAGTGGAATAAAATAATTTATTGTCAGTACATGAACCTTTCACAGAGAGTAATTTCCATCGGAGGAAAAGTGCTGCTTTATCACGAGCAAAACAAGAGTAACGGTGAACACAAATAAGGTCATCTTTTTCTTGATGGTCCAAATTGTGAGTGTGCTGCTGTAGACACGGCGGTGATGAGCGAGGAGCCCCGAACTGCGTTCTGAGAAGGTGGCACTGAAAGCAAGGCAGGTCTGCTCGTGCTTCACATCCTAAATTATTCATCTAGCTCTTCCTGCCACGTTAAAATTGTAACGTTATTTCTGAGATCTTCAGGCAGGCAGATTTGCTGTGCCGCGTGAAAAACCTTGGTTTCTTTCATGTTCTTCCCATTCAACCCCCCTTTAAAAAAAGCCAAACAGAACAAAAACCTGGAAAAACTCCACAAACCCATACCCACAGCTCAAAACGCTGGAGGTTTTTATACCTAGCACTAGTAAACTAGTCCCTGTTGTGTTTTCTTGGTTACAAAGCAGTTACATAGTACTTCCCCTGGCCCTTTTGACATAGAAAGTCTTCTCTGTACAAGTCTGCATTGTTCCTGGTGTTGAATCCAATTTGCTCCTGCTCAGATGCAACACTGTCCGAAAGCAAAACTCCTGGGAATTGGATTCTAAAGAGAGAAAAACACTTGCAGCAGAATAAGTGAGATTATATCTGCAGTTATCACTGTAGACTTTACATCTTTGTAATGGAGGAATCTTTGCTGATAAGATAAGAATGCAGTTCCATATTACATGATGAAAGGCTCATGGAGATGCTGTTTATTTGTGTCTGGCATAGTTATCTGAAAATTATCCCAAATTTTTAGTGCAGCATAACACGAGGTCTCCTATGGCATCCTGGCAGTCCTGTTGTCATCCAGTGAGGATAGCAGCAGTGTGGGGATAGGAAATGTTTTGATTAGACAAGAGGGAATGAGATGATGCTGATGAAATTCCTCCAGATCAATAGGTCCTGGGTTAAATATTGCCATGAGATTTGTCATTTCAGTGTCTCTGCAGACTCAGCTTGCATTGCACAGATTTTTTTTTTTCCCTCTAGACACATTCTCAACTTTTTCCTGAGCAGGAGAGTTTATAAAATATTTTGTTTGGTTTTTTCCCTGTCTTTTTAGCAAAGGTTTAAATTTTAGTGCACTTATCAACAGTAGCCAACATCTTGATGTGTCCTGGGCCACAAGAGCTTGCCTTAGTCCATCAGCAGGTTTAGTTTAGAGGATATAGAGGGGAAAAAGGATTTTAAACAGTTGTTTTAATGAAAAATTGACAGGTCCCCTTGTTCTGTTTTTTTTCTTTTTCTTATCCCTGTGTACAAAGCTCTTACTTTCCCTTAAATTATTACTAATTTTCCACAATGAAGTTAATTCCAGGAGCTTTCCCATGGCTTGTTTTACGTGGACTGTCTGAGGGACAACAGAAAGAGATCAAATTAAGTTTTCCTGCCCCTTTTTATAGGTATCCTTCCAGCCAACCAGCCTTGAATCTTTCATGTGAGCAAGACACATTTACTTTTAACAGTTGTACAAAACAATGAGGATTCCTCACCAAAGGCAGCATAGAAGGAGGCGATTTTCACTCCTCAGCAAGAGTTGGTTTAAACAAACTGGCTCTGGCTTATTCTGAGTTTCTCTAGAGATGGATTTTCACCCTTCAGCAAAATGTGGAGAAAAGATAATATTGCACAAAATAAGCTTTCTTTTCTTAATATCTGTAGTTCTTCCTAGATCTCTTTCTGCTGTCTTTGGGTGGGTTAGGTTCATTTCTATCACAGATCTCCATTACAGGTTATAGAGTTTCTTTATTACAAATGTGCAATTTCACCTATAATTTTATTTCTGGACTAGTAAAAACCAGCTTGTGCTGGATCTTATAATGACATCCAACTGCCTGGACTTAGAACTCTGCAGGCTGCTTCTAAGCTTGTGTTTTTTATGTAACTTAAAAAAGGATGCCACAAATTTGAAAAAAGGCTTAGGAAAAAAAGGTATGAGTGTGATGCTTGGGGAACATGCCTTAGAGTGGGAGATTAAAGAAGTTTGGTCTACTTAGTTTATCCATGGGAAGGGAAGGAATCACTTTGGTTATGGTCTAGAAGAACCAACATTGATAAGAGACTTGTGATGCTACACAGTGTTTTGATCTCCATATTTTTTATTCCATTAGATCTAAGGATTTGATGCTGAGTTTAATATGGGAAAAAAATACATTATGGGTAATTAATCTCTGTAGATACTTAGGGAAGGAGTGGATTCTTCCTCACTTGTAAGTCTTTAGTTCAGTAATACCTACCTCTTTCTTTTATATGTTATAAAGCAAAGAAAAGTTGATACAGGTGATGTCAAGAATTTGTGTAAAACTGTTGTGGCTCAAGCAGAGGTTTTAGGCTGAAGAGAAGTTGGTTGGTGTTCTCTGGCCTGAGTGATGTAAAAGATCATAAGAGAGAACAGAAGGCTACCTTCTTTCCTTACAAAAATAAATCTGAGAATATGGTCAGTTAGTAAAATGAGCTGTTAAAAATCAAGGGGTACTACTAAGCAAAGAAATATGTAGTAAGCACACATTAGGAGACAAATGACCAAATCAAGCGTTTTCCTGTCTTGTTTCCTTCTGTCTTAGCAAACCTTGTCAATTTGGATGACTGGTATTATTGAACCAGTTGTGCTTTATTGTCTCTGTTAACACACAAGAGTTGTGCAGGAGTAAAGCTCACAACAGGCTGGTGTTGGTTACCCTGCCAGGGAAGGGCCAGTCAGCCCCATGATTCTGCACAGATTGATTAAGCAATGCATCTTGACAAGGCTTGCCAAATAATCAGGCCTCTGGGAACTTTTAAGATTACCCACCACAAGCCTTGGATCCCCCTGGGTGTATTTATCACATGGGGTCCTCACCATAGAGTGGTTATTAATGGGCAGCTGTTTGTGTTAGAAATATTTTACTGCTCCTGGCCTGGTCCCTTGGAACATTCATCTGGCCTGTTTGACTTGTTATGGAAGGAGACAGTAAAGCCACACTGCTGGCTTTAAATCTCTGCTGCTTATGTTTAATATTGCTTCTCGTCTGCACCCAGCTGCAAACAGAGGTCCCCATGTTGTCTATCTCATCGAATTCACACTGAGAGTCACAAATAGTGGCTCCAGCTGCAGGGCTGTCAGGGATCGGTGGCCCAGCACTGACAGCCCATCTCTCCCTATAAAGCAGTCAGCAGGTGAGAAGCCCTCCTATAAATGACCTAAATAAACTGATATGCCCTGTCAGTGACAGCTTGTTTTCCATGCTCTGCCAGAGATGAGGATTTTCCATGACTTCATGGTGCAAATCTTTTTTACAAACTCAGTGCATTTCTGGTATGGCAGAGAGGAAAGGAAGGAGCCTTCTGTACTGATGGCAGGAGGCTGTCCAGCAGCAGCCAGAGCTGTGGGCTGCTCGTGCCAGGGTGGGACAAAAAGGACTGCCCACAGGTCTGTCATCCCTGCAGCAAGGTTGCCTCTCCTGCTTTCTTTACCCTTCACTTTCTGCTTCTTCATCTGATCTACTCTTGTCTGAGGGAAGCTGAAGATCAAGTCACTTACTGAAAAGTTCGCGTGCTGCTAGAATCCCGTTTCTCTGCTTATTTTTACGCCTTTTTAGAGCAGAAGGTAATAGCAGGAGTGAAACCATCAGTTTTCATGTGGGCTGATGACATGTCACGTGAGGAGAGTTCTTGGCAGAGCTCGATCAGCTCGAGCACGGGGTCGTGTAACTTTTGTGTCTGTGGCTCTCGGATGGAGCAAGGCTACGGAGGCAGCCCGAAGCCTGGGCAAACCATTTTCCCATCTGTCTGCAAAAAACCTCTGTGGACAGACCCTGAGTAACTCTTTCAATTAAAAAAAATAATTGGGATTAGCAATTAGCTCTCTGTTGAAGCGAGCTTTGGCTGGGGTTGAAGGCAAGTCCGTATGCAGTACCTGGGAGACAGATATAAAAATAAACCTGAAATAGATATAAATGAACTGCTGTTCTAAATGAGTGCTGCAGCACTGATGAGGCTCTGGAAATTCTTCTCTGGCATGGCTGCACTGCTGTGTTTCCCAAGTGCTCTGCTTCCTCCTGTCTCGTGTGGGTGCTCCTTGGAGCACGGTGCAGGCAGTAAAAGCCCTGTGTAAGCACTCCTCATTCATGCAGGTAATGCTGCTGTCATCACTAAAATGATCTGCGTGCTGTGAGGCTTGAAGTCTGATCAGTCCTTTCTCCTAATGGAGGATTTTTGTTGAGCTCTTCTAGAAGGCTTTCCAGTAGGAGGAAAGAGCAGGACAACAGAGATCTGAATTTTCTAAAAGCTGGAATGAGTCCTAGCTTAATAACTGATCGCTTTTGCATGTCAGTCTGTGTAGGATCTATCTGGTTGGATCAGGCAATTCCTGTAGACTCAGTCTACAGACTTTTGGCTTGTGTAGATACAGGGTTTTCCACACAAAAGGCAAAAATCTTGAGAGTCAAATTTGAGAATCTTGTTCACTTCATATTCAGCATTTGGAGGGAGGGGGAGGACTGGATTTTTTTTGGTCTTTTGAAAGGTCTACAGTAAAGAAACTGAGAGGACAATTAAGAAAACAGGTTGTAGAATACAGATATTTTCAAAGCCAGCTTTGTAGGTCAATCAGATTTAAAGAATAGAATTTAGCAGTATTTCACTCACTACTGCATTGACTGGATTTAAGATAGTTTTACTGAAAGGGAGGGAATGTTAGAGGTGTATGATGTAATCTTAAATTGCAATAAAATGTTAGTTCAGTAGCAGCCCTTAAATGAGAATGGCCTTTGCAAAGCCACGTTGAAGTGTTATCTATTGAATAATGATGCAGTGAGCAACTATTGCCTTCTTGCTCTTAGCATCTGTCAGGTTAAATAACTTCTGCATCAGTCATTCTGCATCGTGCAAAATGTCATTTTAATAGCGCAGTGACGTGGGATCAATAGTATCTCCTTTGAAAATTAATTGTATTTGTCTTGTACTGCTTGCTGGATCTTCAGGAGGTCACAAAGAAAGCAGAATATTCAGCATAAAACAAAAATGAATAAAACTGTGTTTCAGTAGTAGTGTTGAAATATCCAGCACTGAGGAGTTTGCTGTCCTGAGACAATGTTCTAATCTTCTGGGACAGGTTTAAGTCTACCTAAATGAATTATTTACATGTTTGCTGGACACACACACACATGCATGCACGTGGAAAACTGAGGAACTGAAGTTGTAGGCAGTCCACAGAAGGGGTGTTTGTCTGGCACAGGATCACATGGTGGATCTCAACTCAGTGGGAAGACACTCTCACATCACATATATGGGTGAAATAGGTCCAGTGAATTCATAAATCAGCTGGTTTGCCCAGGTGGTAAAAAGGTCTTTAGATGTCCACCCCATTGTCACCATTGCTGCCAAGCAAGTGACTTCTTACGGTCTCCTGTCTTTCCCTAATGGTATTGCACAACTCAGTATCTCACACAGCTGAAGGGGAAACTGCCAATAAGGGTAATTTCTGGGTTGGATGACTTAATGAAAAAAATGTGGGGAAGGATGACTTAAACTATGCAGTGGATTCAGAAATATGGTAATTAAAAGAACATATACTTTCCCTAAATTGCTCCAAATTTGTAGCTTTGCAAGCTGTAAGGAACTGGAAGCAGGCATGAAGCTTGGTGAAAGGGAGATTCAGGAAGCAGAGGAGTAGCACAGGAGTGCAGAAAAGAACCTGTGGGAGAAAGGCCTAAATTACTGTTATTAAAGCATTATATATCCTATTTTTCATTAATTTTTTACTGATTTACACAGTGTATGAAATTGGTTTCATTTTTATTCATCCTATGATATAGCCTTAAATACTTAAATATATTCTTCTGTCCTTACATTTCAATAATCTTTTATCTTTCTATTTTTTTAATGGTACTGACCATTGATCAAGTTCAGATAGGACAGTGTGTGTATTTTGACCCATGATAATATCTGTGAATCCTGTTTCATGTCATCTTTATTATCAGAGCCCATAACTTTCCCCATCAACAGAGTAAATAGCTCCATTTATTCGGGGGGAAAAAAAAAAAGAATAAAAAAGGCATTGGTGGTTTATGTCTTAAAAAATGGATGTGAAATCTACAGTGATGTTAACAGGAAGTGATGTTAACTAATCTATGTTAGTTCTTGAAAATTAGTAACTATTCCTGGCTGTAATAACAGACGGAAGTTCAGGTGCAGAATTCCAGGGAGCCACATCAGGAGCGGCTGTATACATTCAAGCATCTGAAAAATGGTGCTAATTGCTGAAAAATCAAGGGATAACTTGTACTCAAATTTGGTCAGTCTAAATTTGGTCAGACCTTTGTCAGTCTGTGGCTGTACTTTGAGTGTGTGTGTACACACACTATATACATGATATACAGTTTATGTGTATATAGTGACAGCTGGGAAAGGAGTGGAAAACGTGGACATTCCTCTGAAAGAAATGGAGAATTGGGAATCCTGAAGTGCTGTACGTGAGTGGAAGCACTTTAGGATGCTGTTTTATTTGTTTAAAAATAGATGTCTTTATCTAGGCATTGCATTCAAACCAGAAATGAGCTCCAGTGGAGCACTACTGGAGCCATTTTGAACTTGGTATTTGTTCTGAGCATTATAATGGGGGGTTTTAGTTGTTGGGATCACTTCTGTGTGGAATTTCTCACAGCTTTGCAGGACAGGAGATAAAATTAATGTCTGAAAACCACCTGAATGAGCAGAGCCAGGGTGTGCACTCGGCTTTCAGATTCAGCCTTTCTCTCCTCAGAAACTCAGTTCTAAATTGAGGAGAGGATGCCTGAAAAGGCTTCTTATGTTATTTCTGTGCTCATCATTGCTCTCAACATGTCAGCATGATGAAAGCCACTATAGAAATGTAAGATCATTATGATCATTCTTGTTTTCCTCAGTGTGGAGTGAAAAAGAGGTCAGGGAGAATGATGCTAACAAAAATGACTGGAGAAAGGCGAATGAAATGCAGCTATTTGACTTCTAATGAACATTTTGACAGATTAGATTGGAAACAGGATATCTCCTTGCTCTGACTGAAATCTCTGCTGGCTGAAACACCACAAGTAGTAAGAGAGACATGTGAATGCTGGGTCCACGTGTGTGGACCATGCAGCTTTGTTTTGCCTCATCTTCTCTGGCAACATGCTAATAAAACATGTTTAAAACAAAAATGAAGAGCAGAGCAATCACTGATTTCCCCACCCTGCCCCACTTTCATAGGTCTTCCATGGCAGTGAGTTCCCTGAAGTCACATCTGCTTCCTGCTGCTTCCAGGGCAGAGCCTGGCGAGGGGGGCTGGCAGAAGGGACTGCTGGCCTGGGCTCTGTCCCCACCTTGGCCCATGACCTTGGGCTAGCCAATCCTTCTCCATGCTGCTTTTCCAGTTGTGAAAAACCTGTAGTAGAATAATTCTGAATTACCTTGCAAGGCTGTTGGGGAGGGGGGGGGTCTTAATGAATATTTGCAGAGCACTTTGAGACCCTTGAATGAAAGAAGCTATAAAAATGCAAGATGTTATTACTTATTTATGAAAGTCCTTTGGGTTTTGGCCAACAGCATGAATTGTTGACATTTAATTATTGAAACAGTATGCCTATCAGACCCCTTATGGTAGGAAGAGATAAATAATGCAGAAGACTTCAGAAAACCTGGTCAATACCCTCTTGAGATCTGAAGCAAATATACCAGACACATAGCTCTAGCCTAAAAAGAACTGAATAATTAAACCAAGGAATGAGATCAGTTGTTTGGAATGCTTTTTATAATTTGTGCACAATGTTCTACAAATTATTTATTATTAGTCCATTACTTCCAAGCAGCCTTTTCTGGATAAATACCATCCAGTTTCGCCTATGAGAGTCTCTCCATTGGGTGAACGTATCAAGGACCAGTGAAAACATATAAGCATTTTAAGTTATTTGAGCAATTACAATGCTACAATTAGAATGCTTTTGAAGAATTTGCTTAAAAGGAAGGAAGAGTCTGTGCAATCACATTAATTATACAGTATACTTTAGATGATGCTTTTCATCCAAGCGTTGCAAAGTTTTTGTAACTGTTGAGGCTTCATGTCACTGCCGGGCAAAGTTCACAATTTACAGTACTGATGGATAAAGTGAGACACTGATGTCCTATAGAATTGCTCAAATAACTTAAAATTCCCAAACATTCTCACTGTCCTCGATACATTCACCCAATAAAGCGACTCTTACAGGATCTCAGGTGCACAGCAAGGAAGCAACAAGGAAATGTCACTCTTCCTCTCCAGGGAATACTTCCTTGCCTCCAAATGGTAGAAAAGCAGTGGTATTAACATTACTAGAAGGGAGAGAGACTTCAGGAAACCAGCAAACCAACACCTTTTGCCCCACCTTCTCATTTACTTGCTCATTTTAACGCCTGGATTTTGGTGGCACAAGGATTCATAAATAGGTGCAGTTGACTGACTCTGGGAAGTTGTGATTTATCTGATGCCATGCTGCAGGCTGAGTCAATTTGAGATTAGAACTCCTCCATTCCATGGCAATGCAGTGATGCGTGGACACGGTGTCAAATGAAACCTCTGACTGAGCAATGGGATTTTTGCTTTGATTGGAATGGAGGGACTTTTCTGCCAACTTTGTTGCAAGACATTAGTTCAGGAATTATCCATTGCAATGGGTCGTAGTGATTGTGACTAACTTAGGGCTGCTCATTAAATTATTATATTCTGACTGCCATTTCGAGTAGGAACAGTTGTGCTCTTTGTTTCCAGCTGTGTCAGTTGTATCCCAGCTGACTGTTCTGAGGGAATGGTGCTCTGTGCAGGATCATGCAAAGTGTGATTTGCTGTCCATCGATTACCCAGCATCGTCTCCATAGCACCTCTCCCCTCTCTGGCTGTCTCTTGTTAAAGCACTGACTGTGTCTGACCCTGCCTCAGTTATCAAATATGACAAGCCCACAGCCTTAGGTACTGTGACTCAGAAATAGTTGGGGAAAGGGAGAACAGCCAATTTCTGTGACAGCTGTAGAAGAGGATTAGTAAATTCCACAGATGTGAATGATTCCTTCCAGCAATGCAGCTACTGAGCTAGAGAATACTGAAGGAAACGAATAATTCAGGCTGAAAATCCTCTGGCTGGGGCAAGTGGTGCTGCTGGATGCTGCTCCTGATCTGAGTGGGGGCTGAAAGGATAAAAAATCATATTCACCTTCACTTTTCTCTTTCTTTCTTTCTTGATCCTTAGATACTATAGTTCAGGGTAGCCATTGTACATTTAAATTTGATATTTCCAATATCTTCGTAAAGTTTTGGAAACAGGGCTGAAGGTTAATATTTCATCTAACACCACAAAAAAAGAAAAAAAGATGATTGTCCTTAGACTGTTGTTCTGTATTTACTCCAGCATAGGTTAAAGGGGTTTCTTTTGCTTTGTATTATATTATACAAAAAGCTACAAGTGAATGAACAAGTTTTTAAAAGCTTACTGTTGTGTTCAGCTCCATTTTTGCAGTTAAACTTTCAAAACATTTGCTGTGATGCTTAAACAATAGGCATTTCACATGCTACAAGTACATGGCACTTTGGAAGCGTCTAGTTTATAGCACTGTTAAATGTGTGCCTTCTGTTTGGCTTTGACACCAGTAAGCACTGTGCTTAGTATGAAGTCCATAAATTAAATTGTCTCTGCCATAAACCAGGATAGTGGAATATTGAAAACAGAAACCATACCCCAAAGTATATCCCATGCTTAAAAATCCAGTGTCTCCTGGGATCCCTGACAGAATGCAAAAATGTTCCCATGATCACCTTTCTCTAATGATTCTGCTTAATTGTCTTAAAGATTAGAGACAATTTGAGGGGGAGAAAAATTGGGAGAAGAGATAAGCTTAAAACATGAATGAGAAGGTCTGGAATCAATCTGTGGCATTGACTTAGCTTAGTGATGCTAAATAAATCAGATTCTCTTCCTTTCCTCACTGCATTCATTGAGAGGGAGGACTGAGAATGTCTGTGCTTGTCTGAGTAGAAGGTGTTCTGGGACAGGGAGCCTGTGTCTGTACAGTGCCCAGTACAATATTTCCCCTAACTTGAATAATGCTGTGAATTTTACACAAACTTTAGGAGTGCCCTGGTATGATGGGGCATGGCAGGGGAGGCACAGAGGGATTGCGGATATTAAAATTGCTGCAGGTTTTGAGAACCAGGGTCTTGTATTAATTTCTTCCTGTCATTTACTTTCCCCGTCTTACCAATATTTTCTGTAGGATGTGAAGTCATATTTGATATTGATTGCTGTGTAGTCTGAAGCACAGATCGGTGTCTGCTTGCATTAAGCTGTAGTCAGACCTCTCCCCTCTTCCCCAGCCCTCCCCCTTCCCCTCAGTGCTTTAATGCTGTAAGTAGGTCATTGCAGAACTGGAAGCTGTATTTTTTCCTTCTCCCCCATGTGGTTGCTGGAATACATTTAATTGCAAAGCAGAGCATCAAAGCTGGAGCGGCCAAGCTCACCTCCAGAAGATAATTAGCAGATCTCTGTTAGTGCAGTGCGCTGGAGGGCGAGCTGCAGTTGGAGATGGATAAATAAGCTGGCATTTGGAGTCCTCACGTTTTTAAAACAATTCCTGTTTGAGACTTCAATGGATGTGTGTTTTACTGGGCCAGGGCAATGCTTGGATTCCCGGTTCAAATGCACTGATGAGGATATAGGGAAGTAATGGGGACGTGAATGTGTTCAGTGCTGTACTTTGGAGGCCTGGCTAAAACATAAAACAAAAGTAACACACTGAGACTGAGGAGAAGGAGAGTAACGAGGTTTTGCTCAAAACTGTGTCAGGTGAAGTGCAAAGGGCCAGCTTCCAGCAGGCATGTGGTGAAGCTGTAACACAGCCAGTGATGCTTGGTATGCTCTTGGCACCAACCCCGTCACTGTGAATATATGAGGACAGCTGTTTGAAAACGCTTCATTTCTGGATGTGTTTAACCTAAGGACTATTTAAGCTTTTGGAAGATTGAGATGGAGAATTGATTGGAGTGGGGTTTGGCTGCAAAAGTTCAGACAAACTCCTGGGTTTAATCTAGGATAAGAAATTAGGAAATCTAAAGTCTCTTCATGACTCTGTTAAGAACTTCATAAATTAACTCCCAGTCTGAACTTATGCAGTAATGTAGTTCCCAAACTAAGGATTAAGGTATTATTTTAAAAGCTTTAGTAAATCATTCCACTTTAGTGATTATGAGAGAAACTGATATGCATTGTCACAAAAATCTTTAACAACCTAAATATAGAATCTCATATGGTAATTTTAAGCATCATACCAAAATATTTTGGGGGGAGTTGTCTGAATTTTTGGGGGTTTGGTTTGGATTTTTTTACATGGGATAAACGTCCTCATCTTGTTCATACAGATTGTCTTAATAATTTAATAATTGTCTTAATAATTGGACAGTTAAATGATAGAAGTTTCATCCAGAATTCTCCTGTGGCCATAAATACACGTGTTGTCATTCGTCACTGGAAAGGGCTATATCCGCAGGGACAACCTGTCACATATTAATACTGCTAATTAAGCTTCACTGGCAGCTACAACCAGATGATTTTAATCCAGATGGCTTCCTTTCAGGTCAGGAAGGAACATATGTAGTCCTAAAAGTCAAAAACTTAACTTTTACCCATGCATAGTATGTTAAGTCCTCGCGTTCCCATGAAATGAGAGATTACTGATGGCTTTTTTGGAGATAGCTGGGAAATTCTGGGTGGGTCTTGACTTATGGCAGGATGGGATGTCCAGAGGAGCTGAGGGCTCTCAGCAGAGCTGACCCAGGAAGGTGCAGCCCTGTGGGACCTCCACAGCCCAGGGCCTCGCTCACGTTGTGCATCTCAGCCGTGGACCAGAGTAGAGAGTTTGCCAGTGCCTGTCAGAATCAAGGGGGTGGGTCAAGTTCAGAGCTGGGGTGAGTCTCCCTTGAAGTTGTGCCAAGCTGGAAGTGACCCCACGTGCTGTAACTCTTTGGAGCGACTATATTAAAGGTCTTTATATGGATCTTTATCAAGCCTTGGAGCAAACATACATCCTGGCACCATGCTGGTGGTTCTGGACTGCTGTACTTTACCCATTTTCTGAAATATGGTAATAATTTCGTGTGGGTTTTTTTTTTTTTCTTGTCATGGTCTGCCCTGTCAAAAGCAAGGCTAGTTCCTTCAGTTGCAGTTTAATACAGGTTGAGAAATGCAAGGAAAGTTGTTAGCCCACAGTAAAAGGCACCCTCGCTCCACTGGAAAATGTTTAAAAATGGGTAAACCATTCTCTCATTTTGCTGTCAGGTCAGCTTTGCTTTATTTGGAGACAAGGCTCCTCAGATCCTGAGTTTTCTGAACCATTTTTCTGTAGGTTTCCAGTCTGTCCTAAATCCTTGTGTATATCCTTTTTTTTCCTCGCCTTTTATGAGAGCCTGTCCCCGGATCTGCTATTAGCTCTGCTGGCTGCATGTTCGTTTTTGTGCCTTAATTTGTGGAACAGGGTAATGCTGCTTTCTCCCTTTGTAAAACCATCCAAGAGTTGCAGCCAAAACACGAGCTTGGTATCATTATTTTTTCCTTGCTGCGTGGGGAGCTCCTTTTCTGTGGCAGAAATAACAACATCCATTCTTCATTAATTTAAATTACGCATGGAACGCGGGTGGCTTCTGCGTGGAGACGGTGACAGCGCAGCCTGCAGAGTCAGGCCCTGGGCTGGGATAGCTCAGCATCTTCCACTGGAGGGGATGAGGCTGTGATTTATGGCAGATAGAAGCATTTACAGTATCTCTAAAAGCCCTCTCCACAATCTGTCACCTGCTATTGCGGGCTCAGCAGCAGGATGAGATAATAGGAGAGAAAAGGAATGATGGAAAGGCTCGTTTTCTCCTAATAGAGGGAAAAGAGCTTGGTCGGAAGAGCAAGGCATGGGTTAGTCCGTCTGTGCTCCAAGGAGCACTTGCTCCAGACCCTTCCCTCTTATGTTTGCCCAAACTTCAGGGCCAGGTTTCTAAGCCAGCCTGTTAGGTC
This sequence comes from Ptilonorhynchus violaceus, assembly GCA_013397565.1. Taxonomy (NCBI): domain Eukaryota; kingdom Metazoa; phylum Chordata; class Aves; order Passeriformes; family Ptilonorhynchidae; genus Ptilonorhynchus; species Ptilonorhynchus violaceus. Next base: position 918,098 of record VZRJ01010912.1, on the reverse strand, counting down.
CTGGTTAATGGAAAGTCAGTGTGTGACCCAGTGCACTAAAATGAGCTCCTGAGTCTGTGCAGCATGTCCTTCCCTGGGGTCTAGGAGAGCTCTGAGGTTTCCTAGGATAGCTCCTAGATTTTTCAACTACGCTGGGGTACAGCGATGCCACGTCCAATTCCCTGGCTCCATCAGGGCGTGTTGGAAGCTGCAGGAAGGGCAGAGGAAGCTTCCCGTGTTGGCTCTATGCTAGCTGGAAAATCCTGCCTTTTCTTCCCTTGCTCTTTGCCTGGTTGGAGCGACTCAAAAAGAGCAGATGGCTTCAAGTACTTTGGTCAATGCTATTTTTATTATTCATTCTGCTGTAGAGCTTTCGCAGAAAATTCCATCGTTTGGCCCTTGCTGTGGCTAGATTTTGAGAGGAATTAGATGCACATAGTTGGCAAAAACCAAAATATTGAAGAAACAAGGTTTTTGCATTCCTGGTGTCTTGGAGTTGAGATGTGTCACGTGCCATATCCTTTTAAATGAAACTTTCAAACTGCTTTTTGGTGTTAATTTTTGCATTTACTACAAATATTTTTGAGGAAGAAAGTTCAACTGTCAGTACTTCTTGGTTTTCAACAGTCACCTTTAGTTCAACAGCCTTAGAAAACTACAACTTTTGTTTATTTAAAGACAGGGGTTTTTTTAAAGAAAGCATGAATTATGTGCTTTATCTTTAAAAGCAAAACTTTTTCCCTAAGGTGTGAAAACCTGCTCTTCACTTGTCTTAAAAGACAGAAAATGTTGAATGACATTACTCAGCAGCTGTGTTTGAAGCTGTATTTCTTTATTTTCTACTTCTGTTGGGTGCCATGGAAAGCTAATTATTGTTTGGTTATACTGGCTGAAATGTGTAAGATATTTCTGACAAGAAAGTGGTGTTCCCTTTTCAGTGGCATCAAACAGACACTTCATCAATCTAATCTAACACCTCACCTAACTAATTTTCTTCCAGATATTTTATTTCTTTTAATTCAAATTGCAAAAATACCACGATTTTTCCGTGTGCTTGTTCTTACAGACATCTCCTGCTCAGGTGACAGATCTCTCTTTCATAAAATTAGAGATCATGTAAAAAGCTGAAGATTTCAGATCTTTCTCTTCAGGGAACTGCCTCTTGGGCCATAAAGAAAAAAAAAAAAGGAGAAAATTATGCTTTTCCTGTAAAGTATAATTAGACCACTTTAAAGAAATTCCATTATGAAGTAGGATGCTGAGTTAGTGTACAAAAGCAGATTGGGTGTTTCCTTGAACTTGCTTGGAGACCAAAAAGAATTATTAGTATTGTGTGGCAGTTGATATTATACTGCTGTTGTGTCGTTATCTTTTTTCTGAGGTCCTTTAACTAGGGCTGAGCTGAGAATTTTCCAAAAAATTAAGATTTTTCTCTTTAATCCTGCGAAAAAACCTTGCTCCATAGTAAACCTGGACTTTTTCTAGCCAGTGAACTTTTTGGCTATCTTGTTTTCCATGCCTGATATCCATTCAGTACAGGAAATGGAAGTACCAGAAATGCAACAGGAAAACTGGATGGGGATGTGTAATAGCAGAAAAAGTATCTCAGATCACCAGCTGAAGATTTGTTATTTACCATATTAAGCTCAAAATGGCATAAATTTGAACCTGACTTTTGATCCTCAGCCTGCTTAGATGTACAGAAATCTGTTCGAATAGACAGAATCTTTAGGTGCTTGTCGTGCACATATATGGCACATTTAAAATAGACTGATGCATTTCCTTGGCTCTAGGGGTCTTTCTTGTGATCCTGATATAAAAAAATAACTTTCAAGTACTAAAATTTGCATTCCTGACTCATCTTGAGCTGTGCGTCTCAGACCTTGTTTTATGGATATTAAAAATGTTAACAAATTCACATCGCTTTTCACCTCCCCAGAGTCTGAGGAACATAAGCCCTTCTGAAGTCAGCAGGAGAGCTACCAGCAGATCACTGACAACTTTAAGTGTCACCCTTGACCCTTAGAGGTGCACTGGGGTCTGCTCTGGGACAGGCAGAGCTACGTGTACCAAAACTCAATAGAAAATCCTGTCTGATTTTTGGACGTGGTCAGACTTCCCCTCCCAAATCCATTGAGGCTGTGTATGTAAGGCTGGCACATGGACCTGGGTTTGAAGTAGAGAGTTTTATGATCATCTGGAGAAAGTTTGTTCCAAAGTTTTGTCCTTTTGGGGCATAAACCACTTTAATGCTGCGCTGATGCTGTGAACTTCCATTTGCTGTCTGTTGACTCTGCATCTTGATGGGGATGTGGAATGAATGAGAAATGTTCCCCTCCTGCATGAAATGTAAAGCGTTTTAAAATGGAAACCCACGTTCTCCTTCCTCCTGCTGGAGGGCTGAGGGAACAGGAGGTCTGTTGTTTTATTTTGGGAGAGGTAACAGCTTCTCTGTAGCAATTTTTATTTTTTGAAACTTTCTTTTGTAACTCAATTGACTCCCTATGAGAAAGGACCTGGGGTTTGAGGTCTCAGTTAATGCTGGTCTCTGACTGACCCATGGGGGCACTGCTGACCTTTGATTCACTTTGGTGCTGAGTGCTGAACTTTCTTACCAAACAAACTTTGGTTGTCTCCTTTTTTAATCCTGTGAAAAGAGAAATACTGGACAGAATTTGCTGCTGCCTGGTTGTATCTTGTTCTCCACGATGGTGGAGAAGTATGATATCTACAAGAAGAGATGAAATTGGTAGGGAGGTGCTCTTTTTAATCTTCTGAGGAGTATGACAAGAATGCAGCAGTCCCTGGAAGCTGTGATTTATGCTAACCTCAATGCAGTCACTTAATTTACATCTTCCTGTTTACTCCCTCCACAGAGTTTAAAATGCTGTAGGCTCTGCATAATACACACTTGCTCAAGTTCCTTCCTATTCTGTATCGTTGTTGGATGCCCTCATGATCATAAAGGGTTTGACTGGGTTAGGTCTGTATTCTGGGGATTTATGTTCCCTTCTGAATGCAGATGCCATTGCAGAGTATTTTCCTCTGTAAGTGTCTAATAAAAAATACAGCTTTCTAAAGCCTTGACTGGCAAAGCCCCTTATTTAGCTAACCAAAAAGTATGGGATCTGGAGACACACTGGCTTTTTTTTTTTTTTTTTTTAAGTTGTAAGATTAGGATGTGAAAGGATCAGAAACAAAAAGGTTCAGAAAGGCTGAGAGCAGTCACCAATGGATGACAAAACCTGACCTAGATTGTCAGTTTATCCTTTTTAGTTCCGAAACTTACATTTTTAGCTGCTAAGACCTCCTTCTGTCAGATTTTTTGGGGCTTGGGGATTTGCGTTTATTTTGAACTAGTCATCTGAATACTCTTTGTGGTTTTATGGGGATAGGCGCACACACACACATATGTAAGATGTTCTTGACAGATTTGCTGGGTTATATCACATCCACTGTTTCATGCTTTTCTTTTCCTTCTGTGATCCATGTTGTTTTGTGATGTCTCACACGGGGTAAATTGGAGATGACAGTAAACAACGTGGCTGACTTAGTATCTTGTACGTGATCTGAGGGCAGTGTCGATTCCATCTTTCATGGATTTCCCTCAAGATCTGCACCTCAGCCTCAGATGTGGCAGGGCTAAAAAATGCTTCCTGTCAGTGCTGAATCCCTTTGCACAATAAAACTCTGCAGATACACTTGCAGCAAACTACATTAAAAATGAGTCCGTTTCCAGGGAAAGTAGAATAAATTTGAGCGGTTTAGTGCAAAATGCAAAATTTGTTTCCCGTTGCAGAAATGTGTCCCCCCACCTTTCCTGCAGAGGGAATCTTTCCTTGCGGGGCTGAATGTTACTACCCTGATTTACCATTACCTTTCACCCTGGAATTACGATGTGTGTGCATAAGGGATGTAGTCACTCTGTTCTGATATATCAGCATACACCACACACCACGTGCCATGGTAGCACTTCAATCACTGAATCAGGAGTCATGGTTTTAGTTTTGTTCTAAAACCCTCACTGTTGTAGTTATTTTAAAAAGGTGCTCACCTTACTGAGGACTGAATCCCGTTTCAGTCCAGTCCTACGTGTGCAATACTGTGAATGAATATTAACTGAGACTGATGCATAATTATTACGTGAAGTTGACAGATAATTTCCATGGAAGAGCAGGACTCTGTGCAATTAACTTGCTGAAGGAATTACATGGACAATTATCATATATTTTGGGTAATCAAGAAATGCCAACTCACTAAATGGATGTCTTCTGAGTAAACAGTTATGTTCATTTCAAACCTCATTTATATAACGAATGATACGCAAACTGCATTTGGACTGTAATAGATACAGCTCAGGTCACCAACTAGTTTAAAATACATATAAATAATACAACTCCCTTGCAGATATAATTAGTGGAAAGTACCAAATTTGGAGCCTCTGGTCTTGAAAATAGGAGCCTTGAAATACTGGTAGAGTCATTTGGCAAATTGCTGCACAGCTTCTCCCAACCTTCTGCAGGTCAAAGACATAAGTTACTCTTCCCACTGCATGAGATTTTTCACCTCCTTTCCCCGCCTCCTTAACCCCAAACACTATCTTTTTCTTTCCTCCCCTGAAATGCAGTAGGCTCCTAATTTAATTTTTTCCCCTCCCCAAAGTTACTGACTCTTGTTAGGTAGGGGCCTTTTCAATGTCAACACCATCAGGTGTTTCACAAGAACACTGCTTTTTCCAAATTGTACCCTACCAGAAATGGTGATAAATTCTTTCAGGAACCCTTTCAGCCTGTGGAAGCAGCTGTCTCCCAGACAGTCCATGATATCCCACTGTTTCAGATGAAATTCTTGGAATGTCAGAGCGTTTTCATACTGACAAAGAAACAGAACACATCCATGCGGACCATTTGCAGCACAGCAGACCAGGCTGAGACAGAAACCTTTCAAATGGCAAAGTTCTTAATTCACTCTTTAATTACTACAGGAAAGGCTTGAGTGCATCACTTAAATAGGTTTCAGCTTCAGTGTGTTTTTTGAATTGTCAAAGGCAGAGAATAGACATTTTTCCATTTAAATCAAAATGTGCAGACTCGAATTCTTAGCAATCACAGCACCTTACAGAAAGAAACTTGCAGTCGTTAGGGATGGCTTGGCGTTCAGAGGTACGTTCCAGCAACAAAATCTGCCCTTGGATTTGAATATTGAGAAGTTTGGAGTTATTTGGCTTCAGGATAGAGAGGAATCATTCACAAAGAGCAGCAATGAGTAAGGGTTTCAGTGTGGGAAGAGTGGGAGCTGAGACTTCTGAGCTTTCAGAGAAAGCTGCTGTCTCTGTCCTTCGCATTTGGGGGACAAGAGGAAGCATCTTCCTCTCCACTTCCTCCTGCTTTCTTTGCTTTGGGGGAGCAGTGCAATTCCTGGAGTCTCTCCTTTCCTCCCTCCCTGTCTCAGTGCTCTCACCTCTGAGAATCCTGCTGCAAAATTTCCCTTCCTTGTTTTGGTTGATTTCCACCATGTCAATCACCCTGTATGCAGGAAAGAAAGAAATCACTATGAAATGGGTGGTTTGATCCACCTTTCTTGATTCCCCTGAGATTGGGCTAAAGCAATCTAGTTATTGTGGTTTCAGCTCTGTTATTTACCCTCTGTGGGGCCTTTAACCATTTATTTGACTTCGGAGAGTTTACAGACAGGCATTTTTTTACCTTCTCATCCTCTAAGCTAGCAGGAGGCTACACTGCCTAGTGCTAACCCCATGCTAATGTACTTGACCTCTCATCAACGTGTATGAGCACAGAGTCCTATTTACCTCAATTAAAAAGCATCTGTCTGGCTCACAGTTCCCGTAAAATACCAAGCAAACAGATCCTTCACATGTCTTCATTATTGCTCTGCCTGTAGAACCTCTTAACTGGGTAATTGCCACAGGAGTAGAGTGAACACTCTGAAATTACAAAGGGCTTTTCTGGAGCTCAGTGTTAATAGTTAATTAAGCTAAGTAAAAATGTCATTCAGTTAAGGGCATAGGTAAGTTTAAGAGATTAAATATTGTTTTTTTCCTCCTGCTTTATAATTAAAATCAAGTCCCACAGAGGATCTATACCCTTTGGATCCATATACATCACCCAGGAAAATTCCTTTTCTTCCTTGCACCCTGCTGTAGACCATTGGCCTAGTATGGTATGTTTAACCTAGGAGCTGTTTTAGAGTTTATTTTCTTATTAGAAGAAGGCTCTAAATTTTGGTCAAGAGAACTGTAGTGTTGTTGCTTTGCAAGGCAGTCATGCAGTGGGAGGGCTGTGGCAAGCAGGGAACACTTCTCTCAGCCTGAATCTTGCTAACTAGAGTCAGCCTTGGGGCAGACTGACCCCTGAAGACACAGGTACTGCTATTTTGGCTGAGTTCTCACAGAGGAATTTGCCTGAATGCTGCTCTGTCACTCTTGCTCGAGCAGCAGTGTAGGTGATGTAAAATTAATAAGCCACATGAGTCATATACACATGATATTGTATTTATAGCAATCTTGTGAGGTCTCATTAACATGTATTAGAAAAGTACTTTGCAATTCTCCAGTGGAAGGTATCATGTCACAGAAATACAGAGCATTTTCCAATCTTGGCATCAGCTTTAAGTAAGCTCTTCAATTTAAATTGTCTAGATCCGAACTTCAGTTTAGGATCCTCTTCTTTGGGGTGGCAAGAGGGTTACAAGACTGAAGTTTTCCAAACTTACTGGAAAACTGAATGATGGTCCAAGAAGTTTATGGGTTGAACACTTCCCACGTTACATTGGTACTAAACCATACAGATTTTCTCATCTTCCCCAGTCAGCTGTAATAGCAACAGTAGAGCCACATAATTAACCAAAAATATTCTTTCATTACTATTTGTTAACATAATAGCTGGGAATGTAGGCTCAGCTAGTGAACCAAAACATACTCCTTTGCTACTGAATTTGGAGTGGGAGGACGTGTGGTGGGGGAGATAACATGAGTACAAATTGCCTTTTCTCCTCCACTCTCATTTGTTTTCAGAACTGAGCTGCCTTCTGAAAGGGAGAGAGACAGAGTTAAGGGAGCAAATTGGGATTAGTCACCGCAGCGATCATGCACAGAGGAATACATGATTATTTCAGGCTGACTTTTCTTGGTCTCTTGTCAAAAAGCACTGTTTCTGTGCACAAAATAAGAGGAAATTTAGCAGAAGGATTTTCTGGGCTGCCATGACTGACATTAGAAAATAGTTCACAACTGAAGGCTTTTCAAACAAAATTGTTGGTGGGGTTGACACGTTGCTTCAGGTCAGGCTCTTATGTGTTAAGGACAATGATGTCCTTTGCATGAAACGGAGGAGATGCAAAACCCTTATCCTTCTGGGGAGGAAAAAATGAAAATTAAAATAGATTTATTATCCCATAGCTGTGCTGATGGCTGCCATGCACACTGAAGCAGCAGTGAGAGCTCCTGGTAGGGATGGGAACCTGTTGGGCTGGTTGCTGGATGGAGTAACCAGCTTGGTCTCTGCAGGAGCAGCATCAATCCACGTCAGTCAGGAGCAAGAAAGAAAAACAACCAATATAGAAGAAAGAAAGAGACTGCAGAATGCAACACAGAAAAATGGGTTGGCGATACAAAACACTTAGGTTTCTGTTTTCTAAAAAATCATTTTAAAAGTGAGGAACATACGAGCAAACCACATGCAAGTTTTATATGAAATAGGCTTCTTATTTATATAATTTTTAAATATATATGTGAAGCAAATTGACAGAAGCTGTTGAGATTTATTACAAACCTCTGTAAAAAGGAGGCATTTGTTGGTTATTGATGGCCAGACAGCATCATGTAGAGGGAGCAATAGGGAAAGAAGCAGAAATAGGTACTTGTGTTTCCTCTTATTGGCAGAATAGGAGGCAGGTGATGGAAAATCAATTCTTGGAAGTGAAAGTCTTCAGTGGAAAAGGATAAAATCTTAGTCTGTGCAGGATAACCAGTGAAGGGATTCAATAGGAAAACTGACATCATCAAAACACACAGGAAACATATTTTAAATATTAAGTGTTCAATTCAACTCTTAATTACCTAGGATAACAGGAGCTGGGATAAACTAAAGTCAGGGGAAATAAAACATTTATAAGCAGGGCTCTAAGAACTCAAGCAACGCATCCACCTTGAAAACTTACAAACAGATATGTGGTCTTGAACTGGAGCCAGCAGAGGAGGGAAGAAGGAGCCTGAATGGCTGTCCCTGAGTGGCAGCCCTGGGCAGGCAAAACCAGCACAGGGACAGCTCCGACATCTGCCCAGCCCCAGCTCTGGCTGTGCTGCGTGGATGGAGCCCCGAGTGGGATCACCCAACGGGGAACAGCAGTGGCTCCAGGGGGTCATTATTCACAGCAAAATGCTGTGTCAAGCCCCTTATGTTCCTCCATTCTCCAACATGACACACAGTCACTAAAATAGACCTGCCTGGTATGAACCTGGTGCTGCTCCCGCAGCAGAACAAGCCCTCCCTCTGTTAATTGAGACACAGAGAAATGTATTTAGCTTCTCAAATTACTGAAGCAGTTTTTTTTCTCCCCCCTCCTCCCCCGGTTTCCTTGCTTTCTCCTTCTGCTAGAGATCACTGTAGCAGGAAAGAAGTCAAACAGCACGCTTAATGCAGATAATTACTTCCTGGATGGTATTGTTTTTCTTTTGGATATAATGCCTGACAGTTAAAATCTCAAAGAAAAAGAAAATCTGAGGGGTATTTAATTAAATCCCTCTTAAAAAAATAAATCTGTCTTACCAAGACAAAATCCTTCTTATCATTTTTTTTTGTGTACATAGAATTAAATCAATTAGTTATCACAGTTGTAGCTTTTTCTGCCCTTTGAGGAGTTTTGTTTGAATTATAATCATTTTATCTTTGCTTTTGGTTTTTCTCCCTAGATCCTCGTTCTTGAGCTGCTTTTGCTAAAACATGCTGAAATTTCTAGGAATAGCTAACATGAAATACTTGAAACAAAACAAAACCTGTTACGTGAGATGTGGATATCAAATATGTTCTTAATAGTTTTTCAAAATTTAGGTGTGAGTAAAATAACATGCGAGTTTTTCAGCTTCGGGTGAAATACTTGAGTTCTCTTAACAAATATAAATCAATATTAATGTCAGTTCTGCAGGAACTGTGCTTTGGCCCATGTTATGGAAGTCATAAAGGCCAGATTTGTGGGTCCGTGAAGATACAAATTGGTGCCAGTGGGAGTTTTTAAAAGCAAAAATCTTTATATAGGAGCTGTACATGCCTTTAAAAATTTGAAAGTGCTTTGCAGCTACTGCAAAAACCTCTGTCAGCACCTTGCTGAGCTGTGAGGCCAAGTCAAAGCAACATTGGGGTTGGTCACAGTGAGGGATGGCATGTTCCTGAGACTGCACGCTGAGTTCACAGCTTCCCTGGTGGGAAATAAGGAAGGATGATCCTGCCATTAACCTGGCAAACTGGAACCCGAGGAAAACTGACTAGATTCACATTTGGATGGAAAACCTGGCTTTGTTTCCATCCTCACATCTACAGTGACCAAAATGTGCTGTACCAGGTGATGATGAGAGCTGTAGGTGTTTGATTTGAAGCATATTCATGCCAGATTGGGTCACTGTGTTTTTATGATCTGCAGCTGAATGAGAGCTACTGGCTTTTCTAGGACAGCTTCATAAACCAGCATGGTCTTCACTTTCCAACTTCTCTTTTAGCACGTGTAGATGCAGACTGCTTTTTTTTCGTGGCAGAGGTATGGTTTTGTGTGTTTGGAATTATTTGTAATGTAACTGTAGGAGATTTCAAGCAAGAGTGGTGCCTCAAAGGTTTTTTCCTCTTTTTATTATTTAATTTGGTATGGAAGGAGTTGTTCTGTAAGCCCTCAAAACTTACAGGTAGCACAATGGCTCGTGGGCTGAAGGGGCTCCAGTGCTTTGTGCTGCTCTGGGCTCACTACTGGGCCTGGTTTTTTTTTTTCTTTTTTCCCTTAGCGCTGCAAGAGGAGAAAACTTTGGTTATTATGTGACACAGGTGTGATCTTGAATCTTACTTTAGATCCCAATATCTTCTCTTCCTCCACAAACTTCTTGTCAGGGTAGGGAGTAATGAGCAGAGTCTGGAATAACGATACCTTCTATCTCGTAGCGGTGAGAAGAGGAATATTTTGAGGAGTTCAGCGAGGCACTGAGCCTCATCTTAGGGAGTGAAGCTGTTGGGTGCTCATAAAGATCCCTCTGAATTGCAAAGCCATCCAGGACTATAAAGATGTAGCTGTTCATTCTATTTTTGCATGCCTCGTGAACAATTGGCATGGTGTGACTTTTGGATTTCACACTTGCTAATTGCTGTAGGTTCCAGGAGCACGTGCCAGTTTTGTTTCACAGCAAGAGCCCTGATGGTGAATGACTCCTCGGTGCTGCTGTGCACTTCCAACTCTGTTCTAGGTTAGTCAGAGAAGTCACACGTTGTGGCAGCGTGAGGCACTCAGAAAGAGGCCTTTTCTATGACAGAGGTGAAGACAAGTTACACCAAGGCAGTGTATTGAGAGAATAATAGATCTCCCAAATCTGTATGCATCTGCACATGTTGTTTTGTACATAATGGGACTTTCATCTGGCTCAAGGAATACAGGACAAATTATTTCACAAGGATGATATGTCCTTGCACTGCTTCTCCAGTGAATTGGACACAAATAGGTTTTCCATTACCATCAGTCATGCATGTCTCTTTTTTCCCTCTTTCAAGTAGAGACAAATGGGGAGAAAAATCCAAGATTTCACCAGCTTCTGTTTTTTCTGTGTCCAATACTAAGACATTCCTGCTTTTTGGAGCAAGGTCTCTAGTCTTTGGGTCTAATTTTCTTATTTATATAGACATTCTGCTCTTGTGTGCATCTTTACAAGGACGTTGATGTTTTTCTCTTTCTGCCTTTTTGGTATGCAAAGTGTGAGAACTGAATGAAGAGCTTACGGGGCTAATAAGACGAGAAGCGAGAATGCTGTCAAATTGATTATAGTTTATTCATAAACATGCAAATAGTGCAGCCATGAATGTTCACTTTCACGTGCATACTGTAAGTATTTGCAGCAGCAGAGATAAGGAGAGCATGGCTAATTTTGCTGCCATAGGTAAACACATTTTTTGTTTGTAGACTGAGCTATGCCAGCTGATTGCGTTTATGGGCCTAATCTTTGTGGTAATTTAAGTCAGTCTTTTTTTGCCTGGTGCTCGAAATGAACTCAGAGTGTGCACACAGTCTGTTCCTGCTGGTGTTTCATTGAGCTGTGGAGAAGCTGTTGCTTGCAAATGACTTTTGGTGGGTGCTGTGAATTGCAGGGAGCTCAGGGTGCTATTGGGTGATGAATTTTTCCCCTCTGTATTTTAGGGGCTGAACAGAAATCTCCATGGCTCAGTGAGCCATAACTTTCTTTTGTGTGCTCTCCCCACTTCTTACATTGCTTGAGAAATTATCACAGGAACATGCCTGGAGTTACAATACTTAATGTAACCTATTGTCAGCCACAGAGAAGAGCCCCAGAGAAACACCAAACCTTCTTCTTTCTCTGCTGATTTAAATTTCTAAAGGCTGGTGGAAAACAGCTTGGTCAGGAGCAGTGCTTCTGTCCATTGTCTCTCCTGGCACCTGAGTTGGGTGACAAAAATTGCATCATGAGTAAACCTGAGCTGAGAAACAGCACTATAGACTGATACTGATAATAAAGGGGCTTTAATTGCTGTGTGAGCACACTGGAGTGGAGAAGGACGGAAAACTGAACGATGTCAGTAGGGACCTGGTAGAGTAAGTAAATAAAATAATTAAAATTTTAAAAAAGCTATAAATAACTAAGAGAAACCACTCACTTGGCTTGGAGATGGAGCAGCTTCTGTTACCACAGGGGCTCAGTGCTGCCAGTGTGCATTTTCTTGCATCTTTCTGCTGTGCATGGATGTAAAGGACCATGTTCTGAAGCTGGAGAGGTTTAAAGGTGCACAGCTATAATACAAAATACCTTGATGCCCAGCTCTGGTTTTTTTGAAGGATCTTGTAGATACTTACCTGCATTGTAGGACACCATGAGCATTTACAAAACTTTCCTGGTGGCTTTTCATGGTCACGTTTGTGGAAAAGGAACCGCATGACACTGGCTTTTTTGACGTACAGGCAGGTGTGCTACAGGAGGATCATGAAAAATTGTTTCGGTTCAGTCAAAGAGCTTAGGTAAGAGCTTAGGCAATGTATTTGTTGCTTGAATTGGGAGTGCAGGAATTGGTGAGATAAGAGAGATTTGTATATTTGCATTGCAGTTATTGAGAAATGACCATACTAAGACCTGCAAATGGCAGTCAGACAACTAGAATAATGTATTTTTTACCTGGATTAGTGTAATGCAAAATGGACAGTGCTTATGTATGGAAGCACCACTTGCTGTGAATTAAATAAAAGGGGGGAAAAAAAAAATCGCTGTCATCATCCTTCATCCTTATCCTTCCCTTTTACTGGCAATAAGCATACTTCATAAAACTGGAGAAGAAAACAGCATCATAAACAAATAAGTGGTGAACTCATATCTAGAAGCTAACTAGGAAAGAAATCATTATCACTTTTAAAGTGTGCATATTTTTAAATGTCAGAATGATAATATTACGTATTGCATTGTCTAGTGGCCTGAAAGCTTTTTATATTACCAATGAGTTAATGCCTATGAAATAAAGCTCAGTAAATATTTACTGTGGTGCATGTCTGGGAAAGGTCATGTTGACTCATTTAAGGTCACGCTGTTTATAAATTCACCCTTTTCAGAAGAGACTATAAAGCTTTAGCATCCTGAGTTAAAATGAGGAAACAGTGTTCTAAAAATTTATGGTTTTGTTTTACAGTCAGTTCTACTGTAGGGAACGGACTTCCCATTGAGGATTTCCACACAGCCTTTTCTCAGCTGATTTCACCTCTCAGTTTCTTAAGCCTCCTCTTGCCTTGGCTAGCCATTGTCATGCCTGGGGAAAAGCTCTGTCAGGTATTAAAAGGGAAATATATATAAAAGAAAGCTAATGGCTAAAGTTTAATTTTTTTAAATTCTGCACTCACAGGGTATGTAGCTGCCAGACCATACAGAAATTTAATCTGTATGCTCTCCATACCATTACTCCTGATGTACCTCAGCCTAAGATATTAGGCTGATGAATGTATTTATAGTGGTTTTTCTGCATCCCTCTGGGCCACTGAGGAGCTGCCAAGTGTAAAACCCACATGACCACAGCAAGGAATAATAATTTTTTATGAAGAGAACTCTAAATCTGCAGAACAGGGGTCTCAGCATCACTGAAGAAACCAAGACTTATTTTTCTTTGAATGACTTCTTAGCAATCTCACTTCATAAAAGACACAAGATGAATTAGAAGGAAGTTTCAGGGGTTTATTACTCTTTGGCAGCTCCAGAAAAGAGACCTTGATCTCCTGCTTGATTCTTTGTACTCAGGACCTGCTTTTGTCACATAGGCAAAGGATTTATGGACATGCTTACATCTTTTGCTGAGTAGGACCTTTTTTGTGCTTAAAGTTATTTGCCTTGCTCAGGCATGGCCATCATGCACTTTTATACTTCTGAAAAAGAGAACAGCTAAACAAAATTTAAACCTTGCAATACCAATTTAGACAAAAAAGATTAGGAGCCATAATACATAAAAATGGCTTTACAAATCTGAGTTGCAGCTGCCATCATACAACACACAGCTGTTTCTGGTCTCATCTGACTCTTGGTGTTTAAATGGAAGGTGCACAGAGACAGAAGAGCATCTGCAGAAGGCAGCTTGTTTAAGGTTAAGTGGATAAATCAAATTCTTCAGATCCGTCTCTCCCTGCAGAGTACAGAGGGAACCTGGATGATAAGATTTGACTACACGCCCAGTTTTTATTATGCTAAAATGAAGCCAGATTAATCCCACGCTAAGTACAGAAGTCTCATCATGAAAGTTCTGGCCGATGTGTCTCACTTTGAAGGCAACAGCATGTTTAGCCCTTTAATTATACTCAGAGAAGTGTGCTGAATATTTAAGCAAGTTCTGGTAACAGCACACAAGCGGGTCCCCATGAAACATGAATGTGCTGGCTGTGTATTAGAGTTGAAGTATTACTACTTTCCTGCTCTGGTAAACACAGTTGCAGAAGACTCTGCTTTGTGAGTTTAAGCTGCTAGGAGAGGATATGGTAGCAGAATTATGTATTTCATGGGAGGCATGTAACACTCAGCAACCTGGACTGTCATCCCTCTGGTAGGCAACAGCAATCATTCTCCCTGGGCCAGTCTCTCCTCTGGGCAGCTGTGGTGGCCCTGTGACATCTGAAAGGACTTGCCAGCGGCTGAGGATCCTGGCCCCATTTCCTGAGCTCTTTGTATTCGCTCCTCATTGGCTTCCTTCAAGTCAGCCTGTGGCAACTGGACTGGAAACTGAATGCTTGATGCTCTAGGACCAAATAAATCCTTCTGGAGACATCTCTGCGGGGCAAGGTGGCTGTGACAAGTTACAAGCTTTGCAATATTAGGGTTTGGTGGTGTTTATGACTTCTGAGCAGCACTGAGTTGCCAGCTCTGCCATGACAGAGCATTCTTATGTGGGTATGAACTTATCAGATCAGTACAATGGCTGAACTGAGCCTAAAGCCGTGCTAGAAATGAGTTGAAAATCAGGTTGCAGCCACAATTGAAATGTTCTGTGTGGGTTTGCAATTGACCCTGTGCTGTGCTGTTACAGAGTTCGTCTCTTGCTGGTAATCAGGGGAATGGCACTGTCAGCTTGCCTGCCTTTGAGCACAGGTTAGAAAACAGCAGAAAAAAAACCACCAAGCAAAACAATCAATCTCCCCACATACACACACTTTACCGGAGCAAATACTTTAGCAAGAAAAACTACAATTCATCTGCAGAAATTATATATAAATAACAAGAGAAAAATCTCAGCAGCTTTTACGGTCATCTCTTGCTGGTTTAGAGAACACGTGAACACCACAAGGTAATCAAAGTACAGAACATCAGGTTCCAGTTGGATCTGAACACAACATAAACCTGCACTTGAACCTGAGTAAGCAATCTTCCAGGGATAGCCATAGCCACATTATGGTTATGGCTTGAGGAAGAAAGGTTGTAAGTATTTTCAAGCGTAGAATATGAAAGCTGGTGATCTGGATTTGGATTTAGGTTTTCCAGACCATGCCATGACTCCTGTGACCATTGAAGAGAGGGTGGTGGGTGTTTGGAACATTTTTCCTGGGGAGTTGAGGGGCAGGGGGTGATAGAAAAATGACCAACAACAAGGCAGACCCCTTGTTTAAGGTGGACACCAGACCAAAGTGAAGTCAGCAGCTTAGGTGGGAACAAAGTGTATCCCGCGTCTGTTTCTGCATCCTTCATGTCACAAAACCAGATTTGGAACAGAATTTTTTTTAGTTGGTTGGTTGGTTTTTTTTTAATGAATGGGTCCCAATTTCAAATTTCAAAACCTGTCTAGTAGTCACAGAATTTTGAACATACTTAGAAGCACTTTAGTGCCTAATTCTCTTGAAAAACACTTTTTTAGTTGGAACAAGGAGTTAGGATTCTGTAATAGCCCCTATCTACAAGTAAATTCATTGTGTCTAGTCTGTTATTATAGATGAACATGAAGGAGGAGCAGAAAATCTTGTTCTCTTCCACCATTTTCCCTTACGTTGCTTTGTGATTACAAATTAATTTGATAACCACTTTGGTCTCCAGTTTCTCTGACAAGTGAGAACTCTTAATTTCCTCCCAGCTGTGCTCTTTATAGATAATGCAAATAGCAAAGCATTGCATTCTGCCTTTAGGAACCAGTTCACTTGTGCATATGTGAAGGGTGCATACACACCCTCTCCATTCAAAATTGAGGCATTTTCACTTTTGTGGTGCCCACCAGGCTCAGTCTCTACCTGTTTGCCATTGTCTCTGCCAGAGCATGTGATATGAAGTTCAGCTGACTCCAGTCCAGTTCCTCTCAGCTGCACAACAGTGATGGAAGAGTTCTCTCGTGATGCAACATCACTCTTCACTTTCTGCTGAACATCAAGAGTGTTCTGTGTGACTTTCTAATGTCACCTTTTGGCGTGAGTAGCTGTTCAGAAGCTGTTTCAGTATCAGTAGCTTATGTTACAGACTTCCATTATTGGCACAAAGAGGTGAATCCACAGTTTTGGAGCTGAAGGACTAAACAGCATGAATGAATTTGTCCCTGATCATCCAAAACCCACATCATTGCCTTCTCATCTCCCATGGGGCACTTTGGAATTAAGACACCTCAGAGATTGTTTCACATCATGGGAAGAGAGATTTCTTTCTAATAATTGAAATTCTTCAAAATCGACTTTAATTTATCTCTCATTTGTTCACTCTGCCTTCTCCTTCAGCCTTGTCATTAGGTGATCTGTTCCTCCTTCCCTGTATGATGGGCAATGAAGTGTAGTTGTAGGTGTTTTGCCCTGTAGATGCTGTGCTGTGAGAGCACTCACTCTCAATTGATGGAGAATGTGCACATTTTTAGGATCATGTATACATGGAGTATATCTTGCTTTTCCTTTCACCCTGCTTGTTCTTTTTGGAATTTAGCGAGGGAGCCACCTAACACCTCCCACCTGGCATATGTACAACTGATCATTTTACTTTGGTTCAGGCAGAAATTTGCTCTCATTTTTCTCCCAAAGACAGAGAACAACTTTGGCTGGAGAAGGGCCACTCTGGTCGAGTTAAGGGAATTGAGGCAATGTAATATGTTTCCTGTGCTGTGTTTTGTTTTCTGTTATTCACATGCAGGCTCAAGAGGGAAGATGCATTTTAATTAAAGCACATGGTTCATCTGGCATGTGTTTGGGTACATCCACAAGGGATGGCTAAACTTTAATTGCAGAGGCTCCATAAAGGTCTGATTTGGGGAAGGGAATCAAATTCGTATCCTCTTTCAACAGAATTATGCTTTTTGACATAATTTTAGTACTAGGAAGAAGCTAATAATCTAGAGTGGAGAAAAACCGAGCTATATCTGCCTGGATGTGAATTCCTGTTGTATTGGGGTGTACATGTGCAGTCAGGATCAGTAATAGGGAGAAATAGGGAGTCCTAACTTAGTTTTAAACTTTGTCAGCATCAAGGTCTCTGAATCACTGTGCTTGGGTCTTGTTCCCTCCAAGTTGCACTAGAGAAATGGGATAGAAATATATATTTAGCAATAATTTATTAAGTATTGGACATGTTAATGATGTGATACATAAAATATGTCTGCCATACTGAAGTTAGCATTGTGGCATCTACTTAATGCTATCACAGTAGGAGTTGAGTGTGTGAAGAAATATTTCCTTCCAGATTATTAACTTCAGAATGGCAGCAAAACAGGGTGGGCTGTCCATACCATAATGATGTTTGCTGAAAGAAAACTCACCCTCATATTCTGCATTTGTGGGGAGGGATGGAAAAAAAATACTTGTCCCTTTAAAACTGTCTCCCAGAGCAAAGAAATGTTGAAGCTCATTTATAAAATATGACCAGCAGATTGTTATTACTGGCTTTTTGAGGCTGAAAATAGCAACAGTGCTGAGGACACTATTCGTAGAGCAGAATGCCAGAAATGATGTGTTAACCTGAATTACAAATCATAAATTATGGAGAACTGCTGCTTTTGCTATCTTTTCACATGTTAAAATATTCCTTTTTGCATGGAAAATCTTGACTATATGGATTTGCATTTTTCCCATGGAGTATTTCTTCTAAAGAGTATTTATTAAGGATGATCTTTACGCAACCTGTGGAGAAGTGTAGATAAAAACAAAAGCCCCAGAAATAAATATCCTCATTCTCAAAAAGTCTTCACATTTTTGTTCCAAGGCTGTAACATTTTTGTTCATGCTCTTGAAAATCACTTCAAACAATCCTTTCCTCTTGCAGCCAGCACTCAAGTCTATGCCTGCTCCAGAATTCACTGGAACATGTGGAAAGCTTAGGATGTACTTCCCTAAAATTCTGTAAGGATGTATTTTCCTATTTTGTTTAAACTACAGGATCTAATAATGACAGCTAGCAAGTGCAATTTTGCAATGCTATTTATTTCTTACTTGCTTTCTGTGGAGGTACCACTGCAAGACTGTGGCAGAGGCCAAGATCCTGAAATCTGGATCCCAGTCCTATCTTTTTTGTCAGGCTTGGACTCACTGCACCCAGTGACAGAGGACTGCAGGAATATTGCCAAGCTGGGACCACGGGCCCTTTGGCTTTTCAATGCACTTTCAAAAGTAATTCCAGTCTTAGATGAATCCACAGGTATTCTGTCTGAAAAGGTCATCCTGGCTTAGTCATTCCATTTGAGTACCTAAAATTAAGTGAGATGAATTGTGGTGAGAATGAGTCACCATATGATTTAGAATGAAATTAGCATTATTGGCCAGCAGGACAAAATAGATCTGGGTGTAGTAGAATCACTCACAAAACAGCCAATATTTGATCCCAGAGGTCTGGATATAGTGTTCAATATTGTCTTGTACTTGCATTGAGGTTATTTTTGGCTGATGCTCTACAGCAGATGATCATAATGGTACCTAAGAAGTAGATCCTTATAGCTTTAAAATTTGCTCCTGCTTTGGGATTTCAGATGTCCACTTTGAAAATCCTGTGATGCTGCAGGATTTACTCTGTAAGAGCTGACAGAAGTCAGATTTGTTTGGGATTTTAGTTCCACTTGTCTAGCATTAGATAATGTGATGCAGTTACCAGTAGTTTAATTTTACAGAGCTGATGAGCATCCACAGCTCCTCTTAAAGTCAGCAGAACTTGTAACTGCTTGCACTTCTGATAATTGGGTTCTGGCACAATGTGTTTCAGAGTGAGACATTCAAAAGCTAGAGTACTTAAAATTAGTAGTTGTTTTGCAACTTTGATCTCTTCCTTGTGTGTAAAACTCATTCTGTTATAAGGAAATAAACTGAGGATATAAACTTCTGAAAAGAGAACTCTGAGCTCTGCTGCACACCATTTATTTTCCTATTACTCTTTGAATATTGTTTATTTGACGTGTTGTATATCTCCTTGCCTCCCCTTCCTTTTTATTTTAATTGGGACCTGGTTATTGGCTGGAAATTCCACCAGCATGACTCATCCCTGCGCTGGAAATGACTGTGAACAGGCGTCACATTGTGGGATTTGTTTCCTCTCTCTTTTTTTTTTTGCCCTAAGTGCTTTATCGTGGCACGAGCTTGTAATAATAAACTAGGAAGGAAGTTGGAGCTAATCATTTGGTTCTGAATGCACAAGCCCTGCCAAATTTCCCCACAGGCATGAAACAGCCGCTCAAGCTGTGACACCAGCAAATTAAATCCTGGAGGTAGCTGACCAGAAGTAATGAAATGTGTATTTACCATACTGATGCTGTCAGTCTTAAGACACACTGGCTTTACAATCTAGTTAAGTGGGGCACGTTTGTCACTTCCAGCGGTGCTGAGAGAAAATACTCAGGTTTTTCCCTACCCTTCCTTTCAAAATCACAAGCCCAGTGCTGGCTGGTAACCCTCACCTCGCACGACATGAAGAACAGGGTGACCAGAATGGTCTGTTCTTTTAAAACACTGCCAAAGTGAAATCCATATTCCAAAGGAGATAAACTGTTTCATCTTGTGACATGTTAATTGCCAGTTCCTTTTATTGATCCCTTATCTGCCACTCCAGTCTTAGAAGATGAAATTAAACGATAAAAGTTATTTCAGGAGCCAATGGATAATAAACAGCAGATGCCTCTCACAGACCATGTGTCCCGTGCTTGCAGCAATTGGAAAGCCTGTGGGAGTACAGAGGTGTGGAAGAGGGACACATGATCCCTGGAAAGAGAGGGATGCATCATGCAGGTGAGCACAGCCATGGGATGGATGTGGGATACAGCTGCTGAAGAGATGTCACTCCAAAAATGCCTGTGCATCGTGGCAGCGGTGGTTCAGAAGCACCTGGACACAGGCACAGGAGGAGGGAAGCTCTCATTTCACAATCCCTACGTGCTTAAGGTGATAAAGGACTCAGAAAAGCTACTTAGCCCAGACAGATGTTGTCATAGGTAACAAGAGCATGTGTCTGAGGGTTTTATTTAGCTAGCAGGGGCATTCTGTGCTAATTGTGTGAGAACTATTGAAGAAGGTTTGTGAATCATTTGCTGAGTGGTACTTGCTGTGGATTCACGAAAACATTAAGGGAGAAAAATAAAAGTGCAGTCTTCATCATGGTTAATACAATACCCGTGGGAGAATCAAAGGATAAAATCGCAACCCATATGAGCATTCTCTGAGAGCATCTAATTATATCCTAGGAATGTCCATGACTCTGCAATTATATGCTTAATTTCCAGCTGTACTTGATTAACATAGCAAATGATTTATAATAGAACCAGCTATAAGGAACTTGCTTTGAACTGTTTGTTGGCATGTAAAAATTTGTTTGGCACTTCTGGCTGTCTTTTTCTGGCAAGGTAGGCACGTGGAGTTATTACTGTGCAACTCAGTGGCAAGGCTGAGGGAAGGCCAGAATACTTTTGGAGATAACACCACTCTTTTTCCTCTAGCAAAGCATTCAAATGCAAGTCTATGGAAGGTCAAAATCCACAGACTTCCTTGGGTTTGTACATGTACTTCAAGTCCCTATGTAGAAATGACTGCAGAATCCTTGCTTGGTCTTGGAAGACTAATGGCTTCTATGATACTTTAGTGCACAGCCTTTTGGAAAGCCAGTTTATGTGTGTTTTCCTTCTCTTGTCTTCCCAAATTGGGAGGGTTGAAGTAGGATGGATTCCACATTTTCTTACCGAAAAGAAAATAGGGAGGAAGAAGAATAAGAGAACGTCTGCTTGGTTTTGACCAGATCTAAACATAATTCCCGGTTAAAGGTTTGAATCTGTGTGAATCCAAATGCTAGACTGGGATTTAAGGCAAAATACAACCACTTGAAATGTGGTATTTTGGTCTACTCTACTCTACTGTTGAATTCAGCTGAGGCTGAGGGAAACACATGGAAGCTTTTACATTGTTGTAGTTTTACATTGCAAACCTTTTGCAGCAATTACTCTGCCATCTGTGAAAAATTACCCAGACTTCCTCACCAAAATATTCTTCCATTGATAACATTGACTTTTATAATTTTAACAACTGAAGAGTAATATTTTAAAAGACTAATTAAAGTAAACCTCAAATCAGCAGCCAAAATTGCTTTGACTCCATTTTTAATCTCAGGCTTGAAGCTGTCTAGACAGGTTATCCTATTTGGGTTGGACTGATTATGTTCTTTGTGCCTTGTTCTCCTGTTGGATCAGATGAGTGGGTTTGCTTAGGGCCTTTGTCTCAAGCCTACAGTTTAGCCTATAGGGTGATACAACCTTAGGTACACTGTAAATGTCAAAGTCCAGTGATAATAGCATGAATATATGTAAAGACAAACTACTGTTGTTTCACATCTTAACATCTCCTAGTACCAATTATTTGTTCTTGGTGGGGTGTTGTTGTTGTTGGGGTTTTTCTTTGAATGCCAGGAGTTGGCAGCACCATATGTGGGAATTCCAAATAGGGATCCTGGTTCCTGCAGCATAAATCTTCTTTTCATGGAAGAAACCCCACTAAACAAAACTGCAAGAAGATCGGGGGTAGCCAGGCTGCTAGAATTAATCTCTGAAGGAGTTGTCTAGCTCTTTGGTGCAGGAACAACTTGACTGAATAAGGTGCAAACTAACCTTGCTTTTCCACCCTTCCCTGAGAGCTCTCAGCCAGTGAAATATAAAGGAGAAAGAAATACTGTGGAGTTGGGAAATGAAAATATCAGATATTAGTTTTCACAAGGGTTAAAAAAAATTCTAAGCAGTGGTGTGGTCTAATAAGCAAAAAGGCAACTCTTAATGTAAGCTTGAACTTTTCCTTCTCATTAATTACCATGGATCTGTTTTGAAATTCCTGTAGAGAACAAGTGCTTCTCCTGACAGCTGGTTTGAAATTAATAAAAAGGAAAGTGTTTTCAGCTGGCAATGACTTCACATGCTCATGATATGTGAAAACAAGGTTAAATTGCTCCTTTCTCTCTACTACTAATAAAAGAAATACTGAAAATCTAATGCTGTAGCTTAGGAAATGAAAAGTGCCAGCCAAAACTATGGACATAGTGCTGAGAGCTGCTTATCACTTGGTACTTGCTAGAATGGACATATTTGGAAAAGCTTAGGCAGTGCCAAAAATTATTCTTCAGTTGTAGGCTTTCAGAATATACTGCACAGAGGAATACATGATCCTGTTCCTGCAAGATAAAGGAGTCTTGATTTAATCACCTCTTTTTTTGGGATTTAAATGACTTTAAGGCTTTATTTGAAATCCTCTTGCCCCTGATACCCTTAACAATCTCATCCTTCTTCTGCTGTACTTCACCTTTCCTCATGAAAGAATGACGGAGGCTGTATTCCTCAGGATGTAAGGAATGGGGTATCTGGAGTATCAGAAAACACACAGCAGGATCCAGCCTCTGCTGCAGAGACACTGGCCTGATAATCACATTCCTGTGGGCTTTGGCTGACTGTGAATTGTAGTCTGAAATAATTGCTACAGTTTGATGTCAACCCTCTTGTGGAATATAAGATGTAGCTTTATTGCAAGTATCACATGAGTATCTTATGAATATTAAGGGAAATAGGTGAAAGTAAAATAAAAGATTTTAGTTCAGCAAACTCTTTCTTCTTATCTTGTAGAATGCAGAACCTTTCCAAGTTACTGTCCGAGAAGACAATTGTATCGTTGTCTCCCTGGAGGCATCAGATGTGGTGAGCTCATCCTCTGTATATGTTGTGAAGATAGCTGGAGAATCCAAGAACTACTTTTTCCAGTTCGAAGAATTCAATAGCACTTTACCTGCCCCTGTGGTTTTTAATGCCAAATACCATGGCCTGTATTACATAGTAACTCTGTTGGTAGTGAACTCAAATATGGTTTCCAAGTCAGCAAGATCAATCACTGTGTTAACCAGTAAGTAACACCTTATTCTTCTTTTCTTCTGTTTCTTGTCTTTGTGTGTGGGTTTTTTCCCCCAGAAGTTCTTCTTGTGAAGAGGTTTGGGTGGTTGGGATTTTTTTTAATAGGTCCTGCTTGTGTGTAGGAAGCATCCCTGTGTGAGAACAGTGGGGAAGATGTCTTGAGAAGGTGTGAGTGAAAATGCACAGGGTGTGGGCAAGAAGAAAGGAATGGCTGTAGGTTTCTCCTGAATCACTGAAGTATAATATACTAAAATAGTGTGATGAATGAACCCCCTTTTCAGAGGTTCATCCTAAACATTTTGAACCAGGAGTTCCAAAATCTAGTAAAGGGCATGGCACTTGTTGACTGACAGCTGTGTAAGCACTCCTGATACATGGTGAGATTTATTCTATTTTATATGCTATAACAATGTTCTCTGCTAATACATTGAAGCACTACTAAACTTGAGAAGCAGACACCAGTCACCAAAACCATGTGTTTCTGCCAGTACAGCTGAAGATGTGAAGCTGTTTGTGATGGAGACTGTATTTGTAGTAGCCTGTCTCTTACTATTTCCAGGTGCATTGATCCTGAGGGAGATGTGTGATTTTGTTTGCTCTGTCACCATGCAAAGCACCACAGATTTCTGTGTGATTCCAGCTGTGTTTCTGGCTCTGAGGTTGATCCAGGATTGGTTCCATGCGCCAACCTGAAAACAGTTTGTAGAATATAAAATTATTTCTTTCATCTGGAAGATGACAAAAAGCTATTTGGATGGAACAAGACTAATTTCCAGATATTTTTTTTTCCCTTAATGGCACCTTGGAATCTATTGGGAGTTTTAGTTGGCTTACAGCTGAGGAGTGGTTACGATTTTTTGTACCTGTATTATTGTGTCAATGAGGAAACACCATCCCCTGTAACAGCATTCAAAACATATTGAAGTAGGCTCATAGGTTGTTGGGTGAGGTGCCTGAAATTTAGGAGTAACAAGATTTTACATCATCTATACATTCTTCACCCTTCCCTTGTGCGCTCAGGTTGTGCCCTGATGAAGAAAACCAGGAAGGGTCCTATGGGAAAAGTATCATGTTGTTGAGTAATGCAAATGCTGAACAATTTCAGGGTTCGCCAGCAGTCTGAATCTCCTTTTCTTTGACTGCTTTAGCCTTGCAAACAGTGTAGTAATTTTAATCCAATTTCCTATTTTATATTTGTTTTCTTCAAAGAAAATAATGGAGGCATCCACTTTTATATCATATACAACTGAAAAAAATGCCTCACTCTGCATTTTTAGCAGGTTTTGGATGCTGCAGATGCATTGCTCTTAGATGTCCAGAGCCCATGAGGGTCTCTGGTAGCTGGGAAGGTGTGATCCAAGCTGGCAGATGGTGCACATAGTCCTGTGCAGGGAATCTCTGAAGGAAGGAGGGAGCCAGTGTCACTCATCCCACCAAAGCCAGCCCCTTCCCATTTCTGGCTCAGGGCGTTTCCACAAGGTGTTCCTGGGAAAGCGAGGCTGATGGCTCCAAGGGCATATCCCATGTCACTCTCCCTCCTCCAAGGCTTGATGGTTTCACCACCTGTCTTCTGTGGGTGTGCTGGCAGCATCTTGGGGTTTCTTGCTGTGGCCTCTGCTGCTCCACCAGGCCTTGGAAGGACCAGTGATTCTGGCAGTGAGACAGCACTGCTTGGGAAACTTGTGTAACAAAGAGGGAACAGTGGATTTCTCTGGTTTTGTCTCCAGGTTCATGGAAAGAAAGGGCAATCCTGCAGGCAGCTTTGAAGGATGCTGTACTGAGCACTAAAAGTAGGCTGTAAATTGGGAGCTTTGGAAGGGAAAGGATCCAATCTCCTTTGTAATATTTTCTGTCGGGCAGACTGATGAGTGCTGGCTCTCATGTAGCAGCCTCTGCTCCTAAGTTCATCTTTTGGAGCACGAGGCTACAGGAATGAAAGTAAATTTGGGATGAAAAGACAGCATGGCAGGGTGGGATTTTTAAGGTGTTTCACTACCCTTCAGGTTTTAGAAGAGGTCTTAAAACTCCTGGAGTGACCACTTGTTTCTAAAAAAATGCGTGAGGGGGTAGTTGGTTTGTTGGGGTTTCTTTCCCTCTAATTGGTATTGTCCGCTACCTGTTTTACATAATTTTGTGACTGTCAATTAACTTGATTTTTTTTTTGGCAGACAATAATTAAGATAGATTCACATTTTTCTTCTTCCCTATGCTCTCTGACTGTTTAACATTCTTGGTTTATTTAACCATGCCAAGACATATAACTATCTAAATTATTCCATCTAGATCTTGCACTGGAAAGAATGGCACATTGCAATTAGCTCCCAGTGCCAAATTAAGTCCTGTTCTAACTTCATTGGTGTCAGGAGAGCTTTACCAGTGGCAGGTTGACCCCATTCGTTAGGCTGCCACGAAATAAATCAAGCAGGATAGCCAGTGATGCCAGTGTGGTTATTCCCAAGGCAGAACTCACAAGAGTTTTCTGGGGTGTCCTGGAGTCTGTAAAGGACACTGTGCAGGGAGATGCAGCCTTTCAACGTGACCATATGCTGGAGATCTGAGTTTCCCAATACTGCACGTCAGAACAAGATCAAGGTCCCTCAAAGACATTGCCTGCTTAGAATTCAGTGCAAGTCATGAAAGACCTCTGCTTTCTGATGGTATATCCTGATGACATTTCCCTTCTCCTCATCTCTCATCAATAATGCTACGTCTAAGGGAATTGGCAAGAAATGGCTATGTCTCTTCACAGATTGAAGCTTTTTAAGTGAAGAACCCGTTTAAGACAAGATTTTTGTTTTACCCCTTAAAGGTTTCTGGCCAGAAAAGCTTTTAAAACCTAAGAAAATATATATTTTATACCTTATAGATATGCATATATATGTGTAGCTTGTTGTATAAATATGTAAGTGCATAAAGATGTACATATAAAAGTAAATAACATACATACCTTACATAAATATACATATAACACAGAATCATAGTATCGTTTAGGTTGGAAAAGACCTCTAAGATCATCAAACTCAGCTGTTAAACTAACACTGTCAAGTTAACCACCAGACCATGTCCCCAGGTGCCACATCCACATGTTTTTTGAGCACTTTCAGGGATGGTGACTCAACCTCTTCCCTTGGTGGTCTCTTTGTAAGCCTGACCATGCTTTCAGTGAAGAAATTTTTCCTCATATCTGATGTAAACCTCCCTTGGTGCAAATTGAGACCATTTCCTCTTGTCCTGTCACTTGTCACTGGGGAGAAGAGACTGACTCCCACCGGGCTACACCCTCCTTTCAGGGACCTGTAGAGAGTAATAAGGGCCCCCCTGAGCCTCCTTTTCTCCAGGCTAAACACCCCCAGCTCCCTCAGATGCTCCTCATCACACTCGTGCTCCAGACCCTTCCCAGCTCCTTTGCCCTTCTCTGGACTTGCTCCAGCACCTCAATGCCCTTCTTGTAATGAAGGGCCCAAAACTGAACACAGGATTTGAGGTGTGGCCTCAACAGAGTCGAGTACACGATCACTGCCCTGGTCCTGCTGGCCACGCTATTTCTGATCCCAGCCAGGATGCCATGTTGGGATTGCCCTGACTGAAGAGAAGCACCTTGCACTTGAGACTTGTTGAATTTCATGAGGTTGTTATGGGCCCACTTTTAGAGCGTGTCCATCCCCTTCCTTCTGTTGTGTCACCTACGCTGCTCAGCTTCGTGTCATCTGCAAACTTGCAGAGGGTGCCCTCAGTGCCTCTGTCTGTGGCATTGATAAGGATGTCAAAGAGCACCAGTCCCAAGACAGAGGGCACTGGCCTCCACCTGGACATAGAGCCACTGACCACAACTCTCTGGCTGTGTCCATCCAGCCGATTCCTTATCTACCAGATAGGTCGCTGGTCATATCTCTCCAGTTTCGAGATAAGGATGTTGTGTGACACCGTGCCAAAGACTGAATTCTGGATAGGTGACACCAGTCAGACTTCCCACTGCAGTCACTCCATCCTAGAAGACCACTAGACTGGTCTGGCACAATTTAAGGGCAAATTGTGAAGTGATAGTGAAGCCATGCTGGCTGTCTTGGATGACCTCCTTGTCTTGGATGTGTGTCATACATGCACATGTTCGTGTATATATGTTACCATTTGAGGTTTCCATTGCTCGTTTGGTCCTTTTCTCCAGGACTGCACAGTTCTGCTTGTCTCTGCTTGGAATAATTTCAGGGTTTTCTCACGTTAATCCAAACACCACAAACTGAAAGTTTGCTTGTTTACGTTCTGTAGTCCAGATTGCTGTGATGAAGAGGATGAGCTATTTGAAAACTCTTGGATAGGAACCTGTAACATGGAATTTGAACAAAAACCAGCATTTTTTGCTTCTGATTCTGTAGCAAAATTGTGTCCAGGAAGTTGGGCTCAGTACTTCACTGAAGAAAAAAGCCTGAAACCCTGACCACTTTTTTAAAGGTCTCTGCAATGGTTTTGACAAGAACAGTTGTGTGAATCTCACCCTCCTGGCCAGATTCCTGTGCGTGCAATTGTGTTATGCCTATCAAAGTGACCTTCCTTCCATTCTTCAGTCTGGACAATGTTAGAAGTAGTTCTGGTATCTCAAACAAGTATTTCAAGCCTGCTTTCCTCTGCTCTTGGAGCTTTGGCTTTTCAAGGGAGGTGAAGTAACTCCAGAATTGATATAATTCATTTAGTGTTTTGAAATATTTCGAAGTTCCACCTTATTACTGATTGATTTTAAAGTAGTTTATGAGATAAAAAGCAGATCTGTAAAATCAGTGACTGATATTCTCATTTATCCTCCATTTTCCCAGCTTGAAGCCTTCTTTTGTTCTTCTTAGGGTGACTCATACCCATATAACCTCTTCTTTTTTTTTTTCCCCTTCAAATTCACTGTCAGCTTTATATTGTGAAGGGAAAAATGTTTATACATTTGAAGGAATGGGGAAAGCAGTACATTGCAAAGCTATTGTGTGCTGCAGAAAAAAAAAAGTATCTCTGCTGGGAATTGGAGAAATCTGGCTCTGAGGATCTCTGGTGGTAACTAAGAGCAGCTCTGCCTGGCTTTTATTTTAGCTGATGATTAGGAGTTTCTGAGTGGTAAATGTCTCATTGTTTCAAAAGCTGCTGATTCCTGACATACATCAGAGTAAAACGTATTCCCTTTAGGGACAGTTCTGCCTCTGTGTCTTCTACAAAAAGTATTCTCCTTGAGAAACCAACAGGCTGCTGCCTGGGACTCTGATCTCCAGCCCTCAGAAAGTCCATGGCATCAGACCCGGTTAATGCTCGGCTGTCACTGTGCCAGATGCTGCAGGAAGTGATTCAGCAGGTCGAATCCTTTCCTCTGCCTCGTTAATGGATCAGAGTTGTTGAACTGGGAGCTTCAGAGGGCTTTTTTTTCCCTAATGAAATGTGAAACTTAAGCCCTTCATGTTTTTCTTTCTTAAAGGATGATGTGAAACACCTTTAAAGAGGCTGGTTACCTGTGGCAGCCCTAACTTTGAAATGTAGCTCAGAATAGCATCTAGGTCCATTAGTACTTAGCTTTTCCTGGCAAATAAATCATGTTATCCTATTTTTAAGGTGAAAAAGCCTCTGTATCAGAATCAAAGAAACAGAAGGAACTGCAACTGGATGATTTCCTTCCGTAATTTCCATTGTAGGGTGATCTAAACTATTGGCCTAAATCTGTTCAAGAACAACAGCTGTGCCTTTGTTCTTGTGACATTATTTTTTAGTTTGTATCATCTTTTTATTTGTCATCCTGTGTGACCATGTAGAAATTGCACCATGTATCACAATCGCTCAGATACTATTTCCACTTAAATTCCTCCTTCATAAGCAATAGCACATGGTATCTGTATTACCTGTCATAAACTTGAACATTATGTTCCCAAAGTATTAAACAACAGTGCAATAGAAGCTCTACCCTAGCTGTGCCTTATGCCCAGTAATCATACAGATACATAAATAGTGTCATCCTGGGGAGAAAATGACATAATTCACAACTTCTTCCTGTGAATAAAGGGAATTACCCATGGGAGTTAGGTCACTCCATTAATGGGGCATCTTTTTTATAAAAGTCACAATACGGAGGTAAATAATGATTAATCTGGGATTGAGTGTGAGAAGCAAGAGAGCTGATCTCAGTCCCACGTGTAATGCTACATCTAAACTACTACAATAATCAATCATTAATTCAATCTGCAGAGTGACCCAATCTACAGATATTGCAAACAAATTGATTCAGATTGAAAAATGGTGCTTATTTTCAATGTGCCTTTTTTTGCCCCCCTGAATTGCAAATATTAATGCATCTGGCACAAACTGAATGCATTAATGGAAGATTTAGCATTCAGAATTTTCTGGGGCATGGGAGGAAGATGTCAGGCGCATTTATTTTGCTATCTTGATGCTTGTGTAATGCAAGTTATACACTAAATTCAAAATGCTGTAAAGTCCAGGCTAAACACTAAATGCAAAATGCTGTAAAGTCCAGGATAAATAGAGAAGTTTCCCATAAACAGATAAAATGGGAGAGCAGTTGCTATAGAAGCAGCAGATTCTGAGACACTAAGAAAAATGGCAAATTTAGGACTTGATCCTGCAGGCTTTTCTATGTGTGCCTAATATAATCTGCAAGTCTAAAAATAAAAAGATTGTAAGTGAAGAAGTGCCTTAAACTATTAGAGGGACATTGAAATGCTCTAAGTCCCTTCAGTAATATGACTTAGACGTAATACAGAGCTTTTATAAAGCTCTAAGTATTATATTTCTTTGATTCCACCTTATTTAGGCTATTTCTTGGCAGCAGCTGAAGACTGTGACAAGCTGGATCCTAAATACTGAAAATTGTAAAATGAAAAAGACCAGACTGTTTATGCTCTGAATTATAAATACAGATAGTAAAGAGTGGCATTTTACATATTCTGTAAGTTTAATAACCCTAGGAGCAGTTAGTAAGCGAAAAACAGAGCGCGATGGTTATCTGCTGAGCGTTCTTTTAATTTCACAGTGTGCAAATAGCTTTTGATGTGAAGATTTGGTGCCGAAGGAAGTAAGATAATGGAAGAATCCTCAAATTGCATTATGTCACTCATGCAGCTCTGCTACCATCAGCCACGAGCAAGGGGAGGATAGCGAGCGGAAGATAGCGACACGAAAGAGAGTCTGCGGTGATTACCGCTTAATTCGATTGTTGGTTAATTAAATCAAAGCATCAGGAGGCAAAATCATTTGGATTAAAAATGAATATAACTTCCATCCTTTATTTGATTTGTTGTAGGAAGGGATAAATGGGGGTAATTGAATCAGTGGCATAAGAAAGTTTCGGTAATTCTTTCAGAAATGAGGAGACCTCAGATGTGAATGAGATAGCGGGAGAGAGCCCGGGGCACACCCGCTAACATGAAAGATGACTGCACACAAGCATTGTGCTATTTAGAGATTGTTATTGACATTTAAACTACTCTCTTGTGCTGTGTGAGCTGTGATATGAACCCTCTGGCCATGTGGATAGTCAGATCCACTGTTTATTTCGGAATAAGCGATGGGAAGAGCATCGGCAGAAAGAAGAGGGTCGGCTTTGTTTCCTGTGATCTGCTTTACTCCTATTTATTTCCAGGCTATCATGAAATGTCAGCAGAATTTTCCCAGATCCCATCACTGAAGGGCCTGTTAGTGTCTGTGGGATGGGGAGTTCCTATTTGTAAGTGGTTAATGTACAAATACACTGATCTATAGCTGGTGAAGCTAATGAAGTGTCTTCGTCATGAGAAATAGTTTAATAATCCCACACCATTGCGTTTCCATGCTCTGACAAAGTTAAAAGTGATGACACATTGGTCTTGGTGAGAGATTCTGTTTGCTTCTATGGTTTTGTTCCCAGCTGTTTTTTCTTCTCTGTTTCTCATCATATCTGGAAACTTAATGGTGTAGTGAAAATACTGTACTGGTCATTGGGATTTCGTTTTCTCTTTCACTACGGTCTTGCTTTTCCACCTTTCATTAACCTACCCCACCTCCTGCGGGATAATTCTGCTTTCGATACTGATACTGATCTTCCCTTTCATCTACTCCTTTTCTTGCCCATTGTGACTGTATGCTCTTTGGGGAAAAATATTTTATTATTTTCCTCCAGGGCTATGACAGCAGAACTTTGAACTCAGATGGGTCCTCTAAGGCCGTGCTAATCAAAAGCCTGAATTTTGCAATCCGATCCGTACAGTGTGTGAGAACTAAATCAACGTTCTAATGTGTATAAGGATGTAGGCATAATTACATTAACTATCTCTATTAAAATATGTTAGTATGACAAATTTCAACTAACAGTATAACCTTGCTTTGAGTATCTGCTTGGCCCTCTTAGCCAATGGGTAGTTGGGTTGCTGTCCATTTTTTCTTGCTTGTCCATTTCAATGCTGAGGACAGCATTGAGAAAAAGGTGTTTTTTCTTTTAATTTTTGTTGGGGTTTTTTTGTGGCTAAAGAAGGCTGAATAAAAAGGTGACTCTTACTGTCAGCAACAATCCAGACTCCCAGCTGCAATGAATTGACATGGCTTTCCTTAGCTGATGGAGCTACACTGGTCTGGATTCCAGATCACAGGACACAGGATATTTTTCTTACTTTTTGTGACCTACCTGATTCTGAGTTCAGAGCTTTAGTTCCTGACTTACCTTCTTCCTGTGCACAGGCTTTCCTTGTGCCCTCCAGTTAACCACTTTCCTTCTCTGTACCCCAGTTTTTCATCTGTAAAATAATGGTAATGGTGCTGCTGTACTTTGTAGAAGTTTAATGTGGATAAATATGTTGAAGATGGTGGCCCTCTCACATGGTAGGAATGGGGAATGTATAACTACCTATGAAATAAAGAAATGCATCGATACCAAAATAGAAAATCTTCCTTCATGTAGCTTCCTTTGGCCATTACACTGATAAGCTTCTCAGCTAATCTTAAAAGCCTACTTTTATGCCAAAGTCACAAGCAATTTCAGGTGTTTTGTTGTTTTTGTCTGGGCATTTTTACATGATTGGCAGGTATTAAAGATGAAAATCTTTCTGAGGTGATGACTGTGAGTGCTTAGATAGTAAATTTTTTATGTCAAATATGGAAATTTTTCTCTTAAAGCATAAATGTTCTTTAGGAGAAGGGGACTACAGAAATACTGGTTTGACCCAAGTAGCCTTGCCCCAGACCTCCGTGAAGTCCCAAATATTACCTGGTAGATTTAAGAGTGCCTGTGCCATACCTACAAAACCATTTGTTTTATTGGTGTTGTATATGTGTGAATAAATCAGTTTGCCTGTTAATCTGCTCCTTTCTTCCTTTTTTCTCCCTTTTGTTTGCGTATCCTTTAGAACCGCTTCCTGTGAGCAATGTTTCTATCTATGATTACAAACCTTCTCCAGAAACAGGAGTTTTATTTGAAATTCAGTACCCAGAGAAGTACAATGTTTTTACCAGGGTAAATATAAGCTACTGGGAAGGAAAAGACTACCGAACAATGCTGTACAAAGGTAGGAGGAAACTGTTCCACTAAAACTTAACACTAACTCTGCTGGAAATGTTTTAAACAGTGGTCTTAGGTGTGGTTTTGATGTGTATTTATATAATGATTTCTATTTCTGGTCATATGTCTGTTTATTTAATTGCTTTTTTATCTTGAAGTAAGAGATGGATCTTTGAATTGAGCTGCTGGTTCACTTGGGATTTTTAAATTGCTTCCCATCCCAGTCCTAGTGGTGTTTCCTTTCTTTTGGATTTTAGGGGAAGACTTGGTGGTCTGGATTTTTTTAATCAGTCTGAAATCAATCTGGGAAGGCATCCCCAATTTCCGGTGCTTCTGTGTCAGTTCAAAGCATTAAAAAAGCTCCCAGTCTCTTCCCTCTGGCCAAGGCTTCCTCTGTGGTCTGTAGCTGATAGGAAACCTCTGTGATGTCAATAAACCTCATTCTTGGCACAGGATTAAACCTGGTAGTTCTGTATCACCATACAGTGACACAGTGCTAACAGTTCTGTGCTGTGTAGTACATTACTGTAGCATTCAGTATTGTCCCTAAGATAATAAACCCCCTGCATAATATAAATTTCAGTGTTCTTAAAATAATGTAATCAAGGGCAATCAATCTAACAGTCTAGACAGCCACCCTAAACAATTTAGACAACCAGCCTAACCATCTAAATGATCTAACAAGCAAATTCTGCTTTCTTTTTTATTTGTTTATAACTGAACCCTTTCATCTGTTTGTTTATAACTTTTGCCCTGCAGTGTGGCTTAAGCATAGTATCTCTCTGGGAGATGTAAATGGGACTGTCCTATGGAAAGCACCCTAAGAGGTGAGAAAGGCCACCCACATTCTCTGTGGGCCCTGAAACCCCAATGGTTTAACGTTGCACAGTGGCAGTAAAATGCCTTTGAGCAATCCAGTAGACGTTGAATTGGATTTTAGGCACTGAATTAAGGATCCCAGAACAGAAGACTGGTCTCTGTAAACTCACTTCAAAGTCAGCAGAGGGAGATGTGGACTTCCAGAAGGAGGTCATAAAATTTTGGAGTCTGTTTGCTTCAATACAAAGTGGGGCTAGAAATCACATTTTCAATGCTGTAAAGTCCTAGAAGTTAGGAAGGGTGAAGTCTGGATCACAGCAGAAAATATAGGTAACCTCTTTCCAGGGAACAAAAGGGATACCAGCAGTCATTTTTTATCTTCTACAGCTATTAGATAGTTCCAGGGGCTGCAGTGCTAAAGCTGCTGATAAATAAAAGAGTCAGCCTAAATTAAGCAATTCACTAATCAGCTTGCACACTCGTTCCCATAGCCAGATAGCCCTGAGCTGCTTCTCTTCAGCCCTCATGTGTTCTGCTGGTGGACTGCAGCTTGTGCTGGGTTGCAGGCGGGTGTTCCTTTGAACATCTCCCCTGGACGTTGTGCCTCAGTCAGCAAAAGACCAAAGAGGCTTTTGCGTGCAGCAGTTAAAGGTCTGCAGGAACTGTCAGATGCTCTTTGAGATATTCAGTGTCATGTGGAGCAGGTTGCCAGATTCAGTTCCCTGGCCTGTGAAAAGCTGTCTATGTTTCTTGTGTTGGGCCTTTTTTTCTTTTTTCTCTTTCTTTTTCTGGTAGCAAAGTGGCTTTGACAGCCAGGAGAGGTCTTGGCAAACTGAATTATTACAATTTCATGTCTCAGAGCAGGCTGAGCAATGTTTAAACATCTAAAACACTGCCCATTCAGCATGTGCAGTCACATTATTAGAAAGTGAACTTTTGATGCATTATCCTCTTTTTTTTTTCCCTTTATTCTTTTCTCTTTAAACCTTCTGCAGATTTCTTTAAAGGTAAAACAGTTTTCAATCACTGGCTGCCAGGTATATGCTACAGTAACATCACATTTCAGTTGGTATCAGAAGCAACCTTCAACAAGAGCACGCTGGTGGAATACAGCGGGGTCCAGCACGAGCCCAAACAGCACAGAACAGGTGAAGAAAATTATTACCTACCATTTCTTCCAAGTCTGTGTTGCTGCTTTTCTTTCTGCTGTAGGGAGGGCATTGATCCCACAGAGAGGAGGGTCTGCGTGGGAGCTTTCCTGGGAGCATGGGAGGAGGATGTTGTGGCTGTTCCATAGGGCTGTGTATCCAAACAGCGTAAAAGGAAATTTGTTTCTGTTATAAAGCTTGCCTCTTAGAAAATAAATTCTGCCTCACATGAGATATCCTAGGCCTTGTGCTAGGAATTAGTTTTTAAGCCATGGAAATAGCTGCACTGAGCATGCTATTGATCTATCTGTATTGGTCTGTCTCCTTGAGCAGTGAATCATGGCTAAACTGCTCCAAAGGCCTTCCTCGTTGTGCGCTTTTCCATCACGGAGAAGAATGTCGTAGTTGCCCGACTTGGCGGCCAGTTTGTGCCCTGAAGCATGAACTTTTAATTTCCAAGACAGCAATGTTGCAAAGGCTGAAAATTGCATTTGTTCAGGGTCCAGAACTAATTTAATTTGGTCCTGGGATGGTGCCCAAAACTTTTTTGTTAATCTGTTGGACAGCAGACATTTATCAGGGTCCAAAGTGAAATGAACCAGTGATAAAATCAAAAGGCCAAATCTTCAGATGAATACACTGATGTTGGTCCATTGCCTTGGACAGAATAAAGCCAAATGATGCCAGCTGAGTTCTGTCCTGAGGATCTTAAATATAGTTATTGAGATACTGAACCATAACCAACAGGAACGCTTTTTTTCTTCCTGCTGCCCTCCATCCCTCATTTTTCACATGAGCTGCAATGAGAATGTAGAGTCTGGTTTTCTATTAGCGGCCATGGCTGGGAGTTGAACAAATTAGTGTGTTGTAAAGTGCCAGCTTAAAAGGTGCCAGGCAAAATTATTTGCTAGAGTCTACTCACACTTAGAGTGTGTAAGGAGAGGCAGACAAGCAATTACAGCGAGACAGACAAAATGCTGTGTGTTCACCTCCTGGCATCAGCTGAAGGAACTTCTTTGCGTGCCAGAACCTTGTCTTCCGGAGACCCAAGTCTTAAGATCAAGCTTTCACAAATATTAAAATTTAAACTGATGCTTAATGCTTGTGAAAAGGTGGCTGCTAAAAACATATGAAAAGCCCTGCAGCAACATGAAGGTTATTTTTTTAAATATGAGCTATGCCATATATTAGTTTTGCATTTCTACAGAGGTGGGTTTTTTCCCATGATCAAGATCTTCCTGGAAAACACAATAAAATAAATGTAGATCTACTGTTAAAAATTCACAGTAGAGTTGCTTTGCTGTTATAATGGCACTGAAGTCAGATTTACTGTGGTTTCATATCTGCTTTACATCCTGGTATTCTTGCATTGTGATTATTCTGTGAATTTATACTCATCTTGATCCCACTAGAGTCACTTCTGCTATAAGTATTGGTAAGAGGAGGGAGAACCTTAGTAAGAACAAGTTATTTTAAACAATCTCTAGGAGAATTGTTTTCCTGCAAATTTGTCTGGGGAATTAACCCATTGCAAAGGTGCACAGAACACACCTGTTAAAAGACTAACCCTTGCTTCTCTTGTAGTTCCTTACCCACCCCGAAACATTTCTGTTCAGATTGTACCGATCAACAGAAACAACTGGGAGGAGCACAGCGGGAATTTTGCGGAGGAATCGTTCATGGGACCGCAAGAAATCATGAGGAAAGAGCAAGTTAGCCATCTTTCTGGCAGCCCCCCTGCCATTCCGGCAGCAAACACCTCTGCAGCCTGGCTGGGCGACCGCTCTAACAGCTCCGAGTACGAGTCCACCTCGCAGCCGTCCTGGTGGTCAAACGAAGCCGAGTCGTCCGAGGGGGAGGAGGAGTTTGTCGCTGCAGCTCCCGGGGATTACGAGGCCGGCGATGCCAGCACGTCCGGCAGACCCACAGCAGAGCCCCCTCCCTTCCTTCCCGTGCAGATGGTGCTGACCTGGCTACCCCCAAAGCCACCTACTGCGTTTGACGGTTTCCACATCAATATTGAAAGGGAAGGTAAAGCAGAGCCCTGTGCCCTTCTCATCCCTCTTCTCTGTGATTCCCTTGGTGGATTGTCTCCTCTACCGGTTATTAACTATCAGTTACTGTGCTTCAGAGGACTTTTAGATCCCCTGTATTTCTTGAGGAGTTTCTTGCGTTGAATAAGATCAGGTTCTGGCTGGGCATGATAAAAGTAAGGGAGGAGGAGTATCGCAGGTCGCAGTTCTCTTTTGATAAATAAGATTTATGCTGTTTTACACATCGCCACACTGTTTAAATCCAGTCCTTTTAGATGCCTTTTAATCCCACAGCAGAAATAAGATTAGCATTTCTGATGTAAATAATTTTCTTAGTGGCTGGAGCCTTTCGAATTTCAATTAATCCACATTCTTTTTCCCCTCCCCCAATTTAGAGAACTCAACAGAATTTTTGACAGTAAGTGAGGACACTCACAAATTTGTTGCTGAACTGAAAGAACCAGGAAAATACAAGTTGTCTGTAACAACATTTAGCTCCTCTGGCTCTTGTGAAGTTCGGGGAAGTCAATCAGCAAAAACACTTAGCTTTTACATCAGTAAGTATCTCATCAAACTACTCTTTTTCTGCCTGAACAACGTGACTGTAATGTACACAGTTTGGCCACTGTGGCATCTCTGGCATCTGCTGAAGGATCACAAGAGTCTGGTCCTCTGGAATTCCCTGTGCCAGAGAAGGGAATACAGTGCAAATATGTTCTATATTACATCCTGCCTGGGTGGGCCTTCATTGTGCCACCTTGGCAGACTTAGGGACTGCAAGGAGGTGGTGTGGTGGAGTCATTGCCAGTGCTGAGGAGTGGCTCACTGAAATGAGTCGCCCTCTTGCATCTTTCAAAGTGAGGATTTCATTCCGAGAATTAATTTGCTGGTTATAGAGAGTCTTGGAAATATTTAACTTCCTTACTCTTGGAGCGTGTACTGGGCTAGGGATGAAGGGCAGCTCAGGCTGAGAGTGTGGGAATTGCACAATTAAACACTGAACTCGGAAATTGCATGGTCTCTGAGAGAACACAGAGCAAATTACAGTAGATGAAGTGGTTCAGCCTGCTAAATTCAAAGGAGAAAAAGTAATTTATTATTTCCCTGTAGAATTCCAGAGTTTCTTAACTGGAGATTTAGTAAAAGACAAAGTAATAATACACTACTGTGTATTACATATACACTATTGTGATGACTGACAATTAGATCAGCAAGTGAGACAGGTGTTGGTGAATTCAGATCATTATCCTTCTAATGGCTGTGGTCACCTTTGCACCTTTTTCTGCAAAAGGAAACAGATATACCCTACAGAATGCCCATGGAATGAGAAAGGGGAATACTTGCGGCACTACACAATTTTACATGTGGGAAGATAATGTCTCCCCAAACCATGAATGCTGCAACAAGACAAAGTAGCTAAAGCTGGCAGAAAAATTCATATTAACAGGAAATGCAGTCAAGTACTTCAGTATATTACGAATAAAAATTGTGCCTTTAGTACCTCATAACATTTACAAATACTAACTACTTATATTAAAATTAATCATAATGCTGGACTGCATGTAGCAATTCCACTGTTGCTCCTGTTTTTAACAAATTCACAGTTGAAAGAAACAGTAATGGAAAAACAAAGAGAAAAGAGAAAACAGCACATGAGAGAAAGGGTCTCTGCTGTTGTAATTTCACTGTCTTCTGTTTTTCTTCAGGAATAGTTATTGGACAGCTTCATTATATGAAAAGCATTAAAGTAGATAGATCTATATGTAGCATTGTTATTAGTACCAAATTTTATTCTGTTTTGCAAAGTGTGATTTATTTTCATTAAGCAATATGCAATGCAGTGTCCTCCATGAAGTATGGACCTGAGAGAAATGAGGACATGTTAATCCAAAGTATAGGGGTGTGAATGCCTGGATTAAGGATGAACCTTAATCTCACTGTGTATAAAGTATTCAGATATTACAGAAATGGAATAATATTTTAATTTTACATGTAACACATCAGAACATTTGGCTTTTTGGGCTTTGTCTGTTAGTTTTGCAGGCTTTTAGAACAAAATGAGGATTCTTGGCAGTTGTCTTATTTATTGTGTCGAACACAAGGTTCTTAGTATTTTAGACAGATTTTGTATGTATTTCTGGTAGAATGCCAAATCAGAGATGTGCACAAGTACTCTTAAGTTGAAATTGCTTTTCCATTCCACTTTATAAGTCTGATCAAGTAGGCTTTTTCTGTGGGGACTACAACTTCAGGTCATGACATGAGTTATCTCCGCTCCCTTAATGCCAATACTGAAACAGTTTCTGAATAGAAAGAGCTTCATGTGCATCCACTGTCTCCAGAGACTAATCTAATGATCAGATTCCTCTTTTTCACCTGCGTGGGTGTGGGTCTGCTGCCGTGAATAAATTTGGCCCACAGCATCAGTCTTATCTTTTCCTTGTAGTGCTTGGTTGGTGAATCATCCTGTCAAATTGCTGGCTTGTATTAACATATATTTGTTGCACCCAGATTGTCAGATCTTACAGGCTGATCTCGAACCACACTCTTGCTCTGGCATCTGTTTTATTTTATCAATAAATGTAAATTACCATTAGAATTGCATGGAGGAAGGAATGTCAAGGAGAGAGGTGTCAGAAGCATCACTTAAAAGTGACAAGAAAAACCGACTTTTTTCATGAAATCTGAAATTTTGACCAAGTCTAGCTGAAGTTATTTTCCAAACTGTTATTTTATCTATAGTTAAAGCTGTGATCTCTACCACGTGCTCCAAAAAGTCTGATGCAGAATGAGATTCCTCACTGTGGTAACCTCTGTGAACTTGATTTTCATGCTTCAAGGCTGTAATACGCTTGGAGGGGTGCACTGGTATGTGGAGAGGAGAAAAATTCTATGTGCTTATCCTGTAATATTGGTCAATGATCTGTACATTATTGGCCATCACTGCTTTTAAACATTCCCTTGGAGCCAATCTGACGTTGCTGGGTGGTTTCTGGTAATCCGTGGTGAACGCTGCCACAGGAATTTTCAGACAGTCACGTTTCCCTTGGAAAAAGAGGAAAAACATGGTTAGAGTGGCTTGCTCACGTGTTCCTCTGGGACGTGTCCCAGGCCCCACAGGTGAATGGATAGAGGAGCTCACTGAGAAGCCCCAGCACGTGACCGTGACGGTGCTGAGCTCCACCACGGCCCTGACGTCCTGGACGGCGTCCCACGAGAGCAGCGGCAACGGCACCATCGTGTCCGTGCTCTCCCTCACCTGCCAGAAGCAGAAGGAAAGCCAGAGGCTGGAAAAGCACTACTGCACTGAGGTAAGGGGTGGGAGCTGGAGCGTTTTCAAATCTGGGAAAAAATCATCCTGCTGTTTAGAATTGTCCTGCCCCAGGGCTCTGTCGGTGGTAGCTGCTGCCTTCTGCAGTCCAAAGGGGAGCAGAGTGGAGGGGGGAGAGCACAGCAGTCAGGAATGAAAATGTGCACAGGATTGTCAAAATTGTGTTTGTGCTGGACTGACTGGCAAATCCTGCACTCAGGCACATGCTGTAATACATTTGTATTAAGTGAAGTGCTCACATGCATCATTACCATCAAAGTAGCATAAATTATGTCTTCGCTCTCCTACATGTGAGTACAGAACCTGACTAAATTTTCTGGAAGTTTTGAGAGGATCAGAACTCAGCTTTTCTTTTCATGCATAGAAAAAGGTGTCAGCACTGGGTAATAAATAGCAAGTCAGGCTGCCTGTGATTTGGATGGACAACAGTTCTTTGGGGCTGCTGTATGGGATGTGTTTGTAATTGTCAAGAACCCTGAACCCCAAAACTTGGCAGTTTTCTGTTACTTGAAACCCTTAGTGAGGGCAACCCCACATCAGACTCTTTGCCTGTGACAGATCAGTGGCGTGTGGCTCCAATTAGAAAGATGTTTTAGCCCAGCATCTCAGTAACCTTACCAAGATGCTGATAAGGCCTTTTCCTGAGCAGGGCCATGACTTCTGTCTGGCTCCCTAAATGTGTGTGATGGAGGAGTCTGCAAAGGACTGCAGTGCTGCCCTGCTGCACCCTCACTCACCCATGGGAATGGAAGGAGACTGCTGGCACTCCCAGTAAATCTTCATCTCCTTCAACTTTGTGATTAGCCTTGCAAATTAATTAATACAGAGAATTTGTGACCCTTAAAAATGTCTTTTAAAATTAATCTTTGTAAATTTTTGAGTTTTCTTTCAAGAATGGCTGTGAACTTCAATGTTTGGAAGCATCTTTTCATGACAATTTGAGAATTGTTTTTTGGAATTTTTTTATAATCTCATTAAGTTATTTAGATTTATTAAAAATGCAGTCATTTAAACAGGAAGCAAAGCAATACAATAGGTGATTATAAACCGCAGATCACAAGTATATGCATTTATGATTTGAGTAAATACTACAGGGTACAAACTCAAAAACAAGTACCTAATTTGTGAATAAACAAGATATTTGTAAAAGTAAATGTACGTTTACTGCAAGTAGGTAAAAAGGTCTAAATATAGTTACGTGGTTTTTTTCTGTCATTACATATATTTGGATCAAATTTTATCAACTTACTATACCTGGAATTGTTAACAGCTGCTGGTTTGGATTCTCCTTGATGAGCTGAAAAGAGCAAAATTCAGTGGAGAGTTCTATCCATTTCTAACATGGTGCATGATTGAAAAGCGATTTAGCTTTCCAGAGCAGCTGGTGAAGACAAATTCTGTTCCTCACGAAATCTGTGCTGGCACTGATACATTCATGCGCGTCGCAGTAAACCACCAGTGCAGAGGTGGCTGTGATACAGACTTTGGAAAGGTTGTGAAGAAAATATTAGTAGGAAATACCAGCCTGCAGCTCTAGAAGGGATGTGTGAATTTCCTCAAAGCTGCTCTGTGCATTTGCTGTTAGTGGAATCTTCAGGAGATGAGCCTTTTCATATTGTTTCAGACCAGGAACCACTTGGTCAGGAATTCTGCCTCCAGCTCTGACTGAAACCTGGTGTGGCACAGCAGAAATTTCGACGGTGATGTTTCAAACTGCAAAGAAGAATCACAATGCCCCTCAGTCACATTTTGTAGTGCTGTGGGGGGGAGGTGACAGAGGATATTTCCTCTCTGATCTCACTGGGAGTCACTCAGTGCATGCATTCAGCAGACAGCTCCCCTGTAAAGCTGCCTTCAGCTCACAGAGCTGTGTCAGGTGGCAGGTGAAACCCTTTAACTGAAAACACGTGGTCTAAGTACTGAATAATATCACCTGAAAATGAATAATGTAGCCTGAATATTTTAATAAGCCTTGACAGTAGGAGAGAGTGGGTGTGCAGTGAGATAGCTGGCCCTATGCAGCCAGGCAAGTGCAATTTTCTGAGTCATTTGGCAAGTCAGTCCTGACCGCTTCCATAGTTCTGCCATTTTGGGCTTAATGAGTTTTTGCTGTCCATGCCAATGTGTTTGGATTCATGGGTTCATGCCTGTTGTAACTGGAGTCATTCAAGTACAGTCTCAATATTCTTTTATTAATCAAGCATGCACTTCATATATGATGTGTTCCTCCCCTCCTAGGTGAATTCAAGCAGTAGCCTCATTGAAAATCTTGTTCCTGGTGCCCAGTACCAG
The DNA here is from genome assembly GCA_013397565.1 of Ptilonorhynchus violaceus. Lineage (NCBI taxonomy): Eukaryota > Metazoa > Chordata > Aves > Passeriformes > Ptilonorhynchidae > Ptilonorhynchus > Ptilonorhynchus violaceus. The sequence goes on along the minus strand of VZRJ01010912.1, from coordinate 875,943 downwards.
GTTGTGGTTTACTTACGGAAAGGACCCTTGGTTGGACCTCCTTCTGATCCTGTTACATTTTCCATTGGTAATCCCTGAACCTACCGTTTAAAATGTGTTGGTTTTTTTTTTTGGGTTTCTTTTTAAATATGCATAGTACGATCTTTAAGTCCTGTAGACCATGCCTTGATTTTATTGAGTTTAATGGTGGATCCTGATGTTCTCTGCTTTGGGGTTTTAAAACGGGAGGAAACCTCTGAGACTAATGTTTTTAAGAATGTGGTTTTATGTCCAACAGGCAGAGCTGCTGCCGCCATGCCTGTAATTTAGGATTCCACCAGGCTCATAAAGGGTCATTTAGAACAGAGTTCAGTATCTTTTAGTTTCAGTATAATTTATTTTGTTAAGGTTACCACTTAAGCAAATGTATTGAGAAGAGAGAGGGCAAAGAGAAAGACCCAGTGTAGAGAGTTACATTTGCAGAGAAATATTCAACCTGAGTCACCCAGCTTCTCCTTTTGGCAAATAGTCTGCTCAGTGAGAGAGCAGGTGGCTGTGGCTGAAAGTTAGAGATCTTCAGTATTTTTAATGCTGCTTCCTCTCTGATGTAGGGAAGAAAGTGAAACAGAAAAAAATGTTAACTTTTTAAGAGTTTAATCCTTAAATAAAGACAAATATATGTGCTAGTGAATATGGTGAGAGACTTTTCATTCTAGGCAATCTCCTTATATATTTTCATAAATTGAATTCAAATTTGAAAAGTATGGTAAATTTCAGTGAAAGACAAAATAGGAAATATATAATACTTTGTTATTAAAATTTGTATAATTGGGACGTGTTTACAAATGTTTTTGATTTTGTTTCTCACTGTAATTGAAGAAAACTGAAAAGTTCTACTTTGATTTGAGAAAGTAAAATCATGTATACCCAAAGTAAATAAGTTCCTTCATTTTCTCCACTTTTGTATGACCTTACAACCATAAAAGTTTCTTACAAAACTCAAAATGGCAATCAGTTTCTAAAGTGAACATCTCATAGGTTTCTTATAATGAAGGGACTGTTTTTATGCAGTAAAACAACAGTTGTATGAGTTTTCATTTCATATCAGGCTATTGAATTTGATACTAAAATAATAGAACCACAAAACAAATTGTGCTGTGAGCTTATCAGTGGTGGCTAATGACGAATGAAACTCAAATAAAATAAAATGCACTTTAAAAAGTATTCAGTTCTCCCCATGTTTATCCTAAGGCCCACTTTCACAGGGGGAGTATTAGCAGTTTGGTGAAAGCAAAGAAAAGATGTGGTAAATGATTTATAAAGGCAAAGGCAATCATGTGCTAACATGGGGTGAAGTAATCTGGGTGCTGGTCTCAGTTCTGACCCGATAAGCAATAGCTGTGGCTCTGCAACCCTTGCAAATGTTAGCAAAGTACTTATTTAAGTAGCCTCAGTGAAGTCATGAAGAATAATTGCCTTCCAGACCGTGCAGGTTGCAGAAGTTGACCCTTATGTGACATTCTTCAAATCACTTGACTCCTCTTTCTCAGTGTCACCATCTGTGAGGCAAGAATAGCAACACATGACAGAACCTTTAGGTTCCTCCAGGGAAGGAGGGCTAGAGATAAAAACTTTTCTTTTTTCCGGTGCTCTGGCTTTTGATGCTTTTGTTTTTGAGCATGTTGAAATATCTCCTAAGCATCCTGATTTTCAAAGCGGAATGGAACCTTCAGTTTATGGAAAAGCAAGCCCTGTACTTTATCTCAAGGCTAAGCAGCCAAAACCAAGTGGTCTGTAGCCATTTCTGAAAAAGTAGTCTTAAACTGGAGAACAAATGCTTGAAAAATGTATTCAACTGCTTGTGACCAGAAAGCTCTTGGTAGTGAAAGTAGTGAAAAAACCAGAAATAGGTAGAACTTGATTAAGGAAAGGTATAATTTTAAAATAAAGTGCAGCTGATAACACACACACGTTCCTAACCATAATTTCTTGTTTATAGTGCCCACTGGAATAAAGGATCTGACACTTTACCCTTTGGGTCCTACTGCTGTGGTTCTGAGCTGGAACAGACCTTTCCTCGGGGTGTTCAGGAAATATGTTGTAGAAATGTTTTACTTCAACCCCTCGACGATGACCTCTGAGTGGACAACCTACTACGAGATAGCAGCCACCGTCTCCTTGACTGCCTCCGTGGTAAAGTGACCACTCCTGATTATTGTTTTCCCGTGCCTGTGTGGCCCTGGCACCTTGGGACACTTCTCTGCCCAGCCTTTTCCCCTTGAATATGCATATGTGCCTTTAAGCCTGGCACTTTTTTCCCAAGAAGAGCAGAGAAAATGGCCAGGGTGCTAGAGGCGTTTTCTGTTCTAAAGTAAGGCAATGCCAGCTGAACCATGTGAAATTTTAAGCAGAGCAATGAGACAGGAGATGAGCCTCTCTTTTTGTTGTTCAGCAAGTCCAGAGGCAGCTTTCAGTTTGTGGGTCAGTTTGTCAGTCAAGGCTTCAAAAGTTCCATCATCTCCTGAGGGGGTGTAGTGTAAAGCCTTATCTACATAATTAATATTGATAATATGGATTGGGGGATTGCAGGCTAGTCTTGCAGTGTGCCATCTGGAAGGCTTAGCTGTGGAGAGGTTTTTGTGAAAACAGCCTTTGTGTTTCTGAAGCTGCAAAGCCTTGTGTCAGGGTTTTAACTAGGTGGGCACTGGGCTCTGTAAGAACACACATCCACGTATACTCACAGGCATCTGTGCAGAGATAAAGTGAAATTTTCCTCCTCTTTTCCATTATTTCCTAGAGAAAGTGAACAGATTTTATTCTGGCTTCGCTGCAGTGTGAGACAGAAAGCAATTCTGGCTGAAATTAGTTGTTCAGAAAGTTATGAGTATGCAAAAAGAGATAGCAATAACTTTTGCTGCTGGTGAGAGGCACAGTGATTTACTGTAATTGATTTGCATAATACCATTTGTGGAGTCATTTTGGCTACAGCAGCTTTACTGTAATTGGGTACTTGACTGTAAATCTAGCACGTAAACCTCCAGGGAAATTAAAAACAAAAATAACTTAGCAAACTAGTAATTAATATCTTGTAATCATGACTCAGCACAAATAGATTAATAGCTGAGTGATCTAAGTCATCCAAGAAGCAAAGCTATCACCCAGAGTTAATGTGGTTCATTAGAAAAGATGATGTTGTCCCTTACTGCTGCAAATCCTGCTCGAGGAAGCCGAGCTGTAATTCCTTTGTCTGGATTTCAGTCTGAGGTGCAGCAGTGCTGTATTGTGAGCATTTATTGAAGAGTAATTTTAAAGAGTAAGCCTGAATTAGGAAAAGAGTGTTTCCCTGTTCCTCTCTTACGGCGTTTAATGTACAGGTAGGTACTGGTGAACTTTTGTTTGGGTTTTCTAGTGGTGCTCCAAAATCCCACAACTTCCCCTATGATCTGCTGTCATCTCTGAGTGATATATTCTGGAGCAACAGTGAGAAGGCAGGTGAATCAAAAATCAAGGTATCCAACAGCTTGAAATAATGAAATATTATTTCCTGAAGGGTTAACATTTGATTAGAACTTTTGGAACTGAATTTGTCTTTTCACTCGGTTAAGTTGCTTCATTCATTTTGTGCTCTGCAACTTATTTTAAAATTGTCAAGGCAATGTTGATCTTTCCAGTATTACACCAGGGGCATGTCAGAAGAAGTCCAAACATCTTCAAGGTTTTGGTGTCAATTTGGATGAAACTTCTTCCAAAAATCTTAAAAAGAATAGATCACACCCCCATATGTGCATTGCTGGGAAAAGAAAAGGCCACTGCAAACAAGAGAGATCTGTAAAAACAGCAATTTCTACTTTGTTGAAGATGTTCATTATGTTCATTATTTTCAATTTGTTTTAATTTTGAATTTTAAAACTATCATGAGGCTTTTTGTTTAAACATAAATAACTTAAGTGTTCTATGCTGTCAATGGAAGTATTTGAATTTTAATTTAAATATTACATGCATTATTATAATATAAAACATATTGCTTTTTATACTTCATTTATATCTCATTTATATTTACGTATATAATTTATGTCTCATAAGTCATTTATGTTTCATTCATATTCCATTTATAACAAATGATAGTAGAAAGTGAAATACACTTTGAAAATTGGAAAAAATACATCTTTTAAAGTGATAATATCTGAAACAAAAACATGGCTTCTAATTTATCCTCAAACCCTATTTAATCAAATTAGAAACACCTACATTTTCCAGTTAAATATTTTGCCTTCATCACGTCGGAATTGTGATGGAAGATGGCTCCGTGTGAATTGTTCTTGCTGCCCTGGAAATCCATGAGAGATTCCCGTGGCGGGAAGGCCCTGGGAGCAGGTGTGTGTGGATGAGCAGCACAGCCATCACAACTGAGCTTGCTTGCCCTGCACAGAGTTCTGAATAAATTGAAAGGCCAAATTTTAGAGATTTCCACTGGAGTATGAAATGGGAGCCCAGTTAAATGAGCATGGACACAGATTTATAAATATTGCTGTGTTTCAGAAGTCATGCCTGAGGCTGGCGAGTTCTCTCCTGAGCTGCTCTTTGTCTTTTGTCCCTTTGCAGAGAATAGCCAACCTGCTGCCTGCTTGGTATTACAATTTCCGAGTCACCATGGTGACCTGGGGGGACCCAGAGCTGAGTTGCTGTGACAGCTCCACCATCAGCTTCATAACAGGTGAGCAGCCACCTGAAAAAACTGTGGGAATGCTCTTAGAGGCAGAACCACTGAGAAAGTCTGACTTGGCTGTTGTGTTTCACCTACAGATAGTTGCAAGTGAGGGTATTTATCAGCTAAATGGGAGGCTTTTTGGTTTTGTTTTTGGTATTTGTGGTTTTTATTACTTTATTTTTAAGAAAGGCTCTGAGGACTGCTTTAAATGAACACATATATAAAATTTTCCAGTGGCAAGCACAGTGCTTGATTGCATTGTTCCAGTCCTCCATGAGCTGAATGCATGGCTTCAGTGAGGGCCAGTGGTCCTGCTCAACTTTTACCACGTGTTTGAAACATGGAGAAGTTAATAAGTAAATAAGCAAACCTGAATTCTTAGGTTTCTTAATATTATTAAATACTTTTCTGTTTATTTGCAATATTTCCAAATGTTTTTTCTTCCTTCATAATGCCCCAGCTGCTCTCTCCAAAGCAGACTCTAGCCTAGTTCCAGATTTTCTGTTTGGTGGGAAGCTGAGAATGCACCTGGAAAAGTGACTGAACAAGACCCATTTGCAAGGATCATAATTCCAGTGCCTGACAGAGCCACGACAGGAAGGTTATCAGCAGGTGAAGTTCTAGCTCCACTCAAGGGAACAGGAACTCTCCCATGCTGAGATATCTGATCCCAGGCCACGCTGCTGACAGCTTCTGGCACTTTTCCAGTGTATCAGGAACTCCTAATACCCACCTGAGCCTCATGAGGGGTCTCCAGGGATATCCGTTGTCCTTTGGCATCAATCAGCTTTTCTGTAGCACTGTATGGAAGCAATTTTCCAGCTGGTTGGTTGCTGTATGAAGGAAGAAATGTCTTTTCCAACTGATTTGGGTACCAGGTTCAACATTTTAGAGTGGAAACATTCCAGTGGGACGCTCACTTCACTGTTGTGTTTCCAGAAACCTGCAGCAGAAATGAAGGAGATTAAGGTTCTTCTAAAATGTAATCTGTCATCAGTATCAGTCTGGATCTCTGTGTGATGACAGTAAAGACTGCTACTGCTGTTAAATGAAAAATGGATCAACTTCTTAACTAGCAGATGTAGACAAAATCAGAAATGGATGAATCTCTTAATGTCATCCATTTATGAGTGGCAAAACCTCTCTTAGAAAAGGTCATCTGGTCTTTAGTGAAAATATCCAACTGGAAAGTTGTCTCAATGGATAATTTTTCTTATTATCAAAGGTTTACACTCTGTGTTTCTGATCTGCATTTTTCTGCTTTTAATATCCAGTCCAAAATTCTTGTTGCACTTTTATCTTACTGATTGAAGAGACACAAAGCTTTTTTGTTCCCCCTCTCTGTGCAGAATTTAGTTTGTTTTTTTCTGTTAATAAGTTGCTCCCACAGAACTTTTCAGGTGCTCTCACTTCTAGGTGTTTTCTCATGTTACTTTTTTTCCCCACTCTGCCTCTCTAATTTTACTGTCTTTACTAAAGTACATAAAAACTGAAAGTGTAATACCAGCCTGCTGAATACTCCTATAGAGGCAAAATCAGCTCCCTATTCAAAGCTCTCCTGTGTGTGCATCTAGATGATTGCGTTTGCTGCAGCATCACACTGGAGGTCTGTGTTGATTTACTTCTGTTTTATGGCTTCTAACAGAATTTATCATTTAGAAAGTGATAGACTCAGCTTTGCACCTGGCACTGTGAAATGCATTTTGTTTGAGCAGGCCCAGCACAGGGGGCAATGATTTGAAGCACAGCCCTGTCCAAATCCTGCACTCCTCTGCCAGTTGCCACGGGAGTTGCATGGTTCATCAGCACTGCTTTTACTCTCGGAGTATTGATGAAAATGCTGAATATCAATGAGCTGTTAAAATCACACTGTGATTTTAAGCGAAGAGTCCTAACAAAGAAAGCTGATTTGGTCAAATTGCAAGCACTTACCCATAGATGGTCACCACTGAATGTGAGCATTAAATGCTCTCCTGTCCTCTGATTGCCTTATTACTTCCAATCTCTTCAGCTTTGCCCAGGGACTGCAGTCAGGCTAGCTTGTGAGAAAGTGGCTTGCCAATTTGTCATGTCTGCAGGTTTGAAATGTTTGTCCCCTGCAGGTGCTGCCTTTTCGCTGTTTCAAGTTACCAGGGGACTGAGAGTTCTTTCTCGCCCCTCTTTCTTCCCGGAGAGGAAGCAGATGGTTTTACGGAGCACTCAGTCCCTTTCTGCATTATTTTGAACAATTCCACTTGCCCTGCACAGGTTGCCAGGAATTTAAACAAAACAAAAAGAAAACCCACCAAAAAGCCCTAAATTTTAAAATAGTGGATTGGAGCTTTTGTAGCCTTGACAGTACACCATCTGTCAGTTCTTCTGTGTGTAACTGGGGAGCCAACCCCTACACCTGGAGCATAAGCTTGAGTTTTAAAAACAGAGTAGGAGGATCATCTGGGAGTTTTGAGAGTGCACCTTGCAGCAAGCTCAGAGCAGACAAACCATTCTCCTCCCACTGCTCCTGTGGAGTCTGTGGTGAGGCTGAGGCTTCACTGAACTGCAGGACTTGGAGTGATGAGATGCAGCTCTCTCCCACAGCAACTGGTTAGATGTGCCCAGGAGCGTGAGGGAGATTTGGGGGATCCAAGAGGCTTAGCAAGAGCAGAATTTGTTCTCTCAGGCTCCAGCAGCAGCAGTTGCACGCTGTTGTATTCGCTCAGGGAGAGATTGTGGCGCTACCAGTGTTGCTGTGGTGACTAATGAGTTTTTAATGCCACCTGCTGTAAACAGCTGGATTTAAAACAATCATAAGCAAGGGCTCTTTAGGACCACCAACGTTTTCTTTTTACAATGAGAATGCTTTTATCTTTGGAGAAGCAAAAGGAGTGAGAAAGTCTCATCTGGCATCTCCTGGACATTCACTGTCATGAAAGCATGCCATAAATAATAAGGTACAGGGGGAAATTATTATTCATGTATAACATTCATATCATTCGTGGTCTTAAATTGTAAGGAATATACAATCCATGTGCAGGGATGGACTGGAAACTCTACAAATTAAAAGAAACATTGCTTTAAATATTTTGTACTAAATCAGGTTGCTTCCCCCCAATGGCATAAAAGGGCATTTTCAAGATTAATTTGGGAGAACAGTCCTGCTGAGTGTTTCTAAAAGGCTCTAAATTGTCCGTGCATTGCATTTGCTGCCTTCCTCAGCGATTACTTCAGTAAATCTATTCTCCAAGAAATGCCTCAATGCCGAAGTCGTGGAAGCCTTCGTGAAAGCAGCAGTGACATCTTGTGGCCCCTTCAAACAGACTCCGAGGCTGTCCTGCATTCCCTGTCACCCAGAGCTGTGCTGGCATCCAGGGCTCTGCTCCTGGGGAGGGTCCCCTCTCCAGGCAGCTGCAGCTGACCTGCCTTGGCAGGAGCACACTGGACACAACAGGGCTTGTGCAGAGGCAGCTCCATCAGTTCGTGCCATTTTCCCTAATGTGCTCCTCAAGGATCTGCCAAGCACAAAGATCCATACATTTCCCCATTTTATCCCACTCCTATCGCTTTGAGAGGGAGGTGAAATCTTTGCTAGTGTCTGACTTTCACTTTTGGGTGTCCAGTCGGTATTAACTCCTCACTGGAGACCTGCACCTTCAAATAAGGCAATCAAGGTGAGCTGAACAACTATGTCCCCTCTGCAGTTGATGGACAGGCACCTCCAGGAGGTAATTCTCATCTTAAATACCTATTTTAGGAGGAGATGAGGTATTCTGGAGGTTGCTATCTTTCTGCAGGTCACAGCTGGTGAGAGCCCAAACTAGGGAAGGTGTCTGAGTCACAATCCCTGGAGGTGTCTGAAAAACATGTGGATGTGGTGCTTAGAGACATGTTTTGGTGGTGGACATGGCAGTACTGGATTAACAATTAGTCTCAGTCTTAAAGGTTTTTTCCAAACTGAGTGATCCTGTGGTACTTGGGCTGCCCAGGGAGCCAAGGACTTGCTGGCAGCTCCAGCACAATAAAAGGCCCTCCAACAGGCTGAAGGGGCTGTGGTGAGGTCCTTTCTTCTTCCCTTCCACCTGGGAACAAAGGTGGTCATAACTTCTCATGCAAAAAGTTGTTCTTTGCGAAGCAAGTTTTGGACTTTTCTTCCTAGAAAGATGCAAACTCTGTGCAAATATGTTTTTTTCCTGTCAAAATTTCTCAGTGTAACAATTTATTATTTCTTTTCAGTACAATAACAGTGAAGCAATATCTGAGCCTTTTAACTTAAATTTGAATTCCATTTATAAGTGTTGACTCAAAAAATTATTTGTATCTGCCGTGATTTTTTTAAAGCGGAAAGATTGCACAAAGAAGTGTATTTTTCTTCTGATTATCTCCCGGGTTAAAAGCTGGTTTTCATCTTTCAGCTAGCCACTCAGATGCAGTAGCTTTTAATAATATTTTCCTGCCAGCTTTGTGATATTCTCTTCATGACAGTATCCTTTGGCAGAAGTTTATTACTGGATTTGCTGATCAGCTGCACTAGACCCTGTCTGTAACACACTTGCCTTCTTCCTCCAGCACCAGTGGCACCCAAAATTACCTCCATAGAATATTACAACCACCTTTTGTACGTCACCTGGACCTATGGAGGGGATGGTCCTGACCTTTCACATTCCAGGATGCTGCATTGGATGGTCGTGGCAGAAGGAAAGAAAAAAATCAAGAAGAGCGTAAGTATGAGTGGGGAAGATGTTGTTCATTTCTCTGGGCTTTTTTTTTTTTTGTGGATTTCTGTTTGTTTGTTTTGTTTTTCTGAGTTGATAACTTTGTATTACAATGTTTCAGCAAGTTTGGTAAAAGCCTGATCAATTAAAGTTATTTCACACATGCTCTACCAAAGACTCAAGCTCTCAAAACTGCCAGTGGACAGTGTTTGTGTGGTGTTCCAGTGCAAGTGTTGATAATTTAGATAATTTAAAAACAGAGTATAAACTGAGCTGCAGACAGTAAAACATAAAGAGTATTCTTATATGCAGATATGGTATTTTCCATTTTTATTTATTTTTTAACAAACAGAGTAAACTACTGGCTGAATTTTTTTAGTTCATTCAAGCAAGGTACTGTCACTTCCCATTTTCTGACTTCATTTAAAAAAAGCCAACCTCATAAATTATGTGTTTTTTATTTTATGTTTGAATACAACTTCCACCAACTGATGGGATGAGGTTTTCACCCAGAATGTGTGCTCTTACAAAACTTGCTAGATGCTAAGGTGCATTCTTGGTACATTCTTGTAAACATTCTGAAAAGTCACTTAGAAAAAAGAAATCTGGGAGTTCCAGTTATGGATATTTTCGGCAAAAGCACAAATTCATCAGCAATTTTCATTTGGGTTTATATGGAGCATCCTAACTTTCATTAGATTCCTTGTGGCTGCAAGGGTGCATCCATCTGGAGCTTGTTGCAGTATGAATCTAATACATGATTAGGAGAACTGATGACCTTTCTGAACAGCAAGAACTTTCAGTATTTGGATTCTTATTTCAAGCAAGGAAGAAAACTATATTTTAATTTTTTTTTCCCTACCAAAAAGATATTCTAACAATTGAATTTCAAACAAATTGCGCAATGGTATCCCTCTCTACTCTTCCTTCCAAAAGTCATGTTCTCTATAAGGTTACTATTCTTTCACTAAAAATCTGATTTCTCTGCCATTCAATTTTGCTGATCATGAAAATCGTAGACTTAAATAAATGTAAAATAAACATTTAATATGAAATTAAATAAAAAATAAAATTGAATATATAATTTCAGATTAAACAAAATATTAAAAATAGAGGGCATCTACAGTTTAGTAAATCTGCAAATAAAACTTTAAAGCTTTGGGGATGTCTTTACAAATGTTTGTCTTTATATTCTTTCTAAAACAAGGGAACCTAGAGAGTATTCTTTAGGAAAATGCTGCAACAACCTATTTATAGCTTTTATAATTCTGTTTATATGGATAAATATGGGTACATGTTTGTAGGCATCAGGGTGTACCTATCCTTCTAAGCTTTGCTAGTCACTTTCAGAAATTGTTTCCTTTAAAAATTATATTGTATTGTAATCTCACAATATGATGTATTAAGATTGTTATGCTTGTTCTTCTTGTGGGAGTATTGAAATAAGTAGGTAACACTGACAGATAATGTTGACTTTTTCTTCCTGCTCCTTGTGTATTTCCCAAGATTCCACAGAAGATGTTCAATTTTTAGAGAAGTGATGAAAATTATGTGCAAATTCGTATTAGTCTTTATTCAGAACTGTCAGTTTCTCTTGCATCTGAAAGCTTCAGCCTGAAAATTAAGTGACTATAAAAACCAGCATGAAATTCCTGAATGTTACCTTTATAGACAGTCTACAAGTGCTCTGAAAACAGTGTGTTCCGAGTTCTGCATCCTTCTCCGTGACTCTGGAAGACTGGGGAGATTGCCCCTAAAATAACAGGAACAATTTGTTCTCAGTCTTTTGAGGCTCAGCTCAGTTTTGGTTCACATCTGATTTCAAACTTGCAGATGACTGAAGTGAGTCCATGAGATCCATTGCCAAGTCAACAGGTCTCCAGTAGGTGTTAGACTTGCCCAGATGGGTTTAATTTTCGGGTTCATGGGATGTATAAAGCCTTGCCTACACATGGCTCGTGTGCTCTTCTTACAGGTGTCTGACCTGATGTAAATTCCTCTAAAATTGCAACAGACTCAAGTCCATGGCTGGTTTAGCATTTTGCACAACTTGAAAACTCCAGATGCACGAGTGCTGTCAGTCAGTGGTGTGAAGGAGGTTTCCTTTCTTCCTTGACTTTTCCCTGGCCACATAGAAGGTGCAGCCTAAAATTGCATCGTGCTGTTCTGCCAAGCATTAATGCTTTCAGAGTTGGCATCAGTGGGAACTGGTTGATGTGACAAGCCTGGAGCATGCAGAAGACATCTGCTGTGATGCACAGAACTTCCTTTGTGGTGTTTTAAGTGTTTTAAGGTTAATCTCACGAGGCAGTTGTGGGATTTGCATCATATTCAAGCTGTTGTCTCTTGGTGGTTTAGGTGACACGCAATGTGATGACTGCAGTGCTGAGCCTGCCTCCGGGGGACATCTACAACCTGTCAGTGACTGCTTGTACTGAGAGAGGCAGCAATACTTCCGTGCCCCAGCTTGTGAAATTGGGTAAGAAGCGCTTGTTCGTAAATTATTAACTCACTCCACTCATTTGGCTGTGAAGTAACTCTGTCAGCAGATGCAGCACCTTCCTCATTTCAGAGTTATGTACCTGTGACCCCATTTCTGTTGCAAAGCTGTAATTTTCACCTCACCTTGCTGTGAAGATTGTCTAATTCCTGTGTGTGAAGCTACTCTCTTAAAATGGTTTTGCTCAAGAGGAGCAAGAGTGGCAAAATTTGACTGTAAGTGGGAGAGTGGAAATCACTTAGTGCCTTGCTGAAAGAAGAACTCAGTTTCATAGTTGCTTCCCTAAGGTCTTGAACACATGTAGGTTTTGGGAATGGCAACTTAGGCTTCACAGATGAACTTTTTGATAAAAAGCAGATCCTTCCTTGTTTCTGACAAGCCTGTGTCTGGGTCTCTCTGCCACCTGGTCTGCTGTCTCCCCTCCTCTCTCCCTGGACACCTGCAAAGCTTTTCAACACCAAAAACTTACCCTTAAATACAAATCAATGACAGCATTCTTTATAAACACTGAGATTCATGAACGGGAAACCCAGCTTCATTTTAAGAAAAATACCTGCAGTCTACTCAAGGAAACAGAAGAAGACTTGAGAACTTGATCCTTTAGATAAAACTTTAAGATCTGACTTTCTGCCTAACACATTCCTTTACCTCGGGGGAAGACTGGACACTGCTCCATTGTACTTAGGAGTTTTTAGTTCTCTTTTGAATGTATGTAAAGTTGTTGGGCCCTAGGTACTTTAAACTGTGATGTTTCCAAGTGTGCCAAACTGCTTTTACAGGCGTTAACTCCACTGAGAAGGTGGGTAAGGCAGAGTTTGTAATTTCAAACTGGATTATCTTCTCTACGTGAATAATAATCCTTCCGTGAGTCACTGTGAGAGAAGTGATTTTAAAGGACTCCATAATTTCTAATTGGATTAGAAGTCTTGAAGCAACCATTGTCCATTTATGTTTCTCAAAACTCTTACTCATATCTCTTAAACAGTGCTGGGGCAAACAGTACAGACACAACAATCTGAAGTTCTTCCAGGTCTTTTTACCAAAGGCAGTATTTGAAAGATGTAGACAAATTCCATGAATTTTCTCTTCCCTGTGCACATCATGTCCACTGTTTTCCCATCCCTCTGTGCACAGTTACATGTGTGTATTTGTTTCCATGACTGAGTGGGTGGATATGTGAGGGTGAGTACAACCCCCTGCTACCATTGTCCATATATTTTAGGGTGGTATTTCGAAATATCAGCTAGCTTTATCTTTCAGACAGATCCACAAATATTACTCATATTGTACACCCTGCAGCGTAATTGTATCTTCCTGTTCTTTCTTTATGGACAGGCACTTTTATTGAACTGGGATGGTTTTCTTGTCATTCACTGACAACAAAGAGAAGGTGGAATGAATTCTGTTTGAATAGATCCCTTCTAGACTTCTGGGTGTGGGTTTTTTTATTGGGTTGAGTTTGATTTTCTCTTTTCCTTTATGATGTTTGAATTTTAAATAGACAAAAGTAAGGATATTTTGCCAGAGGTTTTCCTCCTCTCTGTTCCTGAGGGGAGCAATGGGAGTTGTAATTAGCAGTAGTGGAAACTGACTCCAAGTGATAGACGACTCAGCACTTGGCAGTCACTTAAGCATTCCTGCCAAATGTTCTTCCCTCCATGATGTTTGCTTCATCCTGGCAACTTTCCACTTGCACAAAAATCAAGCCATTTGCTGGAGGCAAAAGGAGGATTTGCTTGGGATGCTGCCCAAATGCAAAACTCATATTTTAATTGAGGCCACTTTTTTACCTGGAGCGAGGGATGGAATGTGTTTCTGAATCCAAGAGCAGATACGGAGGTGTAATTATGGGAGAGGGACACTCTCCTGTGCAGTGCTGGGACAATGTGTGCACTGCAATCCCCGTGACACACGTGGATGTGCCTCAGTCCCTGCCCAACTCGTTCCATAATGCCAATATAGTTTGGGCAGCTTCCAACCCTAGAACACAGATCTGATTGTTTCAGGAGCAGATACATCTCCAAAATGTCTATAACTACTTGAGCAAGTCCCTTGTGCCAAGGTTCCCGTGACCACATCTCACAGAATGAGAATAACAAATTATTTGTGAAAGAAAAAAAAAAAAATATGTTCTTGTGCATCACCCATTGTATGCAGTGTGTCAGAATCCTGGAATTGGGTCATTGTTTGAGAATGACAGCTTTAATTAAGCATCTATAGATACAGAAATCTGAAAACTCTGCAGAACAGCTCTGAAAGGTACAACCCAAACTTTGCACTCTCTGAAGGCACAGATCCAATGGCCCTTAAATGTTGCCTGGGCTAAAAGAAAAAAAAAATACTAGAAGTGTTGTAAAACTGGTAATTGACTAATATTTCCTCTGCTGTAATTAAATGAACCCAGACAGCTTTCAGTTATGGGAAGGTGCTGCTTTATAATCTCCTGGGCAGGCCTTGTGAAGAAAAGCTTTCTCAGGCCAAATGTGTTGCTAACAGGTGGACAGTCATCTTCTCTGATAGAGTTTCTGCTAGCATTGTTCTATTAATAGAATCCACTGATCATCCTCAAACAAGGGCTCTGCTGAAAAGGGAAGTGAAGTAATTATCCATCTGTCCAAATAGAGAACGGTTTAAATAGAGAAGAAAAACCAACACGCTTCATCATCTTCCCGTTTTACAGCGGTAGTTTATCATCACGAGAGGGTTTACGTTGGCAGACTTTATCTGAAGGAAATAAAAGATAGAAGACCATCAGGCATTGCTTTCAATTTTTTAATTTTTCCCTGTTGTCTGGAAAGGTAAAGATAAGCTTAATAAAAGGAGATATTTTTTCCTCTTACACCAGAACCAGCCCCTCCAAAATCACTGTTTGCTGTCAACAAGACTCAGACCTCCGTGACACTGCTGTGGGTGGAAGAAGGAGTGGCTGATTTCTTTGAAGTCTACTGCCAGCAGGCTGGGTCTGGTCAGGAGACAAAAGTCCAGGTATGTGTCCCTTCTTTGGTGCCTGCTCTTCATCTCTGAACCTGAGACTGGTCCTTGCATCTCTCTGGTTTGGTGCCTGCTCCTTGGCATGTGCATGTAAAACCCAGTGGCATTTTATACCAAAAGGGATGAGGTGGTTCAGAATGAAACTTTGAAAAGGTAAACTGCTAAAGTATGTCAAGTACTAAAGCATGTCATTGTGTTGCAAAATTAAGAGTGACTTCTGTCTTACTGGTGAGATTATAACTAGTTGGGCAGAAACTCTGCACATCCAGCAGTTTCAGTGTTTGGCCATGCATGGAAATGTCTCTAATAAACCATTCCAAACCTAAAAGGCCACAAAACTGAGGGAATGTCAATGAGCAAGAAGGGAAAAAATGGTCAGCTAGCTTAGTAAGGAACAGGGAAAATAGATATATTTAGATGCCATGAGATCTTTTATGCAGCATCTAATTATTTCTGGCATACTTTATTCTTGGTTTTGAGCACTGTTAACTGAAGTTCAGTAGGAGCTTCATTGCTATTCAAAGAGCACCTTTATGCTGCAAATGTGGCTGCTCTTCATACAGTTTGTCTCAGGGTATTTTCTTCAAGACCCACCTTTGGAGCCTCACAAATGAACCTGCTTTTCTCTCTGTCCAGTCAGGTACCTGTGCTCAAGAGGCCACCTGAATGTAGGGGTGTTTAAATTGGTAATGCTCTTCGGTGAAAAATAGAGAGCAGTAGTAGTTTTAATTCACTGACATTCAGTGCTGTGCCACATGTGAGGTTTACTCTGTGCTTTAGCTGATGGTGTAATGAATCACTCTGATTACGTGCCACAAAGCATCATCTTCCCATGTGGACTGTGACACATAATGGGGAATCATTCAGGAAGTGAAAAATTGCCTTCTTAAACCACTGATTATCACAAAAGACTTGCACGCTCTTTAATCCTATGGAAGATCAATCTGAATTATTTAATATTCTATTTAAATTGAGAAAGACACTGACTAAAGGGAAAAAAAAGTGTTTTAATGCACTTTAATCTTTTGGATGGTTTGGATTCCACATCTAGATTCCTGCTTTTTCACACTGATTACTAAAGTTGGTGAAGTCATTACCATCACTTACCAAAGATTCAAAATAGTGATGAGATCAGGCAAGGAAAGTACCACAGGATTTGCAACTTCAGTCCGGAGCAGATCTGTTTTAAGAATATCAGGAAAAATGGCTTCATTTGGCAGATGCTTCAGTGGGTGTCTCATTTGTTGACGTGAACATCTGGCACTGGGTAATGCGCAGAGATTGTCAGCTCACGCCTCATTAGATTCATCACTCTCTTTTCTGTCTTTGAAAAAACAGGGAAGGGCTCCTTTTTTGAACTTTTTGAAAGGGATGCTTTCCAAGTAGACTGGTGAAAATTCTTTGTGATTTTCCATGCTAATTACACGAACATTCTTGTCCCTTTCCTCTGTCTTTAAATCAGCAAAATGAAAAGCAGCAGCTTTCCGGTTTTGAACATCTTGGATTTTAGTTGGCTAATTTAAATTTCCCAGAGGGGGAAAATGGAAACATCCAACCAAGTCCAGTTGCCAAAATGTGGCCCTTCCTTTCAGCTCAGGCAGTAAAAGTCTCCTCCCTACACTCATGTTCAGGTGATTTCATCTGCATAATGCACCTCAGAATTGCTCTGCCACAGGAGCCCTTGTGAGCCCAGAGTCAGACCATGACAGACAACAGGCTCCTGCAAATACCTAGGGCTTGGGCCTTGTTACAGCGTCTTGCACTCCCCATCTGGAGTGAGTTCATTCATAAAACTCCTCTTTCTTTCACTTCTAAACCACTGGCTCATTGTCCCTATTTTATGCAACTGCAGCCCAGCCTTGGTTCTTCTGGACAGTACAGAAAATTGAGGACCTTAAGGTGCTCTATTTTTAAGTCAATGTATGCGTTTTTCTTGTTGTGTTTGGGGTTTTTGTTGCTGTATCAGCATTTAAAATCCACAAAAGTGTTTGCAAGGGTCATGGTAATTAACACTTTGTATCAATATGTTGAGTAGAGTTTCTACTAGCTAGAAAAACTGAGGTATATGATGTTTGATCATAGTTACTACCAAAAGGTTTGCTCCAGTATTGTTTTTCACCTTGGCCACTCTAAAAGGTCTCACAGGTCTTCACATCCAGAGGAGCTGCCTCAGAGGCAGAGATGATGTACATTCATACCAGAGTTGTGGTTTCATTCATGGCAGAGAGTGTGACTGCCTTGACTGTTCTTTGATATTAAAAATATTAATATTAAAAATAACTTTGTTTTCCTCCTATCTCTGTGGCTCAGTAACCAGAGCTCATGAGCTGTGCCCACCTCTGGGGATGTCCTGGAGGTCACAGCACTTTCCCCCACCAAACGTGTGCCTGACCAACCTGCTATGAAGCACCCATCCTCCCCAAAAGGCTTTGGGGTCCCTGGGGTTCTCTGGGATGTTTTTGCTGCTGCGTTCCCCCCTGTTCCTCTCCCTTTCGTTGCCAGCCTATTTCCAGGGGCAGGCCCTGTTTACCCTTCCTGTGTTTCAAAGTGCTGATTTCTTTCTTCAGATCTGTCAAACACATGGAGCACTGATCTGTGCTCTTGCATTTATGGGAGAAACAAACTTTTTTGTGTTTTCCCCCATGTCTGCAGGAACCCGTCACCGTCTCCTCACACGTGGTGACCATTTCCAGCCTCACCCCTGCCACTTCCTACAACTGCAGCGTGACCACCTTCAGCCACAATAGCCCCAGTGTCCCCACTTTTATTGCAGTTTCCACCATGGGTAAGCAGCACTTCCCTGCTTTCTTCTTCCTCATCCAGCTACATCTGTTTCCCCTTGCTTTCTAAAGCTGCACTTTGTCACGCTGGCTCCAGGCGTTGTTTGTATCATGAAAAGGCTGCCAAATGCAGATGGGATGGGGGAAGCAGCTTTAAAAAGTCCTTAGGAAAGTTCCCACTAGGGAAAAATGTGAACTAGGGCCTCAGTTCTGTGCTGGGTTTTAGAAATCAGCGACCCAGTTTGTGGTGTTATAGACACCCTGAACATCAGGGTACTGCTTGGTGATATTTATGGAGAAAAATGTTTTCTCAGCCAAGCCCAGACAAGAGGAAAATCACATTCATAAGCTGTTATGGCTTTCTGCATTCAGCAAAGAAGTGAGAGAGAAGGGCCTCTGCAGGAGCTTGAGCAGTCACACCCAAAAGGCTCCTGATGGAGAATCCCTGGGCATGTCATGAAGATTGGCTCTACACTGACTCTGAAATAAAAATAACAGTGTTGAATTGCCCAGAGCAGTGGATTTTTTCTTTAAAATCTCCACTTCACAATGATCAGTGTCATCTCTGCCTAGTTAGGGAGTTGCATAGCTTCAGGCACTAGTCCTGTACACTCCATGCAGGAGTTCAGGGTCTGATACTAAGCTTAAAAATCAACAAATTCCTCTCTAGAAACGGTGGATGTAAAGTTATTCTGAGCACAAAAAGTAAAGATGGTTTAATATATAATGAGCAAAAAATGTATCTAATCTCATACTAGTACAGTTGATAATCATATAATATGGAACAAAAGTAAATCAAGGTTTTCTTATTGAGAGTTGATTTCAGTTCTTATTTAAAGCAGAACATTTTGTTTACATTTATTTTCCAGAGTAATTAATCAATTTCAACCCAGTATATTACAGAGCCCAAGCTTAGTATTTTGCTTCTGGGTCAGAAAAAGTATTGATTATTGTTGAAGAACAACTTCAGAGTGGAAATGTGCTTTGGAGACACAGATGATGATAAATATCTGTATTTTATATTGCCTTCACCATTTTCTCTTGTGTTATAAATGTCAGTTAAAAAGGAAAAAAAAATTATCAGGCAGAACATGGCAAAGCTTAACAAAAATGCCAGAGTGAAGTCATTTCCCCAAAGAAGTTTTCTAAGAGCAATAGCTAGTCAAAACCTCCCTTTAATCTCCAGTGGTAGATTTTTCTCTCTGTAACACTCCAGGCTCAATGGGATAAGTTTAAAAAAAATAGCATTACCAAAACTGAGGGAAAAAACAAAACAAAACTGTCAGTGCTTCTGAACTGAATAACTGAGAGTCATTTTTTTTGCACATACAGTCACTGAGATGAACCCCAATGTAGTGGTAATCTCTGTGTTAGCCATCCTAAGTATCCTCCTGATTGGACTGCTGCTGGTCACTCTTGTTGTACTCAGGAGAAAACACCTACAGATGGCCAGGTAAGTCCAGATTTATGCTGTTTGCAGAATAAAATTCAGGCACCAGCCAACACATCTTGGCAATGGTTTCTGTTGAAAACGCTTTTGTGTGTGGGTGCTGCTTCAGATGCTTGTGAACAGGATGCCTTCGTGTTCAGGAGTAGCTCTTCACCTATCTCATTTCTGATCCCATTTTGTTGTCTCATACAGATGACACTCTGGTAGGAGCAGCCCTTTTTTGGCAGAACCTTCAGCTGTCTGCATCAATCATTTATTTGTACCTGAACGTTGAAATTCGGTTGTTTCTTCTAGGTGATCTCACCTGTAGCAGTTCACTTTAATGTGGTTTATGTTGTGGCCTGTGTGAGCTATGGAAGTTTCCCCAAACCCTAGATATGTGTTTTACCTCCTGTTTTTGGAAGTGCCATGGAGTGTTTGTCCTTTTATAATCTATGTAATATATTTTATATTAATTTACTGTATGTACTATGTCAAAAAAGGAAATTATTTCATGTAAAAAACTTAAGTGAAAAATCTTTCACTTAGCAGATGCTGCATTATGTGTGTTGTGTCTTGGCTATGTATTGGGTGGAACAGATGACCACATCACACATATTTTTCAGGTTATCTCTTTCAGAAAACATTATGTGGTTTGTTCCTTTTACATGTAACCAACTCAGTGAAAACCCCAGCTAAATTAATTTGCTTTCCTATTTAATTATTGTGCAGGCAGCCCAAAGCTTTTTAATTTTCTCTTCATCACTGCTTCCAGCCACAGAAGATAAACACCCCAGAAGGAAATTTAGAAAAATAAATTCAGTAAGAAGCTGCAAGCAATTGTTTGCTTAAATCAAGGAATCAAAAATAGTCAAGCCGGTTTATAATTCATAGCTGAAAATGATGGACTGGTGATAAATTCACTGAAATGTTATTCAGGAAATTTTCTTTTCCCTACAATTATTTTCTGAACTCAAAATTACCTGTAATTATCCTGTAAAAAGGACACAATTAAACATCTGCTCCTTAGAGTGGGAACAGTGAATATTTAGTATAGAAAGGTAAATATTTAGCATGTACTGAGGCCAGACACTATTGTTAGTGCCACACTATGAAAAGCACAAATCCAGACAGAAGATAAGGTCCATTTGAAAACTTCATTAACAACTCCTCCTTTGTTTCACTTCACTCTTTTTAACCATTTTCGGGTAATTTGATCTCAGGTGGTGTTGAACATTTATGGAATTTGGAACACCATGTTAAGGGATTTTAGCTATGTTTATTATGGATTATCTCAGACCTAGTCACAGATGTGAGTGTTCAGCATTTCTCTGCAACTCTAAGAGTTCTCTGTTAAATCAACCTCATTGCAAGTGTTGTGAATCCAAAAATAGTAACTTTTTACCTAATTGTCTTCCCGGAACAGGGAGTGTGGGGCTGGAACCTTTGTGAATTTTGCATCTTTAGAGAGAGATGGAAAGCTCCCCTATAACTGGTGAGTGTTTGAAGCAAAACTTATGTTTTTCTCCATCTCTGCTTTTTGGAAAATGTTATCTATAATCTTAAAGTGCTTATTTTTAATGTCATCACCGTCCCTCTTTAGGATAAAGCTACAATACTTGTTAATTTAGTATTTTATACCTTGGATGTGTTTTATTTCTTGAATGCTGACTGAAGACAGGCATTTTGTCACCTGCTATTTTTAGTAGGGAATGATGTGTATCCAAGTCAGCCAAGTTGCATAGATGTGTTTTGGGAGGATATTTTTTTCCTTTCTCTTACAGACACATTTCCTAAAATAACAGAATTCTAGAAAATTAATCTATAAATCCATTAGCACTTCCATATATTTACATCCAGGAGTAAGCTTATCTGTAGGTGGCTAATTAGCAACTGTCTTTGTGCAGTGCCATTAATTAATATTTTCTTACAAGAAAAGGACAAGCCAACTCAAATATATACTGTAACTTAATGTTCAGTAATGCTGGAAAAAATGAAAAAAAACCCCAAACATATCTTTCCAGTCTAGAAAACCACCTGCAAGAGCTGCAGGCACTGACTGTGGAGTCCAAATCATCACTGATACCATCAGCTGAAGAGAAGTATTGGAACTAAAAAAGTCTGTAGGATTAGCTTTTATAGAAGTAAAAGTCTTTGAGAGCTATCTGACTGGCACCAGTGTTGTCATTTGCATTCCTGTTTTGATAATCAAGTGAGTGGTAATGACAGATCCAAGGTTTGCTGTTCTGTTATTAGCAATCTCTGCAAAAGCCTCTTCTCTTTCAAGCCGAGTCCAAACTCAGATATTTAAAAGCATAACATCAGCCCCATTCCAGTATGTCAGAGGAATAAAATATGTGCCGTGGTTTTACACCCGTGGTCAGCTTTGCTGACAGCTGAGAAGTTGGAAAGAAGAGTTGGAGCACAGGGAACTGCTTCCATGATCTCACAGGACACAGCCTGCCAGCAAGGATGGGATTAAATGGATTGACACTGCACCACAACGAGCCTTTTGCTAATAAGCCTGCAAACTGAACTAACAAGCCCAGCAAATCTTGTCAATATCTCACTGTGCTGCTAATTATCTGGATATTAAACAAGCTTCACTTGCTTGGTTTAGCTGTAACAGCAGCCAGCTGTATGCAGTACAAATGACACCCTCTCCCAGCTTCTCCTGCTTGGGCTGTATTAATGGCAAAGAAGGCAGAAGATCAAACACTCGTGTTAATTAAATAGCCAAGCTTGGATGAAATGATTAAACTAGCAACAGATGTTATTAAAACCATAAAAGGGTGGGTTTTTTTAATGGGAAGGGAATTAATTAATAGGTTTGGATGTGAAAGTGAGGGGTCTTGTTGCTTTAGTATATATGTATGTGTGTGTGTATATATGCATATATGTATACTTACGTACGTTATAAAAATATAAATTGAGGAAAATATTCCTGCTTAATATCTCCACTTTTTTTTAAATTGAAGGCGGTGTGTCCTAATCTTATGGTCCTTCCTTCTCTGAGAGTTGTTTTGTGTGCCTCTGTTGTCTAATGTCAAGACCAGATTCACTATCCATCTAGGCAGCCAGGTGGGAAATATGGCCCTAAAGACAGATAGAAGGATTAAAGAACCTTTTTTTGCTTGGGCTTATTCCAGGGATCTAGTAAGGGAGCTGTAGGCATATTCACTAATTCCTAAGGGAAGCTCAGCTCAGAGTTTTCAGGATTTGAGCAATCTCTGCATCTCTTTAATTAAATAAAGTTGTTCAGTATACCTGAGCAGTATGGGAAAGACTACATAATTGCAGGAAAGCAATATTGTATTTATTGGGCAATTATTAATTACTAATTATTAATAATATTTTTCATATGTTGAATGAAATCAATTGGTTTAGATGTCTGAGCTAATCTGTAGACAATATAAATGGGTTTGCAAGTAGCTTAGCCTGTGATTTGATAAAGTGTGGAAAATTCTGGTGACGATTGATGATGAAAGAAATCCAGACATGAATAATTCCTTCTGCCTCTGTAGGCAAGAGGAAGCAAAAGCCTCATGTGGAGTTTCTCAAAGGAAAGAGGAGTATTCCAGCAACATTATCACTTCTCTCTTCTAAGCCTAATGGAAACCTCTGGCACCAGAGAACTGTTTATGGAAAACCAAATTTCATCCTCAGTGCAGTCCCATAATAACTCCAACAGATGAGCCCTAAGGGTCTGATGCTGCAGTTGTTATGGCATGTGATTAACTGGAAAGGGCTCTTGCTTCTGGCTGACCCACACAATTCCTGCCAGTGCCTGGGGAAGGTGCCCTGCAGAAACAGCACTGCCCATTTTCTCTACTGCAGCAAAACTCATTAAACTTGGAATTTTCATTGCATGGGCAGAAGGCTTCCTCCACTGGTTGAAATATTGAGATTGGAGATGATTACATTTGATGTGGCTTGTTTATCAGGGAAAACACAGTATCCACCAACTTCATAAGAGCCAAGAGTACTGAACAAGGAAATTGCACTTTGTGGTTCCTCTTTAGAACAGCTGCAGAAGGATGCACTTTTAAGACAGCATATTTTCTGATGGGGAAAAAACACAGTGAGGATGTATTTGGGGAAAAAAAAAATCCTTTTACTGTAGCAAAATTGGTTTGAGTTTCATGAGTTTTTCATATTTGTGAAGTACCTATAGCCCATTCCACCAACAGGTAGAACAGGCCTGAGTGGGTTTCCTGGATTAATGCACAGCAGAACCTGGTAAACAGCTTGCAAATGCAGAAGTTTGGAATGATTTTGTATTCATATTTCCTTTAGCCACAATAAAACCTGCTGTGAGTATTCATAGAAAACACGGGAGAACTGTTCGAGCAGTGCGTAGCTGAAAACCTAGGAGAGAAATTAAAGCACTCTGCAAAATGTTACCTGGATGCCTTCAGAAATCTGATTCCATAGAGGGTATTAAGAGATATTGGAAGCATCTGAATTTATCTCTGATATAGATCTTCTGATATCCACAGGATCATTTGCAGGAACAAACGTGGGAGATTATTGTAGCTGTATGTGATAAAACCAAGCCATGTCAGTCCCAAGTATCTCAAAACATCAGAAAACAGACTTAATACCACTTAATACCACGATTTTCCTATCCATTTTACTCTCTGAAAATATAGTATAACAGTCTTGAATCAATGTGATAAAACACATTTATTTTGACCATATAATATTTTGTGTTGGATAGCTGAAAATCCTGCAGAGGCTGTCGAGTTGAGGAGTAAAAGTTCTAGGGATGCTAATAATATTCTTAGGAAGTAAGAAAGAAGAAGGATTTATGGGTTTAGCTGATTTTTAAAATAGAATTTGCTGATCTCCTGATTTCTGTTTGTCTTACTAACTCTCCTCACTTTTTCATCTTTATGTATGTTATTTATTAATGCTCACAGGCGTAGAAGTGTGTTTGCTTTCCTAACTCTGCTACCCTCATGCCTTTGGACTGATTATCTTTTGGCATTTTATATTAATCCTTGGTAAGTGATTTACTTGTTTTTCCATATGCAATGTGTATACAGTGTTAATTTCTATTCCATGAAAAATGTGCAATACCTTTGTTTCCAAATGGGTCAAAGCTTTTGAAGATGTAATTTTTCTTGTACTAGAACATGGACTGGCGAGGATGTGGGTATCAAAGTATTTGCTACCCTGCTTCATCTGGTTCGTCTGTTTATGCTCCAACCCATTTTGGTATTTAAAAAGCTAATCTTAGAGTGCTCATCATACCCATCTCATTGCTGTCTTTGCAATTTTTGCTGCTTCATTATAAGTCCTGGCTTCTTCTGTCCTGGTTATTTACATGTTCGTTGCCTGGCACTGACTTCTGCTGCTGCTGTTTTATTACTAAAACTGCTTGATCGTGCCCCACCTGTTTGGTGTGTGATGTCAAATACATTGGTTTTTTAAAGGTGCAGTTATGCTCTCCTGACATCAGAAAAGGTTTTGCTTTTAAATAAAACAGTTCATTGAGAATTGGTGCAACTAGAAGTCCCAAAGAGTACAAATAGGGTCACTGTGTGCACATCTCATTGTGAATGTGTGTGTATTTAATACTTTAGTTTGTGAATAATTTATAAGAATTAGTAAACGACTGATTGCTTTTTTTGAGAATACCTGACAAAGCCACTTGTCTGCTTAGAGCCAGAACTCTTTCACAAACCATTTAACAAATAATTATAATTTACTATGATCCAAAAATGCTCAATTTATATAAAGAAACTTACGTTCCTGATGGTCTTGACTCCAAGTCATATAGGGCTTTACCAAAAAAAGTGGTACTGAGGTTAAGATTTTATTTCCCAAACATTTTCCCTGGTCTTTACTGTGTGGCACCAAAGCCCTGGCAGGCAAACATCAACATTGTCAGCACAGGGATTTCTGAAACTGATTTTCCTTGAGTTACAGTGGGTCTGTAGAAAAACCCATCCACATTTTCAGTGGGTCTGGAAATGAGAGGAAATAAAGAAAGGTCCATTCTTTCTCTCATGAAAATAAGAGCGTGCTCTCCATGCACACCAAGCTGAAGAGCACAGGGGAGTCTTCCCCACCTCTCCAAGGTTAATGTTATATTGACTTGGAACTTGTGTGGTGTGAACTCAGCTGACCCTCAAGCTGCACAGTGGTGCAGGATGAGGAAAGCAGATTATTATTTCAGAGGTCACATGGATCTCTCTTAGCTCCCTAATGCTCAAGAAGCCCAGGGTGGCCACGGTCAATGGCACAGCTGCAAAAAAAAAGTTGTCATCTTCTTTTGCCCCTTGGCCTTTTTTCTTTTGATATGCATTAACTCACCTTTCCAGATGTGTATCTTTCTTCAGAGGTTTCCTCTTCAATCAATCTACCTATTTTAGTCTAGATGATTACATTTACAGGAGCTGAAGTTGAATGAGATGAGATTAATCCCTCTCTTCGTGTTTTAATCTGTAGAGTAAATGGAATAACAGATGAAACAGCTAATGTTTCAAATGTCTTTGTTTTGCACACGAGTTGGTTTAAAATATTTATGAACATTCAGGAAACAATTGCAATGCTAAGAAACAAAGGCCTCTTGAGACTATCAAAGCACACGAAATTCTTGCTGAGGAATGTATGTCAATCATTTGTTTTATTGCCTCTTGAAGTGTTCCTTGGAGAAGCGTTCTTAGAAGCATTCCCATCATAAAGAGCATTTAGGTATTTTTTTTCTTTTCAAATTAATTCTTACGTGCCTGACATTAAAAGGTTTACTGTAGTCACAGGAGATAGAGATGTGTTGAATAATTTAGTGAAATTAACTTTAAGATTTCATTGGAAAAAAAAAATCTTTGAAGATGGAGAATAAATACTACTAGTTTATGTGTACCGTACATATGAATGTACAGATAACATGGTAGGCTGAAGAGGTTTGTAGTATTTAATCTCCCCATTGATATAAAGCTGGTATTACTATAGCTCTTGTTAATTCTGCAAACAAAGCTCCTCATCTAAAAGGAAATGTACCTTGACAAAATAACAAAATTACTACAGATTGTGGCTGCTCCAGAAACTGAACTTAATTTTGGAATTTGATACTTTATTGTTTTTAATGTAACTGCTAAACTTAACAGGATAGAAAAATAAAAATACTCCACTTTTTAATATTTTTTTCTGTATATTTTCATTTTTTTGAATTTAAAAGTCTTCTCCTTTAATATACTAATTGAAGCTGTGAACCAAGGGATTTAGAAATCATTTTCATATCAGTGTGAAATTAAAAATAGCATCATGATGTGCAAAATGAGCAGATATTGTTTAATGCCCGGGAAGAAAAAAAAATGACACTACTGAAATTCCTTCTGAGTAAGCAAAAATCTATTTGTGCTCAGTGGCTGATTGAACAGAGGAAGGAGATCAGTATTTTTAGACCTCTGGCCAAGTTATTCCAGGTGCTAGCTTTGTGTATTTAATCTTATTGTGTGCTTAACTTCTTTGTGGCAACAACAAAATGAGCAGACACCCCCCTCCAAAAAACCACACGGTGGTAGATGGTGTAGGGCAGTTCTTAAATCCAATCCTTTGGGTTGTGCTGCTTAACACACTCGAAAACTTGCTTGCAACTGTCGCTAGTGAATTATATCAGCTATAAATCATTGTTTTACACGACTGGCACAATTATCTCCAGCTGTTAAAAGTCAGTTAAATTATCTATGAGATAAGCTTGAGTCCTGCTGAAGTCAGTAGGATATTTGCCATTGTCTTCATTTATCTTCATAAGCAGGTTGTGAAGCAGGCCCTTTGTTTTTTCCTTCAGCCTTTCTTGAATTTGCAAGCGGTGGTCTTGTCCCTTTACCCAAAAGATGCTTCCTGTTCCCAGCTGCTCTCTAGTGTTGACATCCAGTTTCCAGGGGCCCTGGGGTCTCAGCCCCAGCCCACCCAAAGCCAACAATGCTGTTGGGTCAGGATTTGTAGAGGACCCATTGCTTTTGTTGGGCACAGATTTTCGTTTTCGTTGGCAGGTTGTCCTCAGAGCCACAGCATGGGAAATGCATCCCATTGGAGTCAACAGAAATTTTGCTGTCAGCTTAAAATTGTCCAAGTTATTATCACAAATCTCCTCCTGAATATGATGAAAAAATATACATTCTAAAATCAGTACTATCTTTGAATAAAGGTTATACAATAGTGTAATGAATGAAAAACACTTCTGTATTTTTTTTTTTTACAGGAGCAAAAATGGATTAAAGAAGAGAAAGCTGACCAAGTATGTAACTTCTTTGATATTTAAAGGAATAAGTCTTACACTAAATATGCATTATGGAGTACATGGGATAGTGCTATTGCAGTTACAAATGCAGAAAACTTCTTGGAAGACATACCCTGAGAGAGACATCTGAGAGCAGAAAACAAACAATAATTGAACAAAAGCAATTCTTCTCACCAGACTGTAGTAAAACATAGAAAATTAGTCATCAGGGAAAAGATCAATTATCCAACTTAGTGATTTCAACGGAGTTTATCCTTAGTTAAAAATTTCAAATGGTGCAAAGACTGGGATGCATTTGTTTGCAGTGATATTTCCCTCTTGACATGGGGCGCTCATTACAGTCGTTGCTAGAACATTAGATCATTAATGCTAGCTGGTAAACAGGAGTAATTAAGTGGTGATAAGACAGGTTCCTTTGGGCATATTGCCTCCAAGTAAATGAGAAGATTACTGTGTACATGCTTCAGTAGCTTGTAAATTAGAGCATGATAATTAGGTGAGGGAAGCTGTTTACCTGTGTTTCGTTACTCTGAGCGTCGGCCTAATTATTTTCTGCCTTACGTTCAGGGGCTGTGCCTGACTAACAGACAGATCCTCCCCTGGCAAAAAAGTGTGGAGAATGATGGGAGTCACCAAATCGAGGCTAATTTGTACCTGCTGGAGCTCTCCGTGGTTTTGTGTAGTTATATGCCACTTTTTTTAACCACCATCTCTCTGGGAAGAGAATTTGACCTCTAATGACAAATGTGAATAGTTCCTAAAGCCAGCAGAGAAAGCTGTCAGGGTGGTGGCATCCTGAATGCTGCTTTATGGGGAATTTTTTTAGGTGGACCTTGTGAAAAAATCAAAGCCTAAATATGAAACCCATTTTGCTGCATGAGCAAAGCCGTTGGGGATATGCCCACCTGTAAAAGCAGTTCAGGGGGCAGTGACTGATCACAGGAAGGGTGCCTGGGCCCTTCAGGGCAGTGGTTTGCTGGTGGTAGAACAAGTCCAGCCTCCAAACCAGGGTGCTTCCTATCATCAGCACTGGCAGCTGCAGCACTGAACATCCCCAGAGGGGTCAGCACCCCTCCCTCAGCCTCTCTTTCTGCTGCTTGGTATTTATGATGCAGGTAATGGGCAATACACCCACTGTGTGATGGGCCTGGACCACAAGGTTCCTCTTTATTGCTATTTTGAAGCATTAACAACTGCAAATAGTTATTTATGACTTGGGAGTATTCCAGGGGAAACAGAAATGAAAGAAGCTGGATTTTTTTTTTTACTCAATTTCTGTGTATTTTTCTTTTTAAAGCCCTGTCCAGTTGGACGATTTTGATGGATACATCAAGGATATGGCCAAAGATTCGGATTATAAATTTTCTCTGCAATTTGAGGTAAATCTCTGAGGATTCTGCCATCTGTTTCCTGCCACGCCCAGATCAGCTTTTTCAAGATGTTAAGTTTGCGTGGTGTGTTCCTGCGTGCTCTGTGTTGGTTGATGTGTGCTGTTGCTGGGTGGGTCAGGTTCACTTCCACTTTTGCAGAATCTAGAAGTGGACCTTGGTGGTGTTAAAAGCTGCATTTGGTAAACTGATTGGAGTGGTTCATCATGTTCAATTCAAGATAATTGTCAGAAGAACACACTTGCTTTAGGTTTAGGACATGCTGGCAGCCAGAACTGAATTTGGGATTTTAATGTCTTTATTTTATGTATTGAATGCCCTTAGTTTGAGGGGAGGCATTGAAATGAGAAAGTAGCATCAGAAATCTCTGTAAGAGCAAGGAGATTTCTCTAAGAAGTTCACGTGCATGCTATTAATCACCCCAAAATTTCAAGTCAGTTTAGCAGTATAAAACTTAAATCCCTGCCCTTATCCTAGGGCTGTCTCCCAAAGATTTAAACATGAAAAGGGAGGGGGGAGGACTCTCAGGGTGTTACCATGATCGCTTCCTGACAGTGAAAATTCCTCTGATGCACCATATATTACGTGTAACTACTGAAGGTAGTGACTAGAAAGATCTTCCCCCAAGATTGAAAGCCACTTGAGGACTTGAAGGAGCCCCTTTAGGCAGAGCAGATGACCACCAGACTTAGCAACCCCCAGGTCTGGCAGTATTTTGGCTAATTAAGTGTGGGTAGAGAGGAACAATCCACAGACACAGCCGGGATGGCAGCATCAGGAGGCGATGATGAGGACCACAGCACTGCTCCCCTGCTGCTTTGAGCCCAACTCAGAGGCATCAAGTAAGGAAAATCAAGTGTAGTCCTGCTGTCAGTTTATAAAGTGATTTATGAGCATTTTCTGTCTGGTACCTGCCACAAGTAATCACACAGAATTGTTCTCTGAGTGTTGTTTGAGGCTGACCTTGGCATTTTCCTTTCTGTTATCCCAGGAGCTAAAACTGATTGGGCTCGACATCCCCCACTTTGCTGCTGATCTTCCCATGAATCGCTGTAAAAATCGCTACACAAATATCCTGCCGTGTGAGTACAACACGCACTAAATCCTGATAAAATCCCCAGAGAGGGAGAGAAGTGTTTTGATAAGAAAATTGGAGAATCAGGAGATTTTTCTAAGCCTGTTCTAAGAACCTGCTCTTACAGAGAACCAGGCAAGGGAGTTTTTTTGTTAGCTTAGAATAGATGCAGCTTCCTGGAAATGTTTATCATGGCAAGAGTTTGGAGGTGAGAAACACGGGGTTGTTTATGCTACTGAGTAGTGTAACTGTACTTCTCTTATGATTTTAGTGAAACTTAAGGGAGCCTAAAGGGACAGCACTTGGAGGATGTGTTTGCAGAACAGCAATGATGCTGTGTCCATGCAGTGTTTGCTGAAGCAAACATTATTCCCTTAGTAAACATGAGAGTTTTCTATTTTTTAATAGTTTTTTTGTTTGGTTTTTTTTGCAGTTTCTCTAGGACTAATTTTAATTTTGCCTGGCTGGAGATGGGTGCCATATTTGAGAGGCAATTTTTTAAATTTCTTTTTCCTTTTCCAGATGATTTTAGTCGTGTTCGGTTAGTCTCAATGAACGAAGAAGAGGGATCTGACTACATCAATGCCAACTACATTCCTGTGAGTACAGAGATCTGGTCAGTGTGAGGTACAGTGTCCTGCACAGTACTTAGAGTATGTCCCCAGAAAATAGCACAATATCTCTGGAAGCTCAGTCATGTTCTCAGCATCTCCAGCTTCCAATATTTTGCCTACAGGGAACTGTGCTTTATGCCAGCCACCAGAAAAAGAAAAAAAAAAAGGTGTTGGGGGGAAGATTTTTGGCAAATTTTGCCACAACAGCACTGGTGAGCTGTGAATCTTTGTCCAAACCTAGATTGGACTGGTAGGGAGATGGGGAGGAAACATTAAATGATTCAGTGGCCTTGTAAGACAGCGAGGAAAAACATAAACTTTTGAATGAGAAATTTTTCTAGATTTCTACAGCACATGGGAAAAGGGCTAAGCCAGATACTCCACAACTGAAAAAATGCACAGAGCCCAGATGGTGCGTGGAGAGAACTGCTGCTTTCTGCCTCGTCTCTGGAGCTTCCCGTGGGCCTCCCTCCACATGGCAGAGAGCAGCTGCTTACCGGGGGGTAGCACCCACAGTTTCAGGATAATTACAGTGTACACAGGGCTGTAGCCAAACATTTTAACACTGGGGGTTGGCTGAAACCTCATCAGCTCTTTCCACTCTGCCCTGAGCTCGTGGAGTCACTTAGGTTTATCCCTGCCGCTGGGCTGCTCCGCATGGAGAGGAGGCAAGGCACCACAGTATCCCTCTGGGAAAAGGTCTTTCACTTCAGGGCCACAGACAGATGAACATTTTTGCACTCTTGCTGGAGATAGAGCTGAGCCTGCCTGTGCTGCAGAGAGCTGAGCCAGCATTATGGAAAAAGGAGGAGTCCTGGGATGAGTCAGTGAAGCCACTTCTCTGTCACTATGGCATTCCCGAGTGTGCACTGTTGAGCCAGTGACTGTACTTGGCTTCTCTCTGTCCAGACCACGACCCTGAGCACACTGCAAGTGCCTGAGCTCACAGAGAATCAAGAAAGAAAAATTTTCCAGTGTTCAAAGGCACCATGCACAACCGAGGAAACTTCTGTGACGTGGGATTATGGATAAAAGGATTTTCAGTGGCAGTCCCTTTCGGATGTTCGGTTCTGCTTTACATCTCTTTAGTTCTACTTACAGCCCAGTGCTGACCATAGAAACTGAGATAAATGTGTAATATTAATGCTTGGCTTTTCCTGGCTATCACTTCTGTGCTGGTTCTCCACTCCCCTGCCCCCAAACACAGCAACCAGTGTGATCTCTGTCCCTGTGCTGACAGGGATTTGTCACTTAGGTCAGACACAACCCGTGCAGACAAACAGGCAGCAAATTCTGTGTAGTGCAAAAACTCACATTGAGCTGATTTGTAGAGACGTCTGGAGGAAGCCATTTGTGGAAAGTGCTCCCAAATGGCAAATAATTTTATGATCTACATAGTGTGGTGGCACAGAAATTGCCCAATTTGCATGGGATCATGCTGTGTGTTGGATGTATTTTTTGTTCTTCCTAGGAATGTAAAATAACTTTCCAAATGCCATTGTGATAATACAATCTCAGTAAACATGGTTATAACAGATGCCAAAATGGTCATTCTGTGGTCTTTTATTATAGTCTTAAAAACAGTCTTTTGGTTTTGGAGAGGGGAAGGAGTCATTTCAACTAAAATCATTGATAGGCATAGGAAAAGTTACACATGGATATAAAGCATCTGAGCATCTGTTAAGAGTGTTGATTCAGCAGGTTCTCTATTATTTGAAGCAGAATTCTATTTAATATTTTATTAATTAGAGTCCTTATGACGTAAACACGTACATATAATCCTGTTCATTGATACCAGTGACTGAAAATCACCACAGGCACTGTTTGGGATGAGCAGGCTGGGCATCTGTAACTGGTTTGATGCCTATAACCACACAAACTCTAAAATTACATAATCTGGAAGAAGCTGGAACTTTCATTTAGGGTTCTTATTACTTGCTTTTTTAATGTTGCCTTTTCTGCTTTCTTGACAAATGATTTGTATAGTAACTACTTCATCTTCTGTCCCTCATTCTACATTGCTTATACTTTGGGAGCATCAAAATCTGGCAAAAGTTGTCATCACAAGATAAATACAAAAAAATGATAGTTTCCTTATATTAGAAATCGCTTTTAAAAGTACAAATTGAACTTGAGCAAGCTAAAAATAATACAAAAAATACGTGTTCTGAAGCAGTAATCCAGTTGGTAAGCATGACCTATCTCTTTGTTTCGTAGGGTTATAATTCACCCCAGGAATACATTGCAACCCAAGGACCATTGCCAGAAACCAGGAATGATTTTTGGAAGATGGTTCTCCAGCAAAAATCTCAAATTGTTGTTATGCTCACTCAGTGCAATGAGAAGAGACGGGTATGTAACAAAATCCTGTCTGTGGTGTAAAAGAAGCTACTCTGAAAACAGCTCTTTTGTGCTGAGGGAATTTCTTTGTGTTGTGTTCTGGTCATGAAGCAGCATCACAACCAGCCCTGGAATGGCATCTACCTGAGCATCTCAGGACCTTCCCCGACCTTCCCTGACTTGCTCCAACTTCTTTGACTTTCCCTGACTTTCTTCAACTTTCTTTGAACTTCTTTGACCTTCTTTGACCTTTTATGACCTTCCCTGACCTTATTCGACCCCTTATGACCTTTTCCTGCACTTCTTTAATCTTTTGACCTACTTTGATATTCCCTGGCCTTCTTTGACTATCCCTGGCCTTCTATGACATTGTTCGACTTTCTGTGACCTTCCCTGACTTTCTTCGACCTTCTGATTTTTTTTTACCTTCTTTCACCTTCTCTGACTTTTTTGGATCTTTTTTGATCTTTCCTGGTTCTCTTTGACCTGCTTGGACCTTCCCTGACCTGGTTTGACCTTCTTTGATGTTCTTTGCCTTTCCCTGACGCTCTTTGACCTTGCTCAACCTTTTTCGAACTTCACTGACAATCCCTGACCTTCTTCAACCTTTTCAAGCCTTTTACCTTCCCAGACCTTATTATGAAGCCTCTCCTCTTACATGAGGAGAGACTAAGAGAGCTGGGACTCTTCATCCTGGAAAAGAGAAGGCTCCAGGGGTCTTGTCACTGTGTATAAGTACCTAATGAGAGGGAATGGAGACAAGAGACTCCCTTTAGTGATGCCCAGGATAAGTCAAGAGGTGAAGTTCACAAATTAGAAAACCACATTGAATCCCTTCTGGAATCAGGAAACACTGATGTAGTGTGAGGATGACTGAGCACAGGTTGCCCAGAGCTTGTGGAGTCTCCATCCTTGGAGATATTCCAAAGTCACCTGGCCATGGTCTTGAGCTAGCTCTAGGTGACACTGCTTGAGCAGGGAGGGCGTTGGACAGGATGACATCCAGAGGTCCCTTCCAACCTCAGGCATTCTGTGATTCTGCACTTTTAGGTGTAAATAATTATAAAATACAAGTCTTAGGCTTTACATTTTCCCTTGATATTATATGAGAAACATTTGGAATATAATTTGAGGGCTTTATATGTACATTCTCTTTTCCCATGTTTTGTTCCATTTAGACCTATTGTATCAGGAAAAGTAACAAAAGACACTATTTTTCTATTCTTCACTGCCCTAAAGCTGCCCTTCTGAAAACCAGTGTTTAGCTGATGGCCACAGTTACACAAATAGGACTGGTCAGAGTGGAAGTCATTGCAGGTTAAATTACCTCTTATTGCTGCATCGAGTGAACAGAGGTGTGGGCATTTCTACACCTGAGGTTCTGTATCCTTTTGTTTGTGCTTCTTTATATATGCGTATATTTCTGGAAGTAAAAACATGTCTGGATTTCCTTCCCTTTCAGGTGAAATGTGATCATTACTGGCCTTTCACAGAAGATCCTGTTGCCTATGGGGATATCACAGTGGAGATGCTGAGCGAGGAGGAGCACACGGACTGGGTGTACCGGAGTTTCCGGATTAGCTACGTAAGTGAAGCACTTCTCATGGCCCTGGTAAAGGAGTGGGAGTAATTCCACTCCAGCCTTTTCTTTAGCTTTTGGCCATTGCTGGCATTCACTGGAAAACACCTAAGAGAGATCAGTGTCCTTACCCTCACTCCACAAGGCAAATGACCAGATCACAAAAGTTTACCGTGAAATTGTTGTCTCTGTGAATTTCTCAGCAAAGTGCAAGACTGGAACAAAAGTAGTACCAGAGCTCTGGGTGTTTCTGTGGTACCAATAATTAGTGACAACAAATGCGTGGATTTCTTCCTTTCTGTGTCTCAGACACACCTTCTTGCTGGAAATTATTCAAAACTTGAAGATCACCAACGTAGGAATTGAAAATATTTTTCAAAAGGGCAATTCTGCAATAGTCATGTCTTCCTTTAAAGTATTGAAACACATGTGAGAGCATGCAATTTCCAAATGAAAACTCTCCAGACTTTCAAGTACTTCTTTCCACCTTTGTTTCCTGTATCAGCTCGTTGCCAGCAGCATCTCATGAAGGAAAGTTTAGGGACATGGATGGGATGTGGAAAAAGCCGTGCACTGGCAATTCACCATTGCCCCAGGACCTCATGTGTTGTGTTGAGGATCTTACTTCATCTAAACCCAGTAGAACTTTTAGCAGTATAAATGTTTTTTGTTATAATATTTTCCTAAATGTTTCCTTTGCCTAAATGTTGCCATTCCTAAATGTTTCCGTAATGATTTTTTCTTCCCCTTTGTGGTTTTTTTTTGGTTTAAAACTTGAAAAGAAGACCTCTCGAGAGTCCAGTCTTGATTGTTTACCAACAGTGTTGTTCTTTACCTGTGGCAAAATGAGAAAAGGAGAGGGAGTGGAATAAAAAGAGGAAAAAATGCCCAGAGTTGAAAAATGCAACAGTTTTTGATTTAAGAGCAAAATAAAATGGAACTGCAAAAAGCAAAACCCAAATGCAGGAACAAGAAATTTGTACCCTTTTGATATCGATGGCCTGATATCCCCACCACTTTGTAACCAAATAGCACGTTTGTTCTTTGCCAATTTTTTGGCTGGCTTCGCTTTTTTAGGCTGTATGTGGGGGTAAAAAAAGAAAAACACAAAATGACCAAGAAACCCTGAGTGACTGAGCGTGATTACACTGTTAGAACTCTGTGCACATTTCTGCTGCTCTGCTTCTCCCATTAGGCTGATGAGGTGCAAGATGTGATGCATTTCAACTACACGGCCTGGCCGGATCACGGTGTGCCCACGACCAACGCTGCCGAGAGCATCCTCCAGTTTGTACAGATGGTCAGGCAGAAATCAGCAAAGACTAAAGGCCCCATGGTCATACACTGCAGGTAAATGCTTCAAGGAAAAGGAGAACTACAGAGTGTGACGTTAAATAGGTTGGGAAACCATGAGAAGGAGAGATTTTGGGGTTCAGCTCACCTATTAGCTGGTTCTCTCCGGTGTTATGCAGCTCTCCCCTATAACCTCATGGAGAAATTCATAGGGGATATTGTTCTGGGAGTCTTAATATCAAGAAAAGTGTTCTGGGAAGGAACATAAATATCAGAGAGCTGGGCGACAAGTGTAGTGTTTCTCTTTTTTTAAGTTAGATGCTTTTAAAAGAGAGATTTTCAGATAGTATTTTAGACTGTACATCTTTAGACCACATAGATTAAAAGTAAAAATGCTGTGAAATTAGTGGGGGGAGAGAAAGAATGTATCAATCAACTCCTGCAGCTATTGTTCTCAAACCTTACAGAAGGCAGAGAATGAATTTATCAGTTAATCTGTCCAATTAACACATCAGAAATTTCGTTGTATTCACCTTATTTGAGAAATTAACACAACAAAAGTCAAAAAAATACCTGTTTTGTGACAGTTATGTTGAACTGTGTTGAGATGAACTGTTAGACATTATTGCAAATACTTTCAAGGCTTTTCAGGAAAAATATGACAAGGCAGAAGAAAGAAATTTTGCTAAGATACACACTTCTACCCTTGGTAGTAGGTGTGGTGTTGGGATGCTGTGTGAAACTCTGTAAAACCTCTAAAGCCACACTCAGTGAAATCAGACTTAAACATTGGATGTGAAATCACAATGTGGAGAATCATACACACATAAGGATCTCTAAATAAAAGCAGTATGTGTTTTTTCTGGTCTCTAAGCTTCCCTTTGGGGGAAGTGAAGACTTCCAGCCGAGTGGTTGCTATTTCTGTCTCGTGCTCCTGAGGCAGAAGTCCTGGAGTGCAGACTCTTCTGGGTGGTTTGTCCTTTGAGGACGAGCTGCAGTAGTGCAGAGCCTTTGCAAGCCAAGAGCTTTGCCAGTGTGGAGAGCTGTGGAGCTGAGTTCTGCAGCTTCAACACCCCCTGTCTCGGGGCAGGTTTCTGCAGTCCTGGCTACAGCCCCTGGTGTTAGAGGGGTCTCATGAAGTCTGTGAGGGCAGCAGTGACAGCAGGAGAGCAGACAGCTAAGGGTGGATGAGGATGTGAGTGCGTGAAGAGGAGCATCAAAAGGTGAAATATTTGCAGAGCCATCCACTCTGCCTAACCGATGGATGATGGGTTGCGTGCCAGTAAATCCGACAGATTCACCAGCCCGCCTGACCTCAGATCAGCTAATCTGATTATTGCAGCTGCAGGACTCCTGCTTTTCCCAGTGCCACTGATTTTCCCGTGTGCCCCCTTCAGAGAAGCCTGAAATGAGATGTCTGTGTGTGTTGCAGTGCTGGAGTGGGACGGACAGGAACCTTCATAGCCCTGGACCGGCTCTTGCAGCACATCCGTGACCATGAGTTCGTGGATATATTGGGCCTGGTGTCTGACATGAGGTCCTACAGAATGTCCATGGTGCAGACAGAGGTAAGGTCTGTTCACTTCAACGCTGTGAAAGTATTGTGTCCATTTCATACCCCTCTTAGTGTGTTCATGTCCAATGACTTGTTCCCCCCTGAACGCTTTACGAAATAGCTCTGAATTGATAAAATCACGTTTTCATCTTTGTTGTAATATTGTCACGTTATTAATCTGCTGCACAGGGGGGTCTGATAATATATCTGCAATCTCGCTGCCTTCCAGAGGGGATGAGTTATTCTCACTTTCTGTGAAATTAATATGCAACAATGCATTAGAAGAGATTAACATACGAAATTTTCAAACCACACTGGAAAGAGTTGGGCTTGCTGAGGGGATTAATGGCTCATGAAATGATATCAGTATTGGGCAGCCTTGTTCAAATATCATGTTGGTATCATGCAGCCAAGCGTAGGAACTCATTACACAGTGGAATTTCAAACAAGCAAAACAGACAAAAAGTCTGCCAAATACCCTCTTAGCCCCTCTCCCTACCCAAATATCTACTGAGTAGTTCTTCTTCTGTTTTTAAGACAAAAATATAGAGAGAATACATACTGGGGAAAAAAAAATCACTCAGTCCTTTTTCAAAGGAGATTTTATGCATCTAAACCTTCCCAGTTCCCCTAGTAATGAAGGAAAGGTTTCATGCCTGTTGTGCTCTTCCTTGGTTAGGCACAGTATAAGCTGGCAACCTCTACAGAGTTGAGAGTGCCACCATCGCTGTTTTCAGGCTGGGTCTGGCAGATCCTTTGTTACCAAGGATGGCTGAATCTAGAGCAAAGCAAAAATGTTTTAGCAGGGACAGGAGAGGAGGAAGAAAACCTGCAATGACAGCAACTGGCATCTGGAAATGAAAAAAAGTAATTTTTGGTCCATTCTGGATCAGTCATATCAAACTGCCACTTTTCATCATAATTCTCTGTATTAATCCAAAGGCAGATCCTTATGTAAACACCAAGGAAAAAATTCCTGATTCTTGATTTCAGCTGCAACTGTGTTAACCACTCCAGAAGTGATGTGGGGTTTTGTTGGTTTTGTTTGGGCTTTTTTTTTCTAAATTTTCTTTTTTTTCATGTAGAACCTCATTGCCTGCCTGGGGCTGATGTCAAGGACAGTTGCTGAGTTTCTGCCGCTCCAGGCAGTGGCTCCAGAGGTCACTAAGTGACACTGACACTCAAGCACAGAGACCACCAAAAAGTCTTTCCTTACAAAATCCGACACCACAGACAGCTCACCTGAGTTCACATTGCTTTGTATGTTGGAAACTTGGCAGTGTCTCAACAAGCAGTTAAAAAAAACCAAATGGCACAGGCCCAAAAAGGAGGTTAGAATGGGGAATACCCTGAATTGAAACTAGTCACGCCAAATTAGCGGAAGTGAGGAAATCCAGACATTTCTGTGGTGTGAAACATGCCTGAAACTCACACTGATACCTCCTGGCATCAGCAGGCCACTGGGGACAGGGTGAAATGCAGACTTGGGCTTTGGGACAGTCGCTTTACTTGAGATTCACTTGCTCCCTGTGCCTCATGCACGTAAAGGTTAGTGTAAGGATTCATCAGGATTTGCCTTCTCTCTCTTTGAAATTGAAAAGCCATCAATTAAGGTTATTCTAAATTGAATTACAGTGTTTAATCTGTATGAGGAGAATGCTTAGAAAAGTCAGTCCATAACCAAAGCTAAAGATTACCAGTCTTGTTGCACAGACCCAATTTACAGTGTCACTTGCACAGAGGTTGAAAACTCCCCAAATAATTAACTGCTCTGTGAACAAAATCAGGGTTTTTCTTTTTATTGGTAAAGAAGTCAAACACTAAGGAATGTGAACCTCATTGAAATATTTCGGGTGCACATGGCATGGATGCAATTTGTTGCACGTGAAGCATCCAGATACCTTTCTTGGAATTAATTCGTTTTTAGGCAGTGTAAAGTAGACCCACTTTATCTCAGATTAAACTCTTCTGTCATCATTCAGGTTATTAATAAGTGATTATAGTGCCAGGTGGATGACATGCTTCCCCAGCTGCTATCTGTAACAACTGTGAGCTATTGTTTTGGGAACTGATAACTTGCTGTTCATTGTGAGGGGCTGAGGTGGGACAGATGGAGCTGTGCAGGATGTTACTGTGAACTATCAAACTGTTTCTCTGGTTGGGTTTTTGTCATGCTTTCTGAGGTTCAAAAATGCCCCCTTACTTGGTCTTTTCTTCCAGGAACAGTACATTTTTATTCACCAGTGCGTGCAACTGATGTGGCAAAAGAAGAAGCAGCAGTTCTGCATCAGCGATGTCATATATGAGAACGTCAGCAAGTCCTAGTTCAGAGTCACAGGTGGTAAGTCAGGCAGTCCTGGCCCTGTGCTATGCCCACAGCCTCACATCCCTGTGTCAGGATGGGAACTGCTGGCAGTTTGGGGCTTGCTGGACCTTATTCCCCTCTGATGTTCACATGAAGAGTGAGGGGAATATCCCCGCAGCCTCTGGCAGTAAATAATCCATTACCCTTTCCATGGCACTGTAGGAGTGTAAGGGCTCACTCCTGTTCAAAGAAAAAGAGAATCCAGGACTCCTGAGTGAGCTGTCTCACCATTCCCTGCCACTTGTCCCAACACTCCTTACAAATCTTAAAGGAGGGCAGGACTTTAACATCTTCAGTCATTCTCCAGTCACTTATCACCTGCCTGGCTACCAAGGTCAGCAGAAGTTTGGGGGTGCTCTGCTGGAGGGTGAGTTGGTGACCGAAAAGCTCTGACATGAAACAATGGGAAATGTTTTCATAAATCCAGAGCCAGGGAACCAGCAGGGTCTCAAACTGGTACCAGCAGTAGCATAAGGGAAGGGTCAGCCTTGCCTGTCCACTGAGCTCCCCTGCCACGAGGTTTTCTGGTGGGGACAGGCTGTGAGGACGAAAGTCACTGCTCTTTAAGCTACTGAGCTTTGGTTCATTAGGTGGCAGCAATAACCCATCCATAACCTCAATGCTCGCTTTTGGGTGGAGCAGGAAGCTGCAGACTTTCAACACAAATTCTTAGCTACTGGAGAGCTGGGCTGAGGGCAGCACCACCAGCCATGCCTCCTGTGTGTCTGTGGTGTTGCACATGTGCTTTTGTTAACCTCTGTGTGCATCATTGCCCTGCCTGTAAATGAACCCCAGTTTGCCCCACTGTCCCTAACGTTGAGGTAGTTTAATGTCTAATCTGAGTCCCAGCACTCAGCTGCCTGTGCTGGTGGGCTGCAGTCCCAGCCTGTTTGGAGGGTCAGTAAAAAAAAGTGCTAAAGGCTGTATTTATTTCATTTTTGTATTTCTAAAGTGTTCCTTTTGTTTGGTTCCAGGTGAGACCATGAAGCACACCCATCTTCCCTTGCTTCTGATTTTTTTTCTGTTGATGGTTTGAACGGGCAGGTGTTGTGCCACGAGAGACCACTGCTTTGCAGTACACAGACTATGAGAGAAAGACACTTTTACCTTTCTGAAGCACTGGGGAGACAAAGCCTTAACGAGCCTGCGGTGTCTTTTGAACTGTTTAATTTCTGGACTTTTTTTTTAAATACTGGACCAAATTCAACTAAACAACACGAAGGAAAAGACACTATATGTGCATCAGATAGATTGCTCCAGAGTGTTGGGGTTTTGTTTGGTACTTTTGGTTAATTTCTTTCATAATTATTTTTTTTTTCTGTGCAGGTTGGGCTTAAGGTTAAAGTAAGTGCAATATTTTTTTAATGGTTGACTGAAGAGCTTTCTTCCTGTGTCACTGGTCTGTGCTAACGTCCCTAGGAGAGCAGGCATTGTTAGTATCTAATAATACCTCATTAGTGAATAGCGAGGCATGAACATACATGAAGAAACCTGGAGATTGTGAAAAGGGGCTGGGAGGGCGGGGGGGTTGCTGGGTACATGGATTTGACTGTTTCCTTACAGCACTGATGTACGTGGGGCCTGGGGGGAGCACGAGACCCGAGGAACGGACTGACGAGCAGGGATCCAAACCGTGAAGCCTGGAGCTGGAACAGGCAGCCAGCACTGAGAGATGGGGTGATTTCGGTTCTTGACTGTGCTGCTGTTAATTAAGCAGAGGGATTGCTCTTTTTTGCCAACCTTTTTCAGTAATGCCACTGGTCAGGCTCTTGTTTTAGATGAATCTAATCACAGGGCAACTGCTTTTCAAGCTGGGATATCTTAGCATATGTACTACAGCATTTAACTGTCTGAGCAGTCTATGGTGCCTATACCCCTCACTTGTTTATTATTTTTAATCTTTATTTACCCTGTGTAAAAACATTAAGCTGGTTCAGGTTGGAGGGGTGGAAAGAAAAAAAAAAAAAAGTGCTTTAATAGACTTAACTATTTTTCCGAACCAGGAATTTACAGTGTTACGAAAAAAAGGTTTTGGCATGTGAAGGGCTGGGTATCAATTTATTGCTACAAGGCTGCCAAAGTGTCAGAATGGATTCCTGCAGGGCCTTTGGTGTCGGGGCGGGGGGCTCTTTTCTTTTTCGCTGTCCGTTTCAGTTCTAGTCAGAATAATTAGCTCTATATATATTTTTTTTTTTTCTTTTGGTCTTTGTATAATTCCGGTACATCATTGTGTATTGTGACATGGATGCTGTCAGAATGGATGTTTGATGGCATTTTTGTAACCTGTTGCTTTGTGTCACCTCCTTGGAAGTTAGCAGCAATGGTACTCAATGTAAACAAAACAGACTTGAACTGAAAGTAAACACACTGGATTGCTTACCTGTGGAGAAGTCACTGTCAGCTAAACAGAAAACACACCTGCACATGCTTTTTATTTCATTCACCCCAGTCTTCTATCACCTGGCAGGGTACTAGGGTGCAGGGCAGTAGCTCAGCTGCTTCCAGGAGCCTGATAATCTCCTTCAGCTGATATTCCTCTTTTTTTTATTTCCAAAGTTACTCCACTAGCAGGTAAATAGGTGTACACTCCTCTGATATCTACTTCATCTACTTCTATTGGTTACAGTGGAAAACTTCCTTCAGACTATCCCATATATATTATGCAAAACTGCACAGACTTAACATCATCCCCCAAATAAAACAGGTCCTTGTGAGGGGTGTTAAAGAAACAGGACTCCACCTCTGATTGTTAAATGGATATGATATGCATTTCCCTTCCCTTCTGCTTCCATGCATATAATATTATTTCCACTGTTTCCACTAATCCCAGTCCTAATGCAGAGATGCTGTTTCTCCAAGTGCAATGCATAGGGATGGATGCCAAAGGGCAGAGAATCCTGTTTCAGGCTTCAGTGGTACACATTTCTCCCTCATTTCACTGGTGTGCCTCAGCTGGAGGGCCTGCCATTCCAGCAGGAACAGCAAAGAGTTGTCTGGTCTAAACTGAACAGAGGGCAGAATTATAAATGAGCTCTTAACCATTTACACCTTGCCTCCATGCTTTTTTAAAAAAATGTATTTCAGAGTTTCATTACATGTTTACTCAGGAAATATGTTCACATCCCTCTAGAGAACTGGCAGGGGGAAAAAAAAAACCAACCTAAAAATGTTCTTTATTATCTACTGTCTCCCCCCTCCTGCTGGGCACTGCCCATTGAGTCTACATTTATTGTGTATCACAGGCCAGAGTAAGCAGGTTACTTCTGAATCATTCATGTGTGCCCACAAAACATCACAGTGCAAGCTGGCTGCAGCAGAAGCTTGGCTGAACACGACAGGGTACAAGATTGCTGCAGAGATGCCAAAATCACATTGTTGCAAATGACACTGCCTGAGTGGCCTGAATTTACTAGGCAGCTTTTGAATGCGTGTCAAAAATTATTCTATTTGTGCAGTAGCAGACGTGTATTTTTCCTTTAACAGCCGCTTAATCACAAAATCAATTTCAATGAAAATGCCATCAGAAATATACCTTTTCCTACCCCACACAGTACGCAGAGCTGTGTAAGTGGGCATGTTGGGGTGGCAGTGGAAATCACCTCTCCCAGTGTTCAAGACGTGAGTAAAGCAACAAATGAGGCTGAAGGACACCGTGGTTCTCATGCAGAGCCTTTTAGCCTGAATTGACACTTCACACTTTTGGTTTTACCTTGTCATGCACCTTCAAAGCAAGTCCAAAAGGACAACGTTTTGGACTCATGCTTCATGTTAATATTGTTTCCAGCATCTGTCAAAATAAAACCCTCAAGTCATCACAGCCGTAAAGCTGTCTGAAGCTTCAGGTTTGGTAATAGATTTTTTTTTTTTTTAAAATTATGGGCTTCATGTCCATAGCTCTGCTGGCACTATTGATGCTCTGTATTGATCCGCTGCACTTCCAGCATCTACTGACCCAGATGTCTGTAAAAGCAGCTCTGCACAGTGAGTGCCCATTAATTGAAACCAGGGCAGGTTTTCTCCTCGGTGTCTCATGCTGTGAGTGCTGCCATGAAAGGAGAAAATAAGTAAACCTAAGAATGTGATTTAAAAGTGCTAAGAAGTTTTTAGAGCTGTGGGTGAAAATTTTGCCTCTCCGAGCAGATCCTGTGCAGTGAGCCCTGACATCCTTGGGTCTTCAGAACTGTTGCCTTCAAAGCCCACACAAGGATTGAGAACAGGTCAGGAAGCTTTATTTGTGCTTTATTTCAGTTTACTCTTGGTTTTTTTCCCCCTACAGCTAAATAAGGCAATTTTTTCCTGTCAAATAATTAACATCAGCATCTTTTGCACTAAAGTGGCCCTTCCCTCCCTCCATTAACCACAGTGTCACACCACCTCCCTCCCACTTCGAACTTTTTTAAGGGCTTGTGTGAAAACTGTAATTTCATTGAGGCAGGCAAAAGCTGTTCTTTCAGCTGTTTCTTGTTGGGGAATAATGATGTTAGTGCACTTGACATGGATGGGAGCAGGGTGGGTTGAGCTTTGCTGCTGCTGTGACAGGCAGCAGTAGGGACTAGGAATCTTCTAGGAATGCTCCCTGTTTTCATTCAGCTCCTCTTTTAATCTACAAATATTGCCAAGGAGTAGAAGTACCGACTCGCACCCTGATACTGAGGAAGTAAAGGCCAAAGTTGCAACCTAAGCAACTCAGAGAAACTGGAAAAAGATAAAGGAGAGCCAAAAGCACTTGTTTGCAAAAAATTGACATAGCTACAGTAGAAATTTAACATCTGTGAAATGTTTAAAAACAACCCAGTACAGATTCCCTCTCGTTTGCACTTTCCATACATAATGTTGGTGCTCGTATGCAGAGGTGGGAGGCTGAGCACAGAAGTGTTCTCTCAAATCCTCTTGATGCATCAGAACCAATCCTTATACAGGACTGTTTCAGACACCACACAAACTTCACAGTTGAGGAAAACTGAAATAGAAAAACTGGGCTCCTAGAAAATGCCAATTTGGCCAGAAACATGAGTTCCCATTTGTAACAGTGTTTCCTTTATGCATGAAATGCAGCCCAGCAAAATGAGTGGGGATACCTGCTTGCACAGGGTCT
This sequence comes from Ptilonorhynchus violaceus, assembly GCA_013397565.1. Classification (NCBI taxonomy): domain Eukaryota; kingdom Metazoa; phylum Chordata; class Aves; order Passeriformes; family Ptilonorhynchidae; genus Ptilonorhynchus; species Ptilonorhynchus violaceus. The sequence goes on along the minus strand of VZRJ01010912.1, from coordinate 831,313 downwards.
GGTATTCAACTATAGCTTGTTTCTGAAAACTCAAAATGCCTTCACTTCTCACAATTAAACTAAAAGTTCTGTGAGTTGAAGGCTTCCGAATTAGAAAGACTTATTCACATCTTACAGTTATTAATGGATTTTTGTTTGTTTCCTTATCAAAATACTGATGTTACTGTCCAGCAAAGCACTTCCAGAGACACTTTCAGGGTTTCACAAACGCTGATGAACACAGAGTCACTGGGAGCTCTGCACATTTCAGCATATCATTATCATTTTGGATATCTACTGCCTCATAAATCATTGATTTTTGCACACATTGATCGTGGAAATTGCACTTATTTCTCAGCCCATGCTCCGCACCCCCCCCCCAAAAAAAAAAACCAAAACAAAAATCCCCACCAACTTTTAACAGATCAATGCTTTGAAGCAATAAAAGTATGTATAAAATTGCACTTACAGATGACAATTTGTCTGAGCAAAACACTGTTTAACATTTGAATTGCTGGATGGTAAGTAAACTGCTCTATCCATCAATATTGGTTAGAAGTGTTCTTTCTGAATTAAATGGGAGGTTGCACAGTGGTTTGCTCTCCCCACGGTGTCCCAAGGGAACAAGCAGCCTGAAGAAGTGGGAAGAAGTGCCCTTGTTGATGTTAAAAGGTTTGTGCTTTGAAAGCACAGAACTGCTGAGTGAACATGGGCTGCTAAAACTCCCTCTCTCCATCCAGTTAAAAAAGGCAGATTGATGGCAGCAAAATAGTAAAGGAGTCCCTATGTTATCAAACATCAAGTAAGGTACTGGTTTTGACATTTAAAAAAAAACCTGCTTTGTTTCCTTCTCAAAGGCATTTTTCACATATCACATCCTTCTAAAATATTAGTATTAAAAAAATAAGCCTCACTGCTCAAATCCTAAGGAAAACATTTTGAATGAAACACTGCATTTTACTACTGTTTTCATTTAAACCGTGGAATATTTTGAGGAAAACATTTTGTTTTCATTTGAGGAACCCCAAATGAGGTCTCCCTTTGATTTCTTATGACTGCCAACAACCTTAAAATTCAAAAACTGCACAGCACAGGGGTGAAGGTCCCTGCAGTGCTTTAAACTACCAAGGAAATTCCAGCAAACAGGGAAATATTTGCCTCAACACCATTCAGATTTCACAGACTGTAACGCAGAAATCATAATGATTAGTTCAGCAAAGTTTAAAGGGTAAATACAACTCAAGGTGTACTGGGTTGTTAAGTTATTAGCAGCTAATTTAGAAACTATGAAAAAACAGACAGAAACCAACCAACCAATCCCACAAGCCCTAGATTATTCTGCTTATCCCTTCAGTGTGTGGAAGGGGTTTCCTCTGTTCCTCCAAGTATCTCCAAAGATGCCTCTGAGCACACTGACCACATTCAGACTCGTCTGGCACTTTCTAAACAACAGCAACACAGAAACCCAGCTTCAAAAAACCCAGTTGTGAAGCCACCTCATTTCCCTCTGACATTCTGGGCTCTTCCTCCAAGACCTCGGATGCCAAACTCCACAAAGTCTTAAAAGTCTTGGAGCTGATGCCTCTTTCTGGACAAAAGGAAACCATATGCTGAATATTGGCTTCCTATTTTGGTAATTCTCAGGGGAATAGAGGTGCAGGTGATCACCACAATGCTTTTCATGGAATCAGACATCCTTTGAGAAAAGACAAGTGATTCTGACTTTTAAATAGGAGTTTCAAAGACCTTTTAAAACGTTTCCTCCTCCTGTGTACTTACAAGTAATGGGGTTTATCACTTCTTGATCAATGTCTGAATAAGACCATGTTTATGCAGAGAGGCATAAAGAATATATATTAAATGTAAAAACATAGATGGACAGATAACCAACACGCAGAAGTAATATTTGTGAGGACATTTACAATAAATGGCACTAAACACCTTTATTAAGATTTTAATCTTTCATTTGTGAAAAATGAATTCTTTTTTTCCCTTGTATGCAGAGTAAAAGCAAACTAATGGCAAAAATCAAGATTGCTTTCTTATTTCAATACTTTGTAGCCACAAAGATACAACAATTTAACAGACGAGAAATACTGTTTATTGCAGACTTTAAGCTGATTCATGTGAAAAAGGCACTATGAAACTTAATCAAACTAGATGATTAAATTTGTCTAAATTAAGTGATATTATATATTATATATAATACATATATTATATATAAAATCACATGACCATGTGAAATAACAGAACATTTTGTGACAAAAATCACTGCATCTTCAAAAATAACATTTTCTGGAAGGGATGTATTTTCTCCCCCTCCCCCTTTTTGCCTCCAGGAATCCACTTCTCCAAAAGATTACATTTATAAAGGAAACTACAAAGGCTTTTTACATAGGGAAAAACTGATATCTGGGATCAACACACAGAGAAGCCTAGATTATACACTGTTCTTTTTGATGGGTTAAGTTACAGACAAAAAAATGCAAGTATATTAAAAAAAAAATGTACTGCAAGTTGTTGCATGGCTACAGCAGATCTCATCACCTCTTTGAGCTGTGTTACTATTTTCTAGTTACTCCTTCTTGTGCAATATTACAGTTCATCACAGGTGAAGTATGGATAAAATCAATGTACAGAGTATTATTTTGCTATAAACAGCATCATTAGTAATAAAATATCTTGGGAGTGATGCAAGAAAGATTCAGTCTATGTTGGGCTGCTGTTTCTTCCCTAAACATTTCCTCTACAATTCCTGGAGTTGACAACTTAAGTAAACATCCTGCAGCCGAGTGCATGACAAGAGAGACTGAGCCAAAAAGACATAATTGCACACTACAGCAAGAGATGGGATCCAGAATCTTATTATTACTGAAGGGTTCAAATGCTTTTTTATTGCTGGCTCAGCTTCCCTCAGATGAATCACAAACAAAGACGTGCTCCAATTTATCTGTCCTGTTAATTCCATAAAGCCAAGACTCATCTTTGGGTGTAACTGAATCATGTACCAATATTTTCACCTGTCAGAGCTCCACTGAATTTCTTATCTGTTCATTTTTCATGATGAGAAGCCAGCAGCAGATACTTCTGTGGAGACTACTGTAAATTTTCTTTATGTTGGCTAGTTAAGTTTACAATATAAGAAGACATTCCCCTTCACTGCTTCCTAAAGCAAAGCTGGATGGTTTAATGCTATGGACAATGGAATTAAAGAAAAGAGGAACACATTTAGTGGCTGCTTCCTTCATCAAAGGACTCCACACCTGAATCTGTGGCAGCTGCACTGATTTTTTCTTGCCGTCTTCTCATAATTTCTTGCAGTTCTGAGCTACCACTGTTAGCCTGTGAACAAAAAAGAAGAGTTTACTTGTGGTTTTGACATGTACTGAAATTCCTCTGCCAGCATTTTACTGACAGGTGTTTGAACAAATTGAACTCACCCAATGGGAAAGTATTTACACTTACTTAAATATAGACCAGAAAAAAACCTGCAGACTATTAAAAGCATGAGCTTGCCTTTCAGCACTGCTGAGCACCTTTAATTCTCATGCAAGACCCTGGAAGTGTTGGATTTTTATGGGGTGGAATACGGCTCTAGTAAAAGCAGGGTTAAAGATCAGCAAGTTTGTTAGGATTCCACCCTTGAGCACTTAAAAATCAGGGCAATAACATTTAGAAATTAAAAACCTGAAAATAAATCCGTGATGGTTTTAGATTTATGTAAACACAAAGCTCACACACCCACGTGGGAATGCATAGGCAAGGCCTAAGTGAGGATTGAGCCTCATCCTCTTGCACTACACAATTCACCATCAGGCATTTGCTGCTCAGAGAAACTGCTGCTGTTTCAGACTTAGAGCACAGTTAATAGGAATTGAACCATATTACAATATTAGCAACACTGAAGTATTGTGAGGACAAGGCTTTATTTCACCTTTCAGGAGTGAAAACCGGGTCTGCTGAACCAGCTGCAAACTTTGCTTTGACAACATAAATGAAATTATTAGCAGGGCCAGGACGCCTATCCAATAGGGCAGAACTTCCCAAAGGGTGCACAGCTGAATAAAACCAGGGGATTATAAAGCAAGAGTCATATCTGCTACTGGATTATTTGGCCATGACACGACCTTCAAAGCTTCAAAATCAGCTTCCAAAATAGCCTGTGGATAAGGAAGCAGAAACTGTTCTTGACATTTGTAAAACAAATTTCAGGACTGTTAAGGGGAAAATCCTCCAGTTGATTCTGAACTCTTAAAATGTATCCTATTAATTACATAAATTTCAATATAGATTTATCCATTCTGTCCATTACAATGCAGTACCTGATGCCATTACCTGGCAGACAGGTTAGTTGTCCACAAAGAGGGAGACCACAATGCTCCTCCTACTTAAATTACCATTGCCCTCTTCTCCCAGAGTGGAAGGGCAAAGCAGGGGGGCTGTAAGTGACTCTCTGAGAGGGCAGCTTTATTTGTCTTAATTCATCTTGTCCTTGCCCTCTTGGTTTCAGACACAGAACAAGTGCAGCAGTCACCCATTACTGAAGTCATGCATAGAAAACCAGCAGAAACCCAACGTGCTTCGTCAGGAGTCATGTAGAAATATTTTCCTGAGAGTAACTGAGCAGCCTAAGCTGAAAGAGTTTGCCTTCCTGATAACATCGATGACAAAGCCACTGCACAGCAGTGCAGTGGCACAGCACAACAGGCACATCCTACTCAGAGGTGAGGGACAGCAGAACTCAGCAGCCCAGGGCTGTTCTTGGGAATAAGATTTTTGGAACAGACTGCTAGGCCTTGGCCATAGTGACTGACACAGCTCAGTCTCTGACCACATCATGAGTATCAGTAAACTCCATCAGCCATTCCCTTCACCAAGGTGTCACAGAGAATAAATTGCTCTTCCAGGCGACTTGTTACATGTATTAGAAACCATTTTCATCTTTAAAGCAATGTGCTTCCTATTGATGGAGCAGAAAGAGGTTTAGAATGTGCACCTCAAGTGTTCCCTTCTGGAGAGGACAGAGGTGGTGTTCAGGATATTGTGTCTCTACACTTTTCAGTCTGTAGCACTTTTCAATACCAGAACCTGACATACTCAAAAGTATTAAATTATTATAGAGAGAGGAAGAAAGATGCAACTTCCTTCAAAGATATAATTCAGCAAACAACAGGCTAAAGCCATCAGGAATTGCATAAATTCTGAAATTCATCAGTTAAACCTCAAACAACCAAGGCAGAAATAAATATTTCAACTACCTTTTTCCCAACAAAAACCCCAAGACCTTGTTAGACTCTAAGTACCTCTTATTTGACACTTGTAGAGCGTTTATTAAACAAGTTTGGACTTTTCAGTTTCCTGCAGAGCGAGACCTAACTGAGGCAAGCAGAATAACAGCATGGGCGGGGGGGAAGACTCCTCCAATGCAGTGCATCTCTGCTTTTCAAACCAACTTGCACTACACAGGCACTTCCATCTCATTACACTGAAATAAGATGGCTGACAATCAAAAAAGTTGAAGAATACAAGTATATCTTCACTAGGAAGTGACTCTGGACTTATATTCCTAAGGAGAAAGGTGAAATATTTCTCCCTTCCTCTAACGGGAAAATAGGGCTTGAAAAGGGAATAAAGCATTTTTAGCAGTATTAGAAAGTGATGCTCTCTGATCCACACTGATCAGGTAAAGTGTAAAACATGCATCATCATAAACCTGTCTTTAAAAATATCCCTGGTAGTTAATGCTTAAAATCATTTAAGTGAGACAGTCTCAGCTTCATGGGAGGATAGAAAAGCATTTTAAACCTCCTCAAGATTTTCTTCTAAACAGAATATGGAGAATCTATCTTCTCATTTGGGTTAATCTCACCTCTACATCATTTGTCCACTTGCCACAGCAAGCTTTCAAAAAAGAAGTAGGTGCATCCTACTGGTTTAAAATTGGCAAGAATTCTCCCTAGCACAGCTCTGGATACAAGCTTTAAGGTGTTTAAGAGACAATACTATTGTAATTAAAGCAAACAGCTGCTGAGCAATAAATACAGAGACACAACTCTTTATCCTTGGCTCAGTAACTGTGCCAGCACAGTGTCCAGTGTGTTTTCCCTCCAATGCAGTGTTTGACCTGAAGGGCCTTAAGATTCAGCAGTGGGCTCACTCTACCACTTTCTCTTGCCTAGTAAATCAAATATCCTCTACAAAGATAAAGCAAAACTCACTTATCACCACCAAAATTACCAGGAGTACCTGTTTGTCCAAGTACCAGGCAAAGCAAGAAGCAAGAGGCATTTTACTCTCTCTTATTGTTTCCCCCAAAGCTCTGATTTTTTCTTCTTGCAGTCCAATTACAGCACAAAATGTCTTAAGCCTGAGTACTATTTCTAATGCCTTTTGGACCCCTTTAGAGTCAGGGGAGAGATCTCACCTGGAGTTTTGATGAATGCTGTTTCAATGAATTCATACCAAATAGTTTAGATACAAACAATGTTTATCAACGTGATGGGAAATGAGGGAAAAAACAGCTGTCTCACAGAATTATGTACTTCTACAGTAAGTAGAAGTAATATAATGTGTGTAATTCTACAGGTTCCACATTAGTGACCCAGAGTAGGTGAGTAAGAAGGGTTGTCCATACCTCCAAGGCAGATTTCTGTACCGTGATTTGGCTGTAGACTCTCGACCCTTCTGGGCAAACAGTCCTCAGTTCCTCTTTGTTGAGGGAGAAAAGCTGAGCCCCCGTCAGCACCCCGAGGCTGTTCACAGTCCTGGGGACACATCGAGGGGACAAACAAGAAATAAGCAAAACCACACTGGCTAAGGGAGAGAAATAGGTCATCTTCATCCCACATTGCCTCAGGCAGTGTCACTACATTAAGAACAAGCTTTATGCAACAGGACTCCTGAAGTCATTTGGTGGCCAGCCCACATCCGACTTCCCGACAGGAAAATAACTTAAAGAGGTTTCCCTACATTTGCCCTCCAACTCACACAGGGTTGAATCCTTTGGACTGCAACCAAGCTTTCACATCCTCGGGAGAGGAGTCGTAAGTGATGTTGACCACCGGGACGTTTGGCCGCGGCACGTGGAATTTCCTCTGGGCAGCGCTCCGGCCGATGGTGAGCCGGTGGACGAGTTCATCCTGCACCTCCTCCATCTGGGATTTCCTGCCTGGAGAGACACATCCCACATGAGTTATTCTCAAGTTGGCTTTATCAAAGCCAAGTTATTTCTTACACACCACTTTAAATCCTCAACTTTTTTTTCTTTAAAGATTCGTTCACCAAATCTGATTGAATTGCCCTTTTCCCCAGGGGATATTTCAATATTCCCAGTACTCTCTTTGCAAAACAAAACAAAACAAAACCAAACATACAAAGCCCCAAAGAGAATTCAACCGAGAGCCTAGAAAGGAGGGATGAGCTGGGTGTCACACAGAGGCGTAGATCAGGGTCACAGCACCCAAGCTGTAGAGGGCAATGGGCATGGAGGGTTATTCAATTGTCATAGTCTGCCTTCTTCAAATAGAATTGTCATGTTTTAAAAATGAAAATAGCAAAAAAAAAAAAAAGATGGGGAAGGTTGTAAGATTACTACCTTCCCACAGTGTAAGCACTTTCCACAAACAGTTTTTAATTGAAATTCCAACTTTTTAGTGCAAATCAATGTAAAAAAATTTCACAGCTGCTGACACATATCAATTTACATCTAATGAGCTATTGTAGCAATCGCATTTTTGAAGGGGTTTGAAGAAATTTGAATTCACTCAAAGTCTGGAGTGGCTGGGTAGCTGAAACATTGTCACACTTTGCATTAAAAAGGGAAGGGAAAAAAAAAAGGTAGCTGTTCTCACCAGAGACACAAGAATCAGGAAAGATTTGTTTATTTATTCATTTTAAACAAAACTGTGAGAATTCATTATCCCCCGGAACCCATTTGTCTGAAACATTTAGTTCAGTTGCTGGTCATTAGGAGGCAACAAATTGAAATGCTTTTCAGTCATTTCAACAAGATCAATTATAATGACACTGAGAATTGCTTAAAATGCATGTAAAAATTTCTATGGATAACTTCACAAAAATAGGTAGAATCAAAAAGGGTGTAAATAACCTTTTGGGCTCAGAGATGATACTGATTTAACACGGTTATACTCTGTGTGCCGTAACATTGGAACAACTGTAAAAATACTTTGACAAACAACTCAAATTATCTCAAAAATTCTCAGGATTTCCTTGCCAAGCTATTTTTAGTGATCTTTATTCAACTTTCTCACTTTGATACATAAACAGTAACTACACCACCCTCTCAATGCACTCAGATTGCAAAACCTATTCCTTTTCTCCCATTACACTGATAGGAACAGATGAAAGCAACACAACTTCAATATGAAAAAAACTGTAAGACAGAAACATTTTTGCTTTTTCTACTTTCCTTTTATATTCTCTTAAAACCTCTCCAGGGATCAATATCTCTAGGCAGTTAAACAAATAAAAACAAGCTTTACATAGGCCTCTAGGATTATTTCTTTTAATCATCACGGCAAAAAGAAGAAAAAAACTTTGGCTTAACCATTTTCTTTTTTCTTTTACAAAATAGCCCCAGGTTGAAAGTGGACAAAATATCTCTGGTACAGTATTTGAGGCATTCAGGCCCTATCGTGTAGGGTTTCCTCCTCTCCCACAGAGTGTGAATCAGAAGTCCAGTGACATGAGTTCAGGGATATGTGGAAATCTGACGGGGGTTGTACGAGCAAAGCCTTCAGGCAATGTTATCAAAACCTACACCTGCTGTTTTCCCAGGCAGGAAGAGACAGAGAACATTGCCATCTTCCTTCTGTTTACACAGATTTTGAAAGACTTAACACTTAATCTAGGCCAAGACTGTATCAAAAGACAAATATTTAGCTGTTAGATAACAGACTCCTCCTGTGGTTAGATACGTTATCAGGAATAAACAGGGTGCCCTGGCTGTGGAGCAGGTTCTGCCCTGTTCCCTGTAGGGTTCAGGTGGGTACCTGGCCAGCAGGTGCACAGGTAGGGTTTCCCATCACCTTTGCAGAGGCTCCTATTCCATGAGGACTTTGAGGTACCTGAAGCCCATTAACTGGGTTTGAGGGACAGATCTGGGGGAGAACAGGAGCTCTGGTGTGTGACCCAGGGCCTCAGCAGAGGCTGGGAGGGCAAGAGGTGCCTTGTAACCAGTCCACAGCAATTCTTCATACCTCACACCCTGTACCTAAAGCCAGGATTTATTGGGCTTCTGATTTTATTTAAGTAACAAACTCTTTGGGAAGCAGCAGTGAAGCCTGCTCCTCCAGCCAGCCTGTTCTTCATTCACAATTTCCAGCCAGGCAGTCCATTAAGGTGAATGTACCAAAAAGCCCCCAGAGCCTTCCTGAGTTCAGAGCTTAGCCCAGAGCTTGTCCTCCACCAGGCAATGCCAACACAGACTCCAGTGACTGACTGGATTATCCACACAGGCACACTTCCCATCCACTGGGGACAGCGGGAAAAGAAGCCCTTCCTCAGAAAGGATTCTGCTAAATGCCTGTTTCTAACATTAGGTGGAAGCAGAATTTTCTGTTAAGGCAGTGAGGCAGAGTATGGGAAAAGCTGTGAACTCTTGAACTATGAAAAGCTTATTATTTTAACAGCTATTACTTTAAAAGCTGTAGCAATTGCTTGCCTACATGTTTCAGTTATTTCTAAGCCAAGCAATCACATTGCTTAAAGTGCATTTAGGACAGAAATTACTGACTAAATAAGTTCTTCCAACCCCACCTGCTTTTCAGTCAATACAGGGTAGCAGCCTCAACATTGGCTGGGTTTTATGTTTAAAAGGTGGCCTTGATCAGAACTTTTCATGACAGCCACACACCTTTGGATGCACATTACCAAGTTTTTCCAGTTATAGAGGTATGGAGTATGTTCTCTCCTAAGACAAGGACACAAAATTCTGCTCCATGGCCTTCCAGTTGCTGCTGCTTTGACACAAGCCAGGGGGACCTGATTTTAAGGTAAGTCTCCAAAAACACTATTTACAGCATGGTTCTTGTGCACCAGCCAGACCTGCAGTGTTCTTGCAAGCCTTGAATACACGTTTCAGAATGGTGCAAATGACCTAGAAATCTGGATTATCACGAATTGAAGTGTAAAAACAATGTAACTGATTTCAAAAGCAATTTAGGTTGTAATTCAACAGTGAGTTCAGGTGGAAAACGTGCACTATCCAGAATATGAGCATGGGCATTTCCAGTGGTGAAAACCACTGACTGGAGATCCCAGACATTCATAAAAGAAGAGGATTTAGGACTGGGACAAGGGTAGCAGTGTTCTTCCCTAATTACCATTACGATTAGAGAGGGGCAGAACACACAAGCGTAGAAAATCCGTATTTTAAACATAGGGTTAAAACTAGATTTTTCATAAAGTTTTATCTGAAACACAACTTCAAGGAGCTTTAGAATTAAACAAAGCACACCACAATGGGAGAAAAGCTTTTTATCTTGCATCCTAAGGCAAACTTACGATCCACAGGAATTTGCTTCTGCCTCTGGGTGTCCCGGGCGACGCTCCCACCGCTGTCGCTGGAGGTGCTGCTTTGGCGGCTGACGGCGGCCGGCGCCTTGGGCAGGGGGACTGGGATGGGGGCTGGGGCACTGGGAGGCAGGGGCACAGCCACGGGGACGGGAGCGGGTGTCGGAGGTGGCGAAGGAGTGGCAGGAACCGGATCAGGCTGTTTCGCTACGTAGTCCGTCCTCTGTTTCTGAAAGGACGCGGAGAGGCTGGGTTGGACAACAAAATCTGCACAAGGCGTCAGACTAACCCAGACTCTGCACCAACTGATGCCATTTATTCCACAAAGGCATCTTACTTGCCAGATGCAGTTCCAAAATCTGCCAAAACTTGATCTGGCATCAAGATTTGGCACCAATTTCCTTCTCTGTTGGACACAAGGCTCACGGCAATGGAATCGTCTGAAACACGTTTCTTTCTTTCAAGCAGATGAATTCTATAAATGAGATTGTTTATAAATCCCAAACTTCTATTCCCTGGCAGTTTTTAACACTTTTCAAATTTTTTGAATTGTTGAACTTTATCGGTGTAAAAATGTGTATTTTAGAGATGCTATGTAAAAAACCCGTGACAAATGAACATAACCATCCGCACCTAAACCCAACTAAGGTTTTATTTACAAATTTCACTGAGGCTAGGATAACACTTTGCTTCAGCATTTAAGAGGTTTCTGCTCCTGCTATCCATCCCACTGTGCCTTTTCAGCTATTGGTGTGATCACTGCAAGCCACCTCAATGCAATAATCCAATTAAAATAAACCCAGCCCCAAATTCCACAATTCTTGGAATAAGACTATTGTTTTTTTCCCCCCAACCACGTCCAATGTTCTAACAACATGTAAGGTATCTGGCTGCTAATAACTAACTCCTGAGACACAGGAGGCGTCTCAAGAATAATTTTGGGAAGTAATTTCTTTTTCTTTGCATTTAGAATGGCACCACTTACAGGAAGGTGCCTGTATTTTCCCAAAGCAATCTCAGTGGCAGGCGAGCCCATAAGCAATCTCTGCTACCCTTTTCTTTCAAGAGGTTCAAACTCCATATCTCACTGTTTAACAGTGTTCCCTCTCTACAATTTTAGGTTAACATGGCTTGAAAGTTCAATATTAAAGTTTGTTTGCTCAATAGAGATGTCTCATTTCTTAGTTATGAGAAGTCTGCTTACTTTGGTATGAAGATAGATGAATACATTCCCCAGATTCATTTCTCCTTCCTGAAATACCTTTCCCTATTTCTTTGGAGGCAGAGGGTTTACAGCAGATCAAGCAGGGAAATATTTGTAGGAACCATATGTTAGAATTTGAGCAACAGCTCACTGCCCTGACAACAATAAAACTTTCATCAAATGTCAGCAACTGCCCTTGTGCAGTAATCTCCAACTCAGGTAAGTCCAGCTGATGGACAAGGCATTTAGTAGTGGATATAAACTGGGACCATTACAGCCATGTTGAGTTACACCAGCAGAAAATGTATCCCATTGGCTTCTCCAGCCAGGCAATTAAGCCTGAGAAATCAGTCTTTTATTTCCCCTAGATAAGTTTTCACTTAAACTGTACTTAGTCAGTTACTAAATCAAACACATATTAAAAATCATTTGCCATTAAAATTTTTGGTTTGTTTGTTAGCTTTTATCTTGGCATTTAGTTGTTCAAATATATTTGTCTCCACTGCTTTGTGCCTACCTTGTGCAGTGCATTGTGGGGAGATTAAAAAAATAATAACGATTGAGTTTTCTGTACTCTACTGCTTCAATGTTAAGACAATAAATGCTTTTTTAAATGTCAAATGACAAGAAAAGTGAAATGCAAAATATAAAAGTGAACAAACAGAATTAATATATTTATGAAACTTGCCCTTTGGTGGAAAGAGAGTGCCTTACTAGGTGTTTAGCAAATACACCACAATTTATTATGTATAGCTGTACTAGGATATATTCAAAATCTTGTTGATGAATTTGAAAATATCACAGATACTAAAATGTTCCAATAATATTCACATTTTTTAATCTTGCTCACAGATTCCAATTACTAGGCTGTCATCCCCACAATGTACCTCCGTGTGTGCCCTCACCTTCTTTAAACAACATGCAAAGAAAAAGTAGGACTGTTTTTATGAAAGAAAGGATTCATTACAAACCAAGGCACCAACTGCACATTACCACAATCATAATCCAGGAAAAGTGATAGCTAAGAACTACATGTAACTCTCAATGGATTCTACTGAAGTAGCTGCAAAAACATGTTTTTTGTACTGCAATCATAAGCCTCATCAAAACAACTTGCTGGAGTGAAAACAAAAATTAATCTGGAAGCATCACTCAAATTCTAAATTTACAAATGAAACCACATTAAAATATGCTTTGCATTTTGTTGAACAGTGCCCAAAAGCCGATTATATATTTGAATCCCATTTAACATTTCTTTTTTTAACATTTCTTTTTTTAACTCCAGATCTTTTGAGGACATCCACACTCATCCCATCACTTCCATTCATTGCTATAAAAAGAACCAAGCATGCACTATAGAATTTGGTGACTACATGGTCCAAAAGAGTAATTTTTGACATTCAATATCAGAAGAGTAATTCAGTTACCTCTGAAAGCTCTCCCAGTAATTGCTGTGAGGGAAATGGAGTAAATCACATCAAATAGTATTGTTAGAAAGGTAAAAAGTAACTGCCTCACACATCACTCCTGAAATTTCATACACATCAGCAATTGAAACCAAAGGAACACCAGTGTTAGTAATTACCTTTTCTTACGCATTAGGAAACCAATATTGTGAGTTATTCTAACATTCTTATTTGAATGAGGAACAGAGTGCTGTCTACAAAACATACATATGTGATACCATATAGGCAATCAGCTCTTTTCAAAGCATCTACCCACTCAGAAACTCAGAAAGAGGTTTCATAGAAAACAAAACCCAAGGCAAAGACTGACAATGGATTGAAGATCATCAGGTCATCAATATAAAGAACACTTGCAACTGTAGAACAATAAGAGTTAAGTCACAGCAGGTATTAAAAAAGGTACTTATTTGTTTTAGCTCAAGAAATGTTGGCTAGCTCAGAAAATGAAATAAAGGTTGCTGCTGTCAGACAGGTACTCATGGAATACTTTGGGTTGGGAGGGATCTTAAGGTTCCATCTTGTTCCTACGCCCTGCCATGGGCAGGGACACCTTCCACTAGACCAGGCTGCTCTGAGCCCCATCCAACCTGGCCTTGGACACTTCCAGGGATGGGGCAGCCACAGCTTTTCTGGGCAGCTGTGCCAGGGCCTCACAAGCCTCACAGCAAAGAATTTCTTCCTAATATGGAACCTAAACCTGTCCTCTAAGATTAAAGCCATTACCCCCTGTTCTGTCGCTCCATGCCCTGGTAAAAGTCCCTCTCCACCTCTCTCGTAGGCTCCTTTTAGGCACTGACAGGCCATTAGAAGGTGTCCCCAAAGCCTTCTCTTCTCCAGGCTGAACAATCCCAATTCTCTCAGCCTTTCCACATAGGAGAGGTGCTCCATGCCTCTGATCACCTTAGTGTCCCTCCTCTGGACTCTTTCCAATAGGTCTATGTCCTTTCTGTGCTGAGGACCCCAAGCTGGATGCAGTGCTCAGGTGGGGTCTCACTGGAGCAGAGCAGAGGGGCAGGATCACCCCCCCTGGACAATTTACTGGCTGGCTACTCACTGAGTTCCTCACAGAAAAAAGAACAGTGAACAATTCTGGGATTTATTTTTCCTTCTTCCTCATATTTCTTTTAAGAATAAACTTGCAATCCTCAATTCGTGTAAATTGGAACAAATCCCTTAAATTATTTGGAATGGTGATGATACACGCTCATTAAAAATCTGGATATATCATAAAAGCTCACTGGGACTAAATTTTGTTTTCTTATTTCTTGCCAGAAAAATCTTTGTTTTTACAGGAAAAAAATAAAGTCCCAAAGCTGTTTTCAACACACTCAGGCTGCTTCTGGTAAAAAAAAAAACAAGTTCAGTATGATTCAATCTATTTTTAATGTAAGCAGAATAATAAGTTTGAGTGAAAGTGCTAATGGTATCAACACTAACACTTGATCATTGTAGAAAACTGGGAACAACAGATTTCCAAATACATTTTGGCATTAAAAAAAGGGAATGTACATATTCAAACTATGCGGAAAAAAGGGACAACATTAAAGAGGCGCTGGAAACAACCAACACCAGTGTTAGCGCTGGGAAATGTTCTCATTAAGTTAACAGAGACACAGAGCTTCCCGTTTGCTCTCCTTCTGAACATTTCAGTGCCACATTCCTGTTTGCACAGTGACAGGAGTCCACCAAGAGGGCTGCAGAGCATTCAGCCTCAGTTTTGTCAACAGCACTGTGGTTTGGATATTTTCCTGGGACTCATTTGAAGAGGGAAGAGAGAACCAGCTACTTGTCTTCAGCCAAAAGGGCCAATGAGGTACCCAAGACTGGAAGAGAAAATTTCAAGAGAGGGCTTTTGCCAGGATTTACTTTGGTGGGCTTAGCTATTATGCAAACAGCTGCCTATTAAAATCCCATTAAAAGCCACCTAAATAGTTCTTTGTGGGGTGTACCACATTTGCGGTTTTACTGAATTTACAGGAAATTTAGACAGAATTTACTTGTTCAAATCGTTATTAGCTAGGATTAGTCCCTGTTTTAAAAAAAAAAAAAACTAAAGAAGAAGAAAAAGAAAAAGAATATGGACAAACTGGGGACTTTTAAGTCCCATCATTAATTGAATCCTTCTTACAACTATTCAGTACATTTGCGTGTAATCTCATAATTTGAGATTGGATCAGTGTTGAACTGGACATGAAACAACTTCCTTCTTTTCACTTTTTTTTTTCAAAAGCCCTCAAAAAGTCTTGGTCTGATGGCAAATTTAACGAGAATTTGATACAAAATGAGGTAAAAGAGATACTGGCCCTTGGTCAAAAATTATGACCTTTCTTTGGCCGTTGCCAGATGAACACCTGGCATCTGCACCTCTTCATTATCAAACTCTTCATGACCTGCAGGAAGGACATCAGTTGGCAAAAGATGACCCCATGACACGGACTTGGAGCACAAAAGCTGTGCTTGAGGGGAAAGAACTTCCCACGAGGTGTTCAGAGTGAGCTCATAAACAGAGAGACTTGAAAGAAAGGTTTTAACAGCAAATCATCAAGAAAGGCAAGGGACACTTATCCCAGATGAGGTGGAGGCTTTTGTCTTGGTGTGTACCTACCATAGACATGCTTTTTACATACTTTGTCACACTCCTGTGGAAAGTCAGGGTTTTTTTTTTAAATAAGGCTGCAGGACTGCATTTTATTTAACATTTACTCTCAGTGCCTAAGGATTTT
The DNA here is from genome assembly GCA_013397565.1 of Ptilonorhynchus violaceus. NCBI lineage: Eukaryota > Metazoa > Chordata > Aves > Passeriformes > Ptilonorhynchidae > Ptilonorhynchus > Ptilonorhynchus violaceus. The sequence goes on along the minus strand of VZRJ01010912.1, from coordinate 815,408 downwards.
GTACACATCACTGATAATATAACTGCCTCACCTCACAAAGGGTGTCAGGAGATTAATTAACATGCCCACCAAGATACACGATTCTATCCTAATTATGTTCTTCAAATTTCGTTTTCAAGAGCATTAAAAAAAAGTAAATAAAATGCATAGAAAATAGGAAATATTACGATGAATTATTTTATAGGTTCACCAGCAATATTTTTACAAATTAAGAGATCAGAGTGCTTGGGAAACTGTTCATGTTCATGCATAATGGGATGGTGAAATACTGGTGGTTCACAATAAATAGGCAGATTAAATGACCAACACCACAGGAAGCTCTGATAAACAATAATTAATTAACATTAGTAGAAAATAGAAGAATTCAGAAAAATGCTCTCCTAAAACTAGAAAAGTACCAAATAAGCAAAAATACTGTTTCCTGGAACTAATTCAGCTGACCAGAAGACAAACAATGTTACAGTCTCTGACTCACAAAAATAATTGAATAACTGGGATATTGCTGGCAAGGTCCTGCAAGTATCACCTTAGTGCTGTCAAGTAACTATCTGGGACCTGGATCATGAAAGGCATTGAGTGAAAAATCAGGATTTAAAGTATGTGTGGGCTCAGAGGTCTCTAAGAAGGGGAATGAAGTGAGAGCAAAATAAACTTTGCAGTTCAGAGAATAACTGTGATAACGAGGTACCCATCTCTCAGAGAAAGGGTGTCTGTAACATAACCAAGTGGTGAGCCACAGCAGACGTGCTGCTTTGAAAGCAGTTTTTGGAAAACTGAAGACGACTTAGAAGACTGGCAAAAGCTGCACAGCACCAGGTGCTGAGCCTGCTCCTGTTCAGGGGTAATAATCACCATGAAGTTAAGAACAGCATTACTGACACCTCTTGGTAAAGACTTTATTTATCTTGTGCAATTCATTATATTCATAAATAATTTCACAGTACTTCAAGCTCACATTTGAATATGATCAAGCTGTAGGGAATAACCTCCCAAAGGGCAAAGTAACAAACTTATCTTAAACGTTGTTCCTCGACCCTAATTTTCATAGGTCCATGGAGAATGCTTTGTGAAAACGATTTATTTTACTGTGTGTTGTGTCCTGTTATTATTTCAAACAGAAAACCACAAACCCTGCAGTGCATTATGAAAAAATAGAGTAAGAACCTCTACTCAAAACTGCACTCAGCCTGCTCAGGACTTGCTGGCAAATTCCAAACACACAAATTGACATGCACATGAAGAAAAAACACAAGCCAGATCTTTAAATCAGGATTGGAAGACCACTCTAGATGCATGCTTCATTTCACACACAGGCAAATCCACAATCAATTCAGAATGAGCCAATATGTTAGAGGCAAACAATTTGGGTCTGATTCAAGCCCACCAAGATCAAGACAGGTCCACTACATTATTTTGCAAAACATTGTGGCATTTCTTGGTTTTCAGTCATCAGCTGGAAGGTGTAGGCACAAGGAATGAATATTAGAATAAATTAAATTAGGCTTCAAGTTTCAACAGAAGCTTGGTTAAAAGGTCTGATTCAGAGCAGGCCTGGAATTTCTGCTTAATCCAAATTTGTTTGCCTAAACTTTCAAGATCATTAGAAAGAAAAGGAAAGAAACATGTCTTAGAAAATATAACCTCTTCTTTTAGCAGTCTCTGTCTCCCTTAAATTTTGTCTAAAAATACACATGAAAACTTCATCGTGTATATCCTTGCTTGGGTAGATAATTGCACTGACATAAGATTTTTTTTTTAAGTATTTCACCCTTTAATTCTGTTCAACATATAAAAGAAATAACAACAAAAAAAATATTAATTCCACACCACTACATGAAAGAAAGAAAATTAAAATGAGGCCAGGTTAATAGAGTGCTATTGATGTGCAGACATAGTAATTGAAAAATACCTGCTTTGTGAATTCAAAAGCAAATATACCTCTTTTTTTATGACTCCAACATTACAATAATTAAATAAATTCAAGACTGAGATAGAGACACACACAAAGAAAATAAAAAGAAAAGCTAGAATTCACTCTTCTAGGAAAAACAAAGGTGGCCCTACCTTAAATAATTCAAACTCCTTCTTTGGCATCAACAGCTATCAATTCACAAAGGATATTTGCAATTAAAATAAATGCACACACATCCATTAGGGCTGAAATTACCACCTCTAAGCAAATTAGTAGGTAAAAAAACCCAAAGTAAAACATTTTGCTGTATCTCTATCAACTGTCTTCTCAAGTTAGACTCTATGAAATACAGATATCACCTTCAATCTCTACCAGAAATGTAAATTGTTTGTGAAATATCAGTGGAACACGTAGCTATTTTAGCTTTGTTGTGAATCTTTTCCTTCTCCACGTGCACACAATCACACTTGAAAAGAAGATTTTTCTCCCAGGGTGGACAGTACCTGGATGGTGCGGGTGTACGCAGGCTCCGGCCACCCCTGACCACCTTCTGGATTCCTCAGAGGGTCCAAAATGTTGTTTGGCACAAAGCCTGTGCTGCCACTTTTGTTCTGAACCTTCCACCACTGCTTTCTGTCATCCAGAATCTGAAATAAATTGGTACATTAATTACATATTTTTTTTCCTGACTTTCCCACCGCCAGTACCCAGGCTGTGCATCTTTTCAAAACAAAACCACAACTTTGCCAGGTTCTGCATCTGCCAACAGATCTCACACAGATGTGTCCCTAAGAAACCCCTCTAGCTTCTTTGACTATCACCGTCATTAATTCCACGTGGTTGTACTGCAATTTTCAAAACGGGGCTCTCGAGAAAGGATACGGGAAAGAAGTGTGTAACGAGGCTCTGTAAACTCAGGCATGTTCTGGATCAGACAGTGCAATGAGAATCAAACACTTGCACAGACAGGCTGGCATCTCTACAACCCATATGCTGTTGGCAAAAGGAATAAATAATAACTAATAACCCGAGTAAAGGCATTGTTCTGGGAGAGCACAAATTTGGAGATGCAGCACTTCTGAGTAAACAGGGAATGGGAGCAGTCAGAATTCCGACTACCTGCCCCTCAATCTTTTTCTCTCTTTGTTCCTCCCTCCCTTCCAAATGTATCTCGCTTTCACAGTACCAAATCCTCTTGGAAGGGACAGTCCTTCACTATACCCTGTCAGTACACAGACAGTGTTTGCTAGAGCCAGTTATTTAAATATTACTAAATGTTTAAAAGCAGCACTAGAGAAGATGGAAGGAAAACACAAATATATTTCTAGCATGGATCTCTGCAGCAACCTTCTTAAGTCAGCAAAAAATGATGCAAAACAAATTAACTGAGCTTTCTGTACCAAGGCAGACAAATCAAACACATTGAAGCAAACACTAAGGGCAGCCACACTGCCCACAGGAAAGGTACCCTCAGCTCTGAGTAGCACCAGAGATTTGTGTGTTTCCTTTGCAAACAAAATTACCTCTACAATCTCTTCTTTCATGACTGAAAGCTCACTGTTGTTTCTTGCCACGAATTCGTACTTGCATTTGGCATATTTCTTGCTCTGTGCTTTATTGTGTGCTTCATAGTTTCTGCAAAGCAAAGATCAGACTATTGTTCAGTGAGACAGTCAAGCAAATAAAAACACAGACAAAATGCCCTCTTCCAACAGCCTGCAAAATATTTTTTGATACAAAAACCATATATGATGCTGCTGTAGAACTACCTATTCATAATACACTGATTTAAGTGCTGAAAGGAAAAGGTAAAAATAAAACAAAATAAACAGGTGGCTGAAATACATGCACCTCAGGAACTGGTAATCTTTATCAGCTCACTATTTGAAAGATGTATGATAACATCTTAGATTAGCAGGTGCTATTGTTTTAAAATAAATATGTACTCTATATTTAGTTTGTTTTTCTACAGAAGGTTAAACAGTCATTTGCCATATAAGCAAATGACTATACCTAGTGTATAATTGATAGCTTGTGCTTTGTATGAAATTGTATTTCTAGCGTTCATCCTAAATTGTTTCAAATACATAATAGATGAATAAATTTTTGCCATCAACACTAATGGAATTAAACTCTAAAAGATGTTCACCTATTGCAGATCAGTTTTCTTAATTGACCACAAGATGCCATCAACTTTAACAACCTCAAGTTCCTCTATCAATTAAAAATGAGAAATAACTTCTTGGCAGTTACAAACGGGGCTCATTGTAGAACAAGGCATAATCACAGTAAGCTCTGTATCCTTCAGTTTCCATGAAAAAAGACCTGTCCAGCATGCCTTTGGTTAAGGAGCTACTACTTTCTTTGACTTAATACCTTTTCAGCTGAGAACTCTCCAGCCCACTCCAAACAGGTCCACAAAACCCCCCTCCAGTAACTTCATTCACTTGTTGCAAATTACACCCAACAACATAAATCCACACTGAGCAGTAAAGAAGGCAAACAAACAAACACACAAATAAATAAACAAATCCAAACAGCTAATGAAAACATGAAGCAATCAATGGCTGGGAATGCTGGGTACAGTGTCACAGCCCAGGGGTACGAAAGCAGGTGGTTGCTGATGTGGGTTCCAGATGTGCCTGAGCAATCCAGCTGTTACCTGGCTATTGCATGGCTGTGGAGAACTGTCTCACTCGACTCGAAGAGCAGAACCAAGGAAGAATCATATTTAGATTGGAAGATTATTTTGAAGGAAAGACAAAACACTAACAGTGTTTAAGGAGAGAGTGAAAAGCAGGGGCTGAACCCCAGCCTGCAGAATAGCTGCTACGAGGCTGAACAATGCATGAGTAATACCAATTTTTTCTGCCAACCACTTGAAATTCATATGATTTTAAACTCCTTTCTTACTATCTCAGAGATATGACTAAGGTAGCTCTGACAGTACTTTTACTTTTAGGCTGCCTTTCCAAGATAATTTCATTAACTGTGTCTTCCTACCTTGTCCACACCTAACTATCCCGCTTCCTTCAAAAAATGTAACACAGGAAGAATTTTTTAAAAATGTCTACATTTTAGTTTTACTCCACTCAAAGCAACATGCCCAGAACATGGACCAGTCAATAGGTGCATGCTTCTGAAGAGGCCCTAATTCTTCAAGCCCAGACTAATGAGCCAGTTCACTCTGGGCACAAATATTCTGAACACTTCCCTCCATCCTCCACGGTGTTTCTTCTTTCCTGTAAGATATGTCATAATTTCAACCCTCAGCTCTTCATTGCATGCTGCTCGAGAGCCTAGGGGGTTGCACAGACTTTCAGAGAGCTTTTCTTCAAATGGCAGGGCAAAACCAAGCTACACAGCAAAAAACCCTGCTTTGAAGCACCACACAACTTGCTGAAAATTATTCAGTACACTCTTGGCATCAGAGTTCCCAAAGTACCTAACACCACCCTGAAAGTCTGAGATTCTGACGCTTTATTTACATCACCCAGGGGAAGCATGCTTTACTGGAGGTCCTGGCATCTTGGAATAAGTCTCACTGAAATTCCCTGGGATAAAAGTTTCCCTGGACAGGGTGTAGCCTACCTGTCCCTCAGAAGACAGTGGGCAGCTTGGTCACTACCTTAGGACTGCACACTGGGAATGCCAGCTTGCAACAAGGATGGCTGAAAGACTCAGCTTGAATTTCTCACTCCTTGTCTGAAGCTCTTTCCTCTACCTCTTTGTTTGCAGATGCTCAAAATGTGACTTTAAATGGAAGTTGCTTGGGGTAATGCATATTAACAACTTTCCCCCAGAGCTCCAGGCTTTTATTTTATGTCTCCAGAGCCAATTAACAAACGGAAGTTTGTGTGTTTTGAAAGTAAGACAGGGGCACACTGTGGGTGTTTGCATCAGGAGCAGCCATCTAGACTCTGTCCTACCATTAGTGGTGACAAAGAGACACCACTCCAGCATGTCTCACTTCATACTTTTCCATAGACTAATTCCACCTTTCATGAACTGCTTCTTAGAAACACCCATTCCTCTCTACCTGCCACAAAGGAGGCTTGGATAACTCTTTCAGTTCCAGCCAGATCCACTGATATCGTCAACAATCATCAATCAATGCAGTAAGACTCGTTCTCTAACACTGAAGTGCAGGCAAAAAACATTTGTGTGGAATACTCTTACTCTGAAAGGACAAAACAGGTCTTACCACCTTACAGATAAGAGAGAGGAATTTAGAGTACAGATCATGTAGATTTCAAGCTGACTGGTCCTGAGACAAGAATGCAACAGGCAATCAAGTTTGAGAAAACAATTAAGAGATGACCACTCGCTGCTGTTGCTACGAAGAATAAATCCAAAGCTCAGGAAAAGAATTGAGTCTTCAACCTGCACAGCACATGGGAATTTGTTTGCATGCAGATTAACAACAGGATCTTTTAGCACATGGCTCAAAATTAGGGATTCTGCAAGGGTTTTCATCAAAACACTTCTATCAATGATGCTTTAACTAGCAATTTGAACCTCAAAACTTAGTTAAACATCTTCCATGGCACATAGGACAAAATACTTTTCATATGGCATATATGGAATGTGGTTTGGCACAGGAGAGCAATTCCAACACTTCTTTACTGATCTGCTTCCACAGGTTGTGCTGGTGTAAATGCTCCCCATAGACAAGGCCAAGGATCACTGCATTTCATCTTGTCAAGTTATTTGGTTTTCGGATAAAATGAAGGCGTGAAAGAGGATGTGCAAAAAGACACTGGTTGCTATGCAAACATTTCAGAGCATTTTCTGTAACATTTGAAAGAGGGTGGAAGAGACAAGGTGTCACTGTTCTGAAAGTGGGTATTTATACGCCAGCCCAGAAAACAAAAAGCACGAGACCATGGAGCACTAAGTCAGCAGCTAAGCAAATCAAACAATCAATCAAAACAAGGACAGGTGAATCTCAGACCAGACTTGTCATTCTTTGTAATTCTGAAAAGAGCAAAGAGCATGTTTAAAACCATGAAACAAATCAGAGCTGAAATTCGAGGAGTAGGAGGATTCTGTGCTTGCAGTTGGGTGGGAATTCCACTATATCATTTTTGACAAAAGCATCACTTTAACATCATAGATAAACAGGGTCATTTCATAGAAATCATGTGAAAAGAGTCTTAATGATACACCTTAGAGAAGCAAAGCAGAACACCCACTGCTCAGCAGAATCCCTTCCCCAACAGAGACAAAGAACAGCTCCAGACACAACCAGAGGCGATCACAGACCCCGCCACCCCAAGGGCAATAAGTGGGGACAGTTTTCCACAGCAGCACGGACACTGATGGTTCAGGGTTACCTATCTACATGTCGGCTAACAGTTTGCTTAAAGGCAGCCACAGCTGCCCCCTGGTCCAGCAGAGGCCCTCTTTTGTACACTGTGTTACTGAATGCATACCCATCCGACGGGGGGTAGTCGGGAACGCCGGGAGGCTGCAAGACAAAAAGGGAACAAAGCCACAGAGTGGATTAGTGTCACCCGCCAGCTCGCTCCATCCAGCACCCCCAGGGCCCCCGTCAGCATTCCCCCATCCTCAGGTGCCCACGGTTCTGCCATGAAAAGTTAATAGCTTCTGCATCTCGAGCACACGAAGGCGGAGATCAAAAGGATAAGAATAAAAGAATTCCTATCCTAAGCCATCCCAGTGCATTAATATTGCAGCGGATATTCTTTAGGAAAACAGTTCTCTGGGGCAAGGGCCGTGTCATCTCTCAGATACCACTGCAGCAGCACAAGCTCAGACAACGGCTGAACGGCTTTGAAATAAACTGCACAGTGAAACTGCTCTGAGCTTTGGCTCCAGATGTGCACTGGGAGCCAGAAACCTCGAGCTAGCCAACAGGAAGTCTGTGTGAGAAATAAAGTAAAATTATCACTCTGTTGCAGGATCAAAATACGAAGAGGCTCATTTATGTCACCCTGTCACTGAACACCACTATAGTCAATGAAGAATTGCAAAAAGAAGTGTGATAGTTGGTATAATTAGGGATTTTAATTAAGGAAAATAATCACACTTTATCACAATCACATATATGAGAACATTTAAGGCTTTAGGAAATACTTTTTTTAAAAAAAAACACCTTAAATCTAGCATTGCCACCCCCCTTCTAAGTAAGAATGATTTTAATCACCATTTCCAAAAACAAAACCAAGATTAACAGTTCATTTGTGGGTATTATGATATTGACATTGCCCGTTTTATATCCTTTCCTTATACCATCCAGCTGCACAAGTTAGAATGGCTGAGATTCACCAGAAATTGCCAAATCTCTAAGTCTGGTTTGTTGGGGATTTTGTTCTCTTCTGCATTGCTTTTGGCTTATCTTTTTCTTATCTCTGTGTGGCTACAGAAAAGTTACTCACCTAATTTCTACCTCCAAGTGTCTGACCTGGCACCCAGAGACACTTGCTTAGTGGACTGAGAGTTTATGAAAAGAAATTAAAGCAGAACTCCCCATTCACACAGAATTCTTTAAAACTGTACTATTAAGACCTCTTTAAAAAAAATCTCCAGTGTCACCTGGCTTATACCTTACATCAAAAGACAACCAGGAAGCTGGAATTGATTTTACTTCACACCCAAATTATTTGCATTGCTTTAGCCTCACTGGACCCTCTGGTGGTTGTTTCACCACCACTTGAAGTCCTCATTGCTGTACTGACTCCACCTTGAAACTCCTCCTGTGGGAGCTGCACGCGTGGCTGGATCTTAAGATTCAGGAACGGAAAGACAAAGATTCCCACGAGTGGGAACCTCCAATGCACTTTTCCTGGTGCCAGGGCCCTGCCCAGCAGGGAAAAAAGGCCCATGCACCCCTCTCCACCCCCAGCACAGCTCTCCACAGGCAGCCTTGGTCCTTGGGAGATGAATTCCACACCGACACACGAGGCCAACCAGCGGCAAGGGACGAACCCTTCCATCCTCATCTTATTTTTCCAGCGCTCCTCATTAAACAAGCTGTTACAGCAGACTTATGACAGAATAATTATCCTGGTATCCCCCACTCCAGGGCGGTGCTTTTGCTGCAGACAAACAGCGTTTTGCAGCTTTTTCCAGCCGGGCACCGGCAGCGTTTCACAGCTATTAAGCAGCTCAGTGCCTTTCCCCCTAGGGATGTGCTGGGGAGGCACGGGCACAGCGAGCCAAGGTAACAAGGTTAAATCACCTGCCCAAAACCTTGTGGGAATCAGTGACAGTCGTGAAACCTGCGCCTGACATCCCAGGAACCAGGCACACAAAATGGGATTTTTCTTTTTTCACGTGTGTCTTTTGAAGGTTAAGAAAAAGAGGCCAAGCTGGCATAAACGACTACCAGCACATGAAAAGGAATGGAATCAACTCCCTGAAACACAAGCAACTAAAATCCCTCAATATGTTCTCCCCCTTCAAATTTGTTTTAGGTTATTATGTATTTAAAGAAAGTGAAATTCCTAGAATCATCAGAAGAGGAAAATTAATGATCTTTTTTCAATACTATTGAAAAAGTTTCAATACTGTTGTCTGTTATTGTTGTTCTTCTTATTATTACTATTATTTAGAAGTAGCACAATATAAACAAAAAACCACATGAAGTGTAGACCAGCAGTGAAAAATGAGACAATGTTTGATGTTTTTTGGGAGGTGACAGCAATGTCAAAAGCTACATTTCACATTACTGTGCCCACTAACTGTACTAAATGCTTTTATTCTCAAAATGAATCACTGGCAATAACTTAATTTTTGTCACATTTATTGTTGTATATCTTGTTAGGCATAAAGTCAAACAGTGCTCTAAGTAATTAAATATGTACCATGTTACCCTCCTTTGCTTGGCAGGCTTTTAACCAATTTTTTTTGTCTCTATAGCTGAGTAGACTTTTTCTGACTAATGGAGATTTTCATGAAAACAAAGTTTTAATGTGACTGGTAAGTTTTGATAAGTTTTTGTTGGGGAGGCTTTGTTATCTCTAATGAGAGAATTGATCTGCAAGAAAACACCATCCCATAATCATTCCCCTCAATATTCTTCCAAATGCAACATTGTCACTAACAGATAATACCATATATGTTTAAAAATTCACATAAAATCCAGTATTGTTGCTCTAAGATGTACTCCAGGGATGGGACTGGTGCAGACTGCTTGAGGAAGCTGGAAAATTCTCAGTGCAATTCCATCTCACAGCTGCTAACAGGGGACCTTGGATTAGATAACACTTGATTTAAACTAAAACCAGTATAAAAAAAAAAATTAAAAATTTAAATTAAATCTAATGTCCTCCAAACAAAAGGAAAAAACCTTCCCAAATGAAAACTTTTATATGTTTAAAATGGCAATAGACTTTTTTTGTTGATTAAAAAGCAACAAAATCCTCATGTATTCTTAAAATTTTCACAAAAATCAAAGTCCATTTTCTGATAAATTCTATTGAAAAAGTAGGGATAGAATCCTGGCTGAGAAACAAAGGGCTGGCTATAAAGTTGGTCAGAAAGTGCACTCTGACTTCTCTGAAGGCTTTAGATGGTGGCGCATATTCCCATCCTTTAAAGAGAATAACCTAACTTTTGCTAAATTCATGGCATTCCTTTGATGAAAAGTGTGGAGAAATGTTTTGTACAATAATTCTCCAATTCAGGAGTTATTTTTCAGAAGTAGACCTAAATTATCTGATATGGCATTGCCCTGACAGCCCCTCTGAACACTTACATGCAACATGGTGAAAGCATTGAGAAATTAATGAAAGGAATATTAAATTCTGCATTTGTGAAGAGGCAGTTCAAGCCCAAAATTCCACAAAAAAGGGTGGTTTCTTCCTTTTAGTCCACATGCCTGTGCATGGATGCACATTTAAGAGCACTCTGGTTCAAACAGTGCCCGAAGTATTTGTGATCCAAATCAATGGGATCTGATGGCAGAGCTCAATCAAACTGAACCTTGGGGGCTTGGACTGTCCTCCCAGCTGAGGCAGGGCAGTGCACAAGTTCAAGGAGAGGCAAAAAACCCTATATTTTTCCTAGTTGCATTTCTGGTGGCTGAGCAGGTAATTTTTTTCCTATTGCTTCAATGTAAGCGTAAAGAGCTGGCACTGATGGAGCAGGTGCCAGAGCACGGTTATCCCAGGAACGCCCCAGAACGTTGTCCCTATGAAGGAAGTGTTTGGTGTTGCCTCCAGCTCATGCACAGGACCCTTTTGCAGTGACTTACCTCACTTGACAGTCTCTTCATCTCTTGCTTGCGCTGCTGCTCTGCCACGTTTGCCACAGACTCAGCCAAATGGTTGAGTTCTTGCTCCTTTGGAGCTCCCATGAAGTTCAGCAAAGGAGGCTCCCAACCGTTCCGGAAACGGGGGACGTAAGGTGGAATGAAATGGTCTTTTGGCCATTCAGCTCTGTGTGAAAAGTAAATTAGAAATCTGTATCAAGGGCTGGTTTAATAGGGTTCCTATAAAATGAAATGCTTTAGGATTTTTATTAGTATAGAGGAGAGGCCGGGGTTACGGTACGGGCAGAATCATGCTAGAGCACAGAAAATCAGCAGAAAAATATTTATTTACCACCACTATCCCCCCTGCAGCAAGGAACTGCTCCTGCTGTAAGGACATGTCAGTGCTAAAACACAACAGACTTCTGCCTTATAGCAAAGGATGGGTAATAGAAGAATCAATCAAAACAAATCTGGGATTTGTTTTAACAGTAAGATGTGGGGAAAAATATCACAATGCTCTATTTGTGTGAAAGCACCAGACAAAAGACTTCAAAGAAACGGCCAGCTTTGTAAGAACACCTGAAAGCAGGGATGAAGCATAGAAGCTTAGGGGCTGCATGGTGTTTTAGGTGTAGAAGCTACACCTAAAATAAAAAAATAAACAATGGTATTTACAGACAAAAAACCCACCCAACATTACATGCTCCAAGACAACAATTATCATCACATTGGCTGTTTTATAGTCTATATTGATCTTTATAAAACACTGTACTACTTCTCAGAGTTCCATTGGCCCTCTCTATTGTAATACCAAATACCTAAATTAATGCTTTCCTGCTCTGCCTTAGCACTGCAGATAACACTCTGTCCCACAAAATAAATGGCTGTGTCTTCACAGTGGAAGCAGAAACAGGAATGTACATTACAGTCTTTTCACAGGCTCGTTGCTGCTCAAAATTAAGAGACAAATGCTGCCAGTCACACGAGCAGTCAGCAATTCCCAGCCTGTTAGGAGGCCTGAGCTTGGTCAGTAATCCTTGATTTCATCATTCACCTCTCCTGCTACATCCCACCCCAAGGATACCTCTGGATACTGAGGTCAGTCCCACCATCAATTCCAATCTGCACAGGTCAGCCAACTACTTGCTAAGTGCTTCATTCCTCACTACCAAACACGAGCTATTTCTCTTTCCATTAGCCTATTTTCAGGATGGACTAAACAAATGGATGAGGGTAGTTCCCAGGACAAGGATCCCATTATTTTCCCCAGTAATCCATTTTCCCTGCATGGGGCTCCAATGCTCTGAGGCCATTTCCACTGCTTCCATGCAGCCTTCCTTGTACTTTACAGTTTTTAATCAACCAATTAATTAATTAAAAAGAAATCCATCTGGTAGACTTCTATGTTCCAATTTGAAATCTAAGAGCAAGGATGAGTAAACACAAAAACATGCTGCATTTCCAGCCCAAGTGATTGCATACTTCATCATCATCAGATGTACTTATCCACCACAGATTACAGAGTCAAAACGCACTTTTAATTTCATGTTTTTCTTTTGCATTTCCAAGTCACCTGATTTCAAACTATAGACTTACCTCAAAGCCAACAAATGCATAAAGAAGTTAACTTTCAGCTAAGCTAAATCATAGTAGTGAAATCCATTAAATGCAGTGTACAGGCTATGCACATGTGGCACAGTTCAGTCAATAAACATTTTTTTTTAATTATAAACATTTTTTATAGCATTATGATGCTTTTAAAGAAGACATTTAAAATTTTTAACTTTTAATAATTATTGAAAATTGAAAAGAGACATCTGTATCCTATTTTTTAGTATTTTTTCACTTATTATTTCATCTTCTTCAAATTGTTTTTTAATGAAGTCCAGATTAGAAAAATGGTGGTGAAAAATAACTGGAAACGTGCAAGGGACGGTTCAGAAAAAATTACTCCAAATGATTATGTCAAGAGATTCTGGATATTCTGCAGAAAAAAAAAAAAATTCTCTGCATTTTCTCTCTCCTTGAGATCCCAAATCCCAATGAGGCTAAAGAGTTCCTTCCCAAAAACTTCAAAGAAGGGTTCTGAGGAGTCCAAAGCCTAACGAAGTAACATTGAGTTTACTGGGGGCTGGGCAACCTGTTTCAAATCATGTCAATAACTTGATTTTAGAGATATTCTCTAAAATAGGAAGAGTTTTCCTCACCTGGCTTTGGTCCAGGAGTCACCCAGGGACATCCAGAGCTGTCCCTCCTCGCTGGTGACCGTGTATCGCAGGAAGTCTATCGTGTCTTTTGTCAGCAGGGGGCTGAGGACTGTGCCAGCAAGCTCTGGACCTCCTGTTGTCTGCACCACCTAAATCCAAGGATTAAAATAATGTAAAGAACATCCACATCGTCACTAAGAAAGTTACTGTGAATTTATGTTACCTACAGTGCTGCTAGGAAACAGTTATTACCCATAAAAACACCACTCCCCCCGAAAATAAAACCCCCTCTGAGAATCTAACAATGTGCCTTAATGTCCTACAGATTAACTAAACTATTTATTGCTGAAAAGTGCTGTTCTGGTTACCAATCATTTCTTATTTGGACCCACTTTTCACAATGTTATTTTTGCTTTGCTGATCAAAGCCACACATACTTCCATTAAAAATGCTTTCAACTCTCCTCCTGCATTATGTAGAGAATCTCAATTTTTTATTGCTAGTTAAAAATTATAATGGCAAAGTGCAACACAAAGCTAAAGATGATTTAAATAAATATATTTAATAGATGGGAAAATATGCAGAAAAGGATATAAATTATTTTCTAAAGAAAACCTCATCCTGAGATACACATATTTCTCCTTAGTTATTGTCCAGGGACACAACATTTCAATCTTGTTATCCCTAAAGAGGTTACAGAACATATAAATATAAGAGTTCTGAAGGAAAACTTAGAAAATTGTAAACCCTTACCATATGTAGTGGGGTAAAGAGAAAATGAACCAGATCAGCTGCACTAGGATTTTGGATATGGAACTTCAACTTGGCCTGAAGGAATGAGGAAATGATACATATTAAGAAACATTTAACTACTAAGACAATAAATACTTCACATAAGAATGGCCATCCCTGCTCAGGTCACAGGTCCACCCAAGCCCAGTGCTTTGTCTGTAACATCCACTAAGTGCAAGTGCTCATTCATCCAATTGCTTTTGAATCCATGCATATTTTAGCACCTATTGTGCAAAACAAGAGGTTCCACAACCAAATTACATGCTTTGTGAAGAAGCATCTTCTTTGGAAACTTGACACCCCTTGCTTTCATTAGTATTCCGGAAATTCTCCAAATAAAACTAAATTGTCCTTCTCTACTCGCTTTTGTTCTGATTCGTTTTACATACTTTTACAAAAGACCTCTCAGATCATCAAGTCCAACCTATGACCAAACACCACCATAAAAATTATTCTAAAAATCCCAAACCCTTAAAATTCAATGATAGATCTTCTTGGAGGATTTCTTTTATCTACTGATCACCCATTGGTTTTGCAGGCTCCAGAAATAAGAAGCCCAAATGTGTTTCAAAGAGTTGTAGTAGTTTTCATTGCATCTTGCCATCTGTTCCTCCTGCTTTTGGCTACCCTCGTTCTGCTTTTACATTCAAATGTGCCTCCAAATGAAGAAAGAAGGAGGATGTGTTTTTACTTCTAATAACTTCCTATACATTGTTCTTCAGTCATAACAACTTACTTTCAGTCTATCTAAAGTTTTTGTGACAGATGGGAGGCATTTCTAAAAGCTTCTAGCGTGGAGTTTTAAAAGAGTTTCCATTCTACTGGAAGATTTTATTCTTCTAGCTACCCTTTTAATTTTTAAACCAGATTCTTCATTTTATACAGTTCTCCTTGTCTGACTTAAAGTGCCAAGAATTGAAATTTCAGGCTTTTGTTGTTCCTGCAAAGATGTTGAAGTAAAGCATTGTTACAGCACAGCTCCTCAACAGCAGCATTAGAACCAGGTCCTAGATGCTGCTGAGCATCAAAACAAGAACTGCTTCTTCTCCTGCTCAGAAGATAAAGGTTCAAAGTTGCACAGATTGTTCTTGGGTAAAAAACTAATTTAAATGCAGGACTTGGAAAAAGAATGGAAAAAACCCTATACATCACATCTATCACTGAAAAGGATAAACATCTTCCAAGATATTCATCCCCCCTCAAAACAGCATCCTACAAGGTCAGAACCACAGCTCTTTTTTAAAAAAAAAGGATATTTTTAACATGTCTAAGTATTTCCTACAGCCCTGCAATCAGAATTCATTCCCCAAGAGGAAGAAAAAAGCTGATTTGACTCAGTGAATGCAAGAACACTTTTCCCCACTGGCACAGCTCCCCCAGCAGTTGGAAGGGACAGTCAGCATCTGTCAGTCAATGCTTTGAAGGTGTCCCACTTGCTGCCTCCCTTGGATAGGAGATTCCCACTTGCAGAAGAGGAGATGCCAGGAGAAGGCTCTTGAATTATCATCTCTGCTATTGAGAACCTATAAAGAGACAGCAATTTGCTGGATGGAACATTCTGAGGCCAGAAGGTCCCGTGTAATGATGGCAACGAGCTCAGGGAGTCTGATGGGCATAGCTGAATAAAACTGAATTAAAGCCACAGCTGGTGATGCTGGCAAGAACACAACAGAGCTGTGATTCCCACAGATGTTCCTAGAAATTCTTTTATGATTCTAATCCAAATTTCCCAAGTAAAAGGCTTTAAAGAACTAGGAGAAGGAGAAACACAACTGAATGCTGAAAAACAAATATGCTCATCTAGTCATTATATAGAGAACCTGAGGAGCAGCATCACAAAGATCAAAGGCCAGCCTAGGCCAGAGGTGGCCAGTCCTGGGCTTGCCTCAGATCTCATGTGCACTGGCAGTCACTTACCAGAAGATTGAAGCCATGCTTGAATTTTTGGAAGCAGTCAACAAATTCATCTGGAGGTGGTGGCTTTGCACGGAGAGTAAGAACACCCTCTGGTGAAAAAAAATGAGACTTTTATATATCCATTTATATGTATATAACTGTCATAGATATTACAGATATAGTAAATATGTAAATTCATAATAAATGTACCAACTTACAGAATTTTGTAAATATAGAACCAAGGAAGGGAGCATATTCTGTGGTCACATCTCTAATCAATCACTCCCCACTGACTTAATGCAAGTAAGTTTCATAGATTTCCCTCTAAGAATATAGTGCATAGGAATTTTTGGGCTCAAAGTTAAAGAAAATTATTACACTGACAAAAAAAAACCAACACAAAATGACATATTTTCTGGCTCCTTCAATGATCCTTAGAGAAGCAGAATGGTGTGCAGTAAGAATTCCTACCTCCAGGTCCTTTCTTTTTACTTTTTTTAGTTTTCTTCCTCTTGGAAAGCTCAGCAAACGCTTCAGCAGCTTTTTGAAGTTTGGTAACAAAATACTCTATGTCATCCAAAATATGGTTCAGAATTTGCTATAGGAGAAAAGAAAAGTAACAGTTTCTCTACAGAAACTATAGCAGAAATACTCCAGAAATTGAAATGTCCAGACTCTTGGGACCAACAGCTTCTTCAGAACAAATATCATGCCAGAACATTCCATATTTAGATTCATTGTGTTCTTAACTTTACACACCTGTAAAGTACTTTAAATCTTATTTTTCAAAAAAATTAGGGCTACTGGAAGTTTTAAAAATACACGTAACAAGACTATTAAGTTCAGATTGCAATTACACGATTTGTTCCCACATTACATTTTCCCCTCAGAGTACATGAAAAAAATTCTAATTATTTGAATGGACGGCATTTTTGCAAAGAATATAACTTCATAATCTCCCTTATTACTAAGTGTTAAGCTGTTTGCTGAAGTTCTCTACGAATTAAGCTGTTTGTAGAGAAGTGCTCTTTGAAGAATTGATTTCAAAGAGCGAGTGGAGGAGAATGAATGAAGCCCGGGGGAAAACACAAATACACCAATTCAGCAGGTCCCAACGTGCTTTTCTCAAGACCCTCTCATGTTGCTGAGGGCAACAGCAGAGTGGAAAAGTAAAAAGTTCCTACTGAAAAACGGGGCAATATTTGGTCTTGCGTATGCCAAGGAAAATGCCCAGTGCTGCTGCTTACAGGCAAGAAAACTTTAAGTTATAAATCAACATGGTCCACCTGTCTTCAGAAATGATCATGTTTATTTTCCACATGTTACACATATCCACGTCCCACTAAATTGATGGAATTTTTCTATTCTTATATAGTTTGCCGAAATTGGCCTGCTGCACAAAATTACAATTTACATTTCTAGCTCTTCACAGCAAGAAACTCTACATCAACATTCAGTGTCCTCACTCCACCTCCTTTTATTTTTTCTTTTCAAAGAAGAAAATAAAGAAAAGGCACTACCACCTATTCATTTTTAGAACTACCACACAAGCAGAAGCTGCTTGGAAAGCTTTTCCTCCAGAACAGAATTACCCATGTGGGAAAAAAAATCTTCCCACAAAGTAAAGTCGCAAAATTTCACAGACATTAAGCAACATCATTTGTAGTTTCTCACTTACAACATCTCTGTCAATCCTGGCTGCTATCATCTCTGCTGTTTCTTCCTGCTCGTGGTATTGTCTATGCTTTTCATCTGCAAAAAAAGAGAGGAAGAAAATAAGACATGCATGTATGTGGAATTAGTATATAAAAATTTCTGTACAGCTCATGCTTTAAAGTACACAACTGTAAGAAAAAGATGGACAAAACTGCACCATTCCCTTTGCAAGGACTCCAAACAAACTGAAAATCCTGCACCTCAATGCCTGATCCTGCCAAGACTCACCAAAAAAGCACATGTATATGCTTTCAGTCAACTCAACTGCATAAATGAAGTTAATGACAGAAGTGTGGTACCAGGCTTTAAATAAAAAGAAATTCAGCACAAAGTGGCAGATTATAAATACAACATAATTAGGAATCATCTCATTTTGCCCAATATGCTGAAAGTAGAAGTAAGCAAGAAAGAGTGCAGCCATGGCTTTGAAGACAATTTTGATGTCAAAGGTTATTAGCAAAAAGGGATGCCAAGTCTGGAAACACAGAAAGAAGAGGGAATCATGTGATAGAACGGGTATTTCCAAATAAAAACCAGAGTCAGTGACTTTTGCCTGAAAAGAACAAGGGTGCAGTTTTCAAGGAATTATAAGCTTTGCATTTCTAACCTACACTAAGTACTGCACTACATTTGTGAACAGTTGGGATTTCAGTAAATATAGCTTAGAAAAGATCGACATGAGTGGAATAAAATGAACTGCAGGAACTCGGATCCACCACTGGCAAGACACTAAATTAATGAAACTTTTCTGAAGTGAGGAGAAGTCAAGAAGAACAAGTTAGCCTTTACTTAAGATAGATGTAATACTGTAGATACATAGCTTAAATAATTCTTAACCTTTCAGATTTCTCTGAACATTTTTAGTTGTTTTCTTCGCATAGTTGTGTACTTTGTTAAGTGATACAATTGAATAAAACAAAAATAATAAAAGAGTCCAAGGTCTTCTAATGCTACAGTTTTAATATCTATTATTAAATGAACACAAGCAAAAGAACTAACAAAGGCCTTGTCTTAACCTTTTGAGTCTGTTTTATAGAAGGAGCTTTCTTCTTTCTAAAGAACATTTTTTTTAAAGAAAGATGATCAAAGTGTATATCCCTTAGAGATGTAAAAAAACCCACAACCAACCACCAAACAGAAAAATCCAAACCCATTAGGAATGCAACAGCATTTCTTAATTAGAGTTTAAAAAATAAATAAATAAAAAGAACTAATTATCCATACAGGCCATTATAAAGATAAATATAACAGAAATAAATAATGCTGATCTCAAGTCACCTTTTAATCCACAGTTACATTTTTTTAACAACCCAAAATGTCTGGCCCTATTACTGAGGAGAGCATCATTAGATGATTACAGTAATGACAGTACTGGTTACTATGACTGTTCACAAAAAAGCCCAGATCAAACCCTGTATCCTACCACCCCACCCAGCCAAGCTCAAGCAAAAGCAGCTCTGAACAGGAATTCAGAAAATAGATGAACACAAGTAAATGACAAGTCAGATTACGACAGTCAGATCTTATTCCCCAGATCAGGCAACAGTGGCTCGGGGCATTTCAAAGCAGACTGGGAGAACAATATCTGCTCCCAGCGAGGGCAGAGGGCTGACCTTGCCCAGCCATTTCTGCACCCAGTTACCGCAGTCTTCGCAAAAGCGGTCTCGGCAAACCGCTTTTGCTGCTACCAAGCACCAAAATAAAAATTAAATAAACAAATAACGAAAATCTCCAGCCCGGGAGCAGCGCTTGGCACCCCTGGGTGCGTGGGAATACTCACAGTCGCCCTGCTCCGAGGCCCAGGCCGACCACGCTGCCACGCGGCTCCTCACGTCCACCTGCGTGATGGTCCCCGGCGGCACCGGGGCGGGGGCCCGTGGGGGAGGTGGGATGGCACTGTCGGCTTTGGATATCATCCTGGGGGAAGAGGAGAAGGCCCACGAGTGACACTCGAAGGAAAAACGTTCTGCTCGCCAGTGCTTAATCAGAGAAGATGAGGCGGCTCCACGAGGGTCTCTTTGACTGCAGACCCTACTGTGGACTTGATGAGAAAGCAGCACTCAAGGCCTTGATGTGTAAATATGTTAAACATGGCAGGAAACCCACTCCATGAGAGAGTCAGCAAAGCTTCATCACGTTGGGGAAATCCCCAAGCAGTGCCAGAGACCATGAGGAGACCTGCTGGTTTACACGGATAAATTCAGCAGCTGGGGTTTAGTAGGTGGCATTTTTACCAGCACACTCAGTTTTACGGGCTGGGCTTGCCTTTTGTGTGAAAGAAAATACCATTTGAAGTTACCTTTCAGCCACCACAAATTAACTATCTAGTCCCTAAGTCTGACCAGTTGTCAACCAACTTTTTCTTAAAACCCTCCCAACAAAACCAAGTTCACTGACTGATTTTTTTTGTAACAGGGGTCTGTTCATCCTGCTTGATACAAACATAACCATGTTTCCACCTGCAATTTTCCAGTTGTTATTGCAGTTTTAAATACCATAACGAAAAAGATCTTTGGATTCATTCTGCAGCTTGATACCAAGAGACAAAAGAAAGTCACAACAGCTCCTGCCATACACATTCTCCATCCCTTTCCCACACCCCTATTTAAAAGCAAGATCCTCACTTTAAATTCATCTCTTTATAATCCCACCTCGTTTAACAACAAGACAATGACATGTCAAATGTTGTTTGGTCTTTGAACAGCGAATAACAACAACAACAACAAATATTTCCTTCTATTTTCCTTCCTCCAGTCCCCTTTCACTCATCAATAACCTTGCAGCACCTCGACAATGCCCTGTGGGGCAGGAGGGCCCCGATGCCAGCAGATATCACAAGATACAACAGTGAGTAACCAGCACTCAGCTGCCACCCACGTTTGACCTCTGGGCCTCACAGCCCCCGGAGACTGATATCTTGGATTATTTGTACCAACAGTTGTATTGACCTACATTCTCCTCCCAATTAAATCTCATTAGTTTCCCAGCACATCCAATGTGTTTGAGTCCCTCTGGATCGCCTCTCTGTGCTTGGACCTGTTTGCTACAGTCCCACAAATGGTAAAGTCTACTTATTTAATTTTAAACCTGCAAATACAGTTAAACATGGTTCAGTTTTTGTTTTGTTTTGATAGGAGTGCCCCTTACTTCAGGAAATCCCTGTAAGTTACAAGTCAGAATTTAATCTGAACACAAAACTAAGTGTTATTGAGAGATACTATCAGCATGCAGTTACACACTAAGTTTCTAATAAACTACTACCATCACCATTCAGTATCTAATTTATTTGTGCCCTTGTTTCTATGTCTCTGTTTGCTACCTCTCATTTCTGTATTAATCTTCTCTGAAAGAAACAGATTCTTTCCCCCACATTTCCCTACTGGCAGAGAAGCTTTTGCTACCAGGGAAACAAGAAGTCTTCAGCATCATTAAACAGGCAGGCAGGAAGATTATTCAGTCTTCAGTTGCTGTTTTATTTAACATCTTCAGATCCCAAAACCTTTTAGCATAATCTTATTTACTCAGAGTTATGGGGAATTTGGTTTTTTCATTTGAATTCTGAACTACTTGACCCATATGAGGAACTGAGACATGCAATGCCATTCTCTGGCAAGTGCTATTGATCTCAGTTGTTCCCATCCCTAAGGTGGAATTGGGAAAGGTAAGACTGACACTAAAAATTGAGAGAAGACGAGATAATTATTAAAGCAAGACCTCTACATATGGCTTTGAAAGTATATTATTAACTAGAAGGAAAAAAAAAAATCAAAACCCAAAAAAACCCCCAAAAGACAGCAGGCAGACCTGGAGAGTTTCTGAATGATGACACACTCTTTGATGATCCTATACACTGCCATGGAGTTAGATTTTTACCTCAGTGTTTCAAGCCTCTTCTTTTGTTTCCCACTTTTGCTGTCACTGATTGCACTTTCAATATCTTCATGAATAAAGGTAGCCTAAAGAGACAGAAGCAGAAACCATCAGGTATCACAGTATCCAGATATATCAAATAAATATCTCCTCACACACTTTCTGTGGAGCACCTTTAGATTAGAGAATACCTTATCAAATCCCATCTATTTAAAAGCTCTGGGACAAATTATTTTACATGTAAACAGAACAAAGAACGGAACAAAATCTGGGAGTTGGTATTTTTGTCACTACTCCAACCTCAAGCATTATCATCACACAAGTACCAGATACCAAATTTGTCTGAACAGCTGTGATTATCTCAAGTCAACCATTATTGCACAAGCTACTTTTCCCTCCTGCATACGTAATTTTGGTTGCCTCAAGTATTTTGTTTGTCTCATACTACAAAAAGAAAATCTACTATATATATAGAAGCAGCAAAACTACTATAGGTGGCAGCAGCACGAGCATTAGGAAAGTAACTCTCAATGATAAAATTTCCTTTCACAAAGAATGACAGCCTCCAATTTCTCTCTGATGTAACAGAAGATGAAGTTTTCAGAACATTCCCTAATCTGTAGGCTCCTGCCACTCCACAACTGCAGTCTGCCTCCACCAGTGGCCCACCAGTGAAATTGTGATGCATGTCTAAAGCATTATTTTAATAGATCTTGCATTAAATAGGTCATGGCTTCTCGTAGGATTTAGAATGCTCTGTTACACGTCTGCAGCTGACAAATTAATTTCCTATGAAGGCTGTCAAAGCCCAAATCTGTCAGTGTCTGGCTCACCCTACAAGGACCATTCTTTCCTAGTACCCTCATAATGCCTTAGAAATGTGTTCCTTTTTGGGAGGAATATGTAACTTCTGCTAGGACTGGAAGACATTGTTGAATTTAGGATCCAAGGGGATTAAGGGACTTTTCAGGCTATAGTGGATTGCACTACAGAATATTTATGAGGAATACCTGAAGATTACAGAATTAATAGAAAAAAAATTTTGGGGATCAAAGGAACTTAAACCCAGAAGAATTCCATTAAGAATTCCCATACTCTTGATATCTCTTATTTAAATTTTTTCTTGTTTAGAAAATATTGAATGCCCCGAATAGTATTGATTTTAACTAATTTTTGTTGCAGTGGCTCCTGAGGTTGATTGTAACTTCTAACAAAAGCAGGGAAAAGCCAACTGAGAAAGATCTAAACTTTCAAAACCAGAAAAGTTTCCTTTTTTTCCTGGGTAAGGAAAAAAACCCAAGGCATGGCCACAGACTCAAACAATACTTCAGAACAAAGGGAGATCCTGGACTTCCAAGTCATGCTTATGTACTCCACATTTTTATATGTACACAGTGGAACAACTTCAAAAACGAAAATCTGAGGACAAGAGACCACCTCTACACTTTGGGAAGCTGAATCCAAACAGACCTCAAAAGGGATCCCTGCATCATTTAACACAACACCACCTGAACTTCTGACAGGATCCCACTTTCCATTAAACCAGCAAATTCTGTGCAACGAATCACACAACAACTCATCATCTTCACACCACTCTCACTACACCAATTCCAAATGTTGAATCACCAATTGTGATTAACAATCTGTTGTTTCAAGACAATGATACAAACCACTACAAAGGAAACAAAAAATCCCCATGAAATTATCAATTGAAATTACAGAGAATAACTAACAAAATTAAAATATATAACTTCGGAAATAAAGAAGCATTGCAGAATACATTAAAAAAATAATTTACACTTGAAGGTAGTATTTTAATCAGAGACAATGAATCTCTTTCCTTGTTTTGCCCCTCCTGCAAGGAATATTTTCCTTTTCAAGATCTCTCCAGCAGAGCAGAGATGCAGAGAGGTGAGAAGGCAGAGAACATTTAATTGTTCAGTGACAAAAAGAGCAGAAAAAGGGGAAGGAGTAGGTAAAACTCAGGGTTCAGATGAGGTCTTTGCAGATTAAAAAATAAATTTGAGATAGCTCAAATTATTTTGCATCACTTTTCTCAGAAGTGTGAAACCATAGACATTTTCCAGTGCTTTATACATTTGCAAACCTAAATTAGCAGCTACAGAGCCCAAGAGTCAATATTTATAGTAAGGACATATTTCACGAATCCTCATGCACTAAGGATTCAGATTACTCTTTTGCAAGATATACTACACTACATTTACTAACATACTTATAGTAGTGTTGATATCATAAATGCATTAAACTTATAGCATATTTATAAGAATAAAAGCATAGAATTATTTTCTAAGAATCAGCTCATCTGACTTTACCCACTGTACTGGTCAATTCATAAAATCTCCCTTATTCAAAAAAGTCATAGCAGATCCCCATTACTATCTTACCTTAATTTCATCACACTGGAAAAGATGCAAATCAGGCTTGTTTTGAGTTGGTTCTTTACATACTAATGCAAGAATTGAATTGTAGTTGCATGCATTCATCACAGCTTGGCAATGCTGAATTGTGCTTAAAGGAAAATTCTCCAGTTCATTCTGTCAGAAGAGAAAAAAAAAAAAAGGAAACACAAAATGCCACCTTACTACACAGTGCCCTGATCTCAGCAAAACTGCATGAGCTGAAAAGGGAAAGTGATAATAAGCTAATTAAAATCCTCAATCTCACATACATCGTTTTTCTGCTCTCTCCCTTTTTCTCCCTCTCTGAAAATGAGACTGTCACTCACAGATCTTACCTTTGATTCCAAGTCCACCAAACTGACAGCTTTGTCATCCACTTGAAGAATCATGTCTTGAGTCCACACTTTGCCTTTGGCATCCAACAATTTCAGCTTCCTTATTCCATCATCTACCGTAATCATTGCCTCTTTTCGGTCCAGAACAAAGGTGGTCAAGTGCTGGTGAATGAGATATACATTTAAAAGAAATTATGATTGCAATTTTCCCTATTGTTCAGGGGTGTCAGTATTTAAATTGTCAGGAACTAGCAATACAAATTATTCATGAATAAAAGTGCCTTTGTGTATGACAGAGCCCACATATAAGACATAAGAAAGGTTGTTTAGTCCATAATGTCATTTTAAGTCAACTGATTCTTATAGCTCCCTGTTTGTCACCCACTGTCATTTCCTCACTGCTATAAGCTGTTAGACTTGAAGGCACATTCTGACATCTTTCAGGTATCAAAGCTGGAATTAAACCTGGAGTTTTAATTAGCTTTCTTCAGGAGTGAAAACCTGTCTCTCTTGGCAAGCTGAATTCAGGAGGAGCCAGCAGAAGCTTCTACCTCCACCACCACCCTGACCTGGAGTGTCCCCATCTCTCCCAGAGCTGCCAGGCAGCCTGCTGATGGCCACCAGGATGGTCCTGCATCCCACTGGGATACCTTATGGACAGGCTGGGCATTTTTATGTGCAACACAGTAGAAAATAGTAACTACTTGTGCTCACCATCAACTTGGGGTATTCTCCAGATTCAATTAATGGCCTAGAAACTAAATATTACCTCACAAAAGTCACCCCAGCTAGCTTCCCTGTCATTATGGTTGTGGCAATTTCTCCTTCAGCGTGCCAACTGTGCAAGAAAACTCACAAAATTATTTCATTTTTTTTCAGGCATCAATCCAGCTTCACATTCATATTGAAAATCTGGCAACATTCATTCAAGCTGAACCAAATTTAATATACGCCTGTACATCTGAATTCTACATAGCTTTAAAGAAAAAAGTAATGAAAAAATAATTAATTGTGCTTCCTTCTCTTACAGCATAACAGCACTTAGTAATGATAGAGAAGAAAGTAGCTGTAAGCTGCATATAATCAAAGTATTTAAGAGAAGCAAAGTGAAATAAACTCTCTACTGGCTGCTTGTACAGGAATGCTTAAATTCCAAATGCAAGTAGAAATTGTTATGCCAGTACAGCACCAAAACCGTTAGGATGAAACCACAGGAAAACAGACAGGCAATTAAAAGCAACACGTGTATTCATTTGCAAGCTGATCACAGGACTGAGCCACTCAAAATTAAAAGTCTTCTGCATATGATCTCACAATTTACAGATGATTTAAAACTCAGCAGAAAGGAGTTCTGCTGAGAATTTGTGGTTTTTGCAAGGCTTGGCTTAACCCATGACAGTGGTCTGATGGCAGCAGGAGAAAGTTTGAGCCAAAGTAAGACCACAAAAGGAGGCTCTGCATTCAAAAGTGCTTAGCAGGCTACATATAGGCACTCAGGCTTACTCTGCTGAATATTTTAAATATGAGAGCAGCATGCAGTAATTCTGCAAAGCAGCTTAAGACTGCAAGTCACATACTTTGCTCTTCATGCTGGGGAAGACTGTGCAGGCAGAATGTAATTTAACCACTACATATGGGACTCACTGGGGCTTTGAGGGGTTAATGCTCAGCTCTTCATGAATATTCTAATACCTCTGCTGATTATATCTGATCAAAGTATTAGTTTTAAATATCATCCAGTGTGCCTTGCCAGCAGCACAGGGTTATTCAGGCCTGCCCCATCTTTGTGAGAAGCCAGGTTCAGAGACAGGGCAGCACACCACGCTGAACCGATACCCCGTTGAGGAGTCCTGTCTGTTTGCCAAACTCCACACAACTTTGCTTACGTTCCCCTGCATCCAAATTTCAGCTCATTATGGCAGAGCTATAGAATTTGAGACATTTCAGTGTAATCTGTTCCGAAGTGACCCCAGGCTGGCGGGATATTTCGGAAGATGTACGTGCCTTCAAGCTTATATATCCTCAAAAACCGTGTAGGCAAAAATAACTGGATGTAACGGAGAGCTGTAATTGGTGTATCACTCTCATCTCACCTCTACGTGATACTGTGACGTCTCGGATATGCTGCTGACACTGTCTCGTGCATAATTCTTTCTTTGTTCTGGAGATGGGAGGAAAAGAAAGAACAATTATTCACTCAGTGTCTCATCCCGACGTTTTGACTGTTTCTCAGAGGTGCCTTAGACAAGTTGTATTTGTGAGAAGAGGAGATAAGCTGCGGTTAATTTCTGTATTTCAGCAGAAAACGCCTCCACCCCCACACAGTCCAGCACAAGGACCATTCTTACGTCAGCAATGTTAGCAGAGAGCTGGTGGGTGCAAACAAAAGCCAGTTATCTCATCCAGTGAGTCAGGACACCGGAGGGGAGCACTGTTCTCGCTGGAAACGCTTCCTTGGGAAGCCTGATTATTCAAATCATTGGCTTGCTACTTTAGCAGCAGTGTGACAACCATCATCCAGCTCCCTGTATTTGTATGAATGCCCTTGGATCAAAAGTATTTTCTGATATGTACAAAAACTTCTCCTGTTAAATCCGCAAGACAACAAAGCCACTCACACACACAAAAAAGACCTGACTCATCCTTTATTCCTTCATAAAGTACTCAATTCATTGAATTGCTAATGTAGAACTATGCATGGAAATATACATATACACACCAAAATATCTCTAAGCACGAAATATTTTTCAGCTAACAAGGCACAATGCTGCAAAATCAGAAACATCATTTGTCTTTTTCTCTGTACTATAGATTCGTGTTAAACCAGGAGAGGTGGGAAGGGGAAAAGCAAGATGAAGACACAACAAACACCCACACCACAAAATAATGAATTTAGATGAACACTGAAGAACACTTTTCAATTTAAGTGGAAAAAAATTGAATGAAACTTTTGGAAGGTTTGGGGTTTTTTTTCACAACAACCACTTAAGTGCCTCATCTGGACATCAGGAGGTTTTTTTTGGAAAAGTCACTAGGTGATCTGGCTGAGAGAGGTCTAAGGAATCTCTGGAAGCAGGCAATTTTTTTTCCTACAGTTCATTAAAATTCTTGATTTCTGATCTTCAAGTAAATTAGGTGGTTTGATTTTTTTTCAGATAAAAAGTACCTGATGTACCTACAGAATCATCAATTTCATCACACCCGGAGTACCTGGCGGTAAAATAAAAGCGATTTTGTTGCCAGGAAGGTTAAGTTACTTTTTGCAAAACACAAAAAAATCTAAATTCTAAGCCATTATCAAACACATGATCTGTGACATGCAAGGATCTGCAGTGAGGACACCACAAAGGCCCTACTGCAAAAGTCTCTTCTGTGGCCAGGGTTCCTCTTGAAGCCCCCTTCCCATGGTGGCAAACCCCACTCGTGCAGCAGAGCCATCCCAGTCCTGGACAGCAGCTGCTCAGCTTGCTTCAGCAAGAGAAGTGTGCAGTGCAGACAGTCCAATTTATCCGAATTTTTAGCTAGGTGTGTGAATATTTCAAAATAGATATTTTACTTTCATCATCCATAATTCTGAAATCCCAGGGCAGAGGATCGACACTGATTCCAACTGTACCTACCATTTCTGCTTTTGCAGCATGTTACTTTAATTGTTTTTTCAGTTGATTGTCTTTTTAACCACAACACACACACATGCACACCCCAACAACACAGTCAGTAAAGCAGCACTGGCTGATTTGCTACCTTTCTTTTTTTGTTTGGATGATGATCTGAAGAAGTAAAGTCCGTCTGTTCCTAACAAAACAAAGGGATTAAAAAGCAGTATCTAATTTAATCCCATGGAATTATTTGCATCCCTAAGGGGATCGGTTAACAGTCTTCTGCTATGGACTGTAAATGATAGTTAAATACTGTCCAGTAAGAAATATTATATGCTTTAAAAAAAAAAATTACTTCTTTTGATTAGCAATGTATCAAATGCTCAGTTTTGAGTGTTATCTTCTTTTAGGTTAACAAAAATATAAGTTTTATGCTATTAAATTAAACAAAGATAAGAAAGCTTACTTTGACTGTAAAATTTATAAATGCTGCTAACAGTAACAGTTGGAACTGCTTTAAATAAACAAAGAAAATCTGGCATATGTAGAGGCTCCAAAGGAATTAAAAAGCAGAGAGTAAATTTTGCAAGAGATTTCTTTTTCTGCTTCACATAAGTTTTGTCCTGGGTTGAGACAGGAATTTCGAAACCATTTCTAGCACTGATTAACACATCCTGTTCCACAGAGCAGCACAACACTCCCAATCAGACATGATGGAAAGGTGTTCAACACGTTATATCATGGTGAGAACAAGAGTGTTCATAGAAGAGACAGAGCTTTCTGAGTGTTAATCAAATCTGTGGCTGCCTACCCTTGAGAGCCAAGGACAGCCCCTCAAGTTCTGCATTGTTAAATACAACCAAATAGTAATGAGAACTTTAATAAAATTTACATTTTACAAAAGGCAATCAGTGTTTGTGTTAATAAACAAAAAAGTACGGACACAACAACTGAGAGTCCGTACTGACATCAACTCACATTTACCAATTTCTTTCTTTAATGCAAGCAGAATGAGCATTAGAACCTGCTAGAGACCCATGTTATCATTTAGAGAAGAACAGAACATTTCAGTTGAAACTGGAACAGTGCTATAGAGGATCTGGATGGCAGATACTACAGCTGCACCCTGAAATTATTCACCCTTCGAAGTACATTTTCAATACCTATCCTGGCATCAAGCAAAATTCTTCCATTGTGGAAGGGTTTGTCATCAACCTTTGTTTTTCAAACTTTTTACAATACAATAGTTCAAAAGTGGGTCTCCTTTCCCTTACAGCTGCTCACCACCCAGCCTCCCTGAGAGATGGCTTTCTTGGCTGCCTGGCAGGAATTGCACTGAAGGAAGAATGAAGTCTCCCCTAAGATAATATGAACATAACACAAAGAAAGGGGAAGAAAAAAAGAAAAAGGAGAGGAAATAAAAGAAAAAGACTGGCAGCTAGAATGCATGCCCTGTCCCATGGGTTTTGCCAGTAGCTCAAAATGAAATTTCAACCTTTGCTTTCTCCTAGTGCTTGGCTCCTGTCCCAGATTCTACCCACAACCCTCCAAAAGTTCTCACCTAGCCAGCCCAGAAAGGACAGAAACCCTTTTGCACCCCCTCCTGCTGATGTGCTATGCTGCCTTGAGCTTCCACGGAAATTGATCTAAGCCTGCAAACCTGTTCTCTGTCCTCCCCTGTCTACATGACACAAGGGACTGCTGCTCCTTCCTACAACTCTTCTGTGTTTCCACTTCCAAGTCAGACAGATCTCAGCATGTGACTCTCACAGGTTTTTCATCTGTCTACAACTCCTTCGTTTTCTTTTCCTACACAGTTGCCCATTGCCATTCTTCTGGAAATGTAGCCTCCATCTCTCAACTCTTTCACATATCAAAGTGACTGATTATTACCTATCAATATTAATCTGACTGCTTTTACGGAAAACTTAAAACATCTCTTGACTTCTTAGATAATCTTCAAATGCAAGTAACACATTTGAAACTATTATTGAAAATGAGGAACAGAATTTGCTGATCTACTGAATGTACTGGGTCTGGGTGGGATGGAGTTAATTTTGGATCTGATAACACAGGGATGTTTTAGCTGTTGCTGAGCAGTGTCATGGCCTTTTCCATTTCTTATTCTGCTGCCCCAGCGAGTGGACTGGAGTGCACAAGAGGTTGGGAGGGGACACAGCTGGAACAGCTGACCCCACGTCACCAAAGGGATATTCCATACTGTTTAATAGCCTGCTCAGAAATAAAATTGGCAGGTAGTCTTTCCAAAGAGTCCTTGCCCACACAGTCTGGGCATTGGTCTGCTTATGGAAGGTTATGAGTAAATGTCTCTGTGTTATTCAGCCTTTTTTCCTCCTGCTCTTTCCTTCACTTATTAAGCCATCTTTATCCTGATCCATCAGGTTTTTTTCTTGCTTTTGCTCTTCCAATTCTCCCCCCTATTCTACTGCAGAGAGGACACAGAGGGAATGAGCAAGCAAATGGGTGGGTCGTCAGTTGCTGGCTGGGGTCAGCCCCTAACACTGGAAACAAAATAATGTTTTGTGTGCTCCGTTTCCCTCCACTAATCCTCCCAATCAGTCTCAGCCTCTCATGCGTCCCTTCATGCATGAAGAGGCTATTGAAGCTGAAGTGAAATACCACAGCAGAGACTTCCAGATACGATGCATGAAACTATCAAAAGATGAATAAAACTATCAAAACTATTGAGTTTTTTTCTATGTATTCTACTTATTGCAGCTCTTACATCCACTACTTAAAATACAGTGCAGCCTTAGTACCAGGTTAGCTCAAACTCTGCTGATATGCTGCACACCACATACCTAAAGGATTTTCCCTCTGGTAAAAGAAAAAAAAAATAAAAGAGCATCATGGCAGAAGACATTTAAGTTAAATTCTAAATCACAATCTACAGCAAATGTAACCAAGAGGAATTTGATCAAAATAAAATCTCTCACAACACAAAGGCAATAAAGTGAAAAGCAGCACAGCGTTTCACTTATAGGTCCTGAATGTAAGATCTGCTAACTACTAAAGCTTCCCAAGGAGCAGGAACATTGATCCAGAGGAATGAGTACTCCTCCTGATGTCTGATGCAGACAGATGTTACTGCTATTCATGTTTTCTGAAATTATTGACTTCATCAGTCATCAGGAACAGGGCATGTTTCTGTTTTCAAAAAGATGTTAAAAGGTACTGATTTTATTTTCATTTTCGAAAGCATCCAAACACCAGAAAACAAAAAGCAAGCTCTTAACCAAAGACTTTTAGCCAAGTCAAAAACACTACCAGACAGAACATGACACAGATAAACAGGACTCTGAAATTGCTCTGAAATTTGATGGCAATCCACATGGGCATGGATTGAGAGTCTCCCTCACAATCTGTCCTAAGAATGCTGGAGTGACAGTATAAAATATTTCCACACTTCATCAGGCAAAAATTCCCACTACTTAGTTTACTACCATTTATCTGCATTGGACTGATTGCTGATACCCTTTCAAAAATAAATTGCAGCAGCTGGAAAAAATTGAGCTTGAGGCAGAGCAAAGTGCAGGAGACGTGACCTAAACATCCGGGGACAAAGGTCAAAGCTTGAGTTCAAAACAAATCTCATTTTCAGAGGAGGAAACACTATTACTTTCAGGGATTTATGCCACAAGCTTCTCCCTGATGGCTGTGTGGAACAAGCTGTCAGAGGAAGCGTGTTGTTTAGAAGTCAATTGTCAACTTAATTCAAGTATCAAACACTACAAGCATGGATGGCTTCTTTCAATAGACTTATTTACCTGTCTGTGAGCTGCTTGAGACTTCCTCGAGCTTGTTACACTGCAGTTCTTGCTCTGAATGAGGTTATGAGCAGTGCAAAAACACACAGGCCATTCCACTTCTATGGCCTAATCCCGGCCACGAGAGTATAAACACAGGGTATAAAACACTCCATCCTTTCTAACGTGGTGACAATTTTTAGCAACATCTCTCAGTTCTGCGCCGTGCAATAATCTGACAATTTGGAGTGAGCTCCCAGTCCATTCCTCCTGAGGAATGAGGCTGCCCCACGCCGTGTCCCCGGCTGGCAGAGCCCCAGCACAGCCCTGGCACTGCTGGAGACAGATGGAGAAGCCAGCGCTGAAACAACAGATGACAGCACAAGCCAAAACCCATTTCAGATGGGAAGATAAGGAAGCAAATGATGAAATAAACCCCGTATAAAAATGTGCAGAGGGAACCTTCCCTGTCGGTTCAGAGAGAGATTTATCATGCAAATGGAAAGCAGCTCATTCCAGGAAGGAAATGAGTGAAAACAGAGGGTTTATTTGATACAGGAAAAAAGGCAATTGCAAGGAAGTTTTTGCTATCAGAAAGGCACTTTGGAGATAGCGATGGCTCCGGTCTAGTTTTTAACTCAGCTGTCAGTAACACCAATAATATCCCAGCCTCCTTTCCCAGAGCACTGTGGCCAACCTTCTGCCTGATGACTGAAGGGCTGAACAATCACGAATCACCTCAGCAATGGGATCTAAGACATAAACTTCACACCAGGACACAAACATGCTTGTGTATACATATAAACACTCACACATATAATAACAATAAGTAATAGCAAGTAGTAATAATTATAAATATAATAATAACAATAACAATAATTAGAATTATAATGGTGATTATTGTGGTGATGATGATAATAAAAATAATAATGTTTATTTTAATTTAGTCTTTACAGAAATTGAGTTCAAGATCAAAGTGGTCACTTAGGAGCCCGGGTGCCACCTTCACTTGTTGATAGTCATGGATAGGTGGCTTAGTCCAAATGACACCCAAATCTTCCAAGAGGAGGAACTTTTTCATGAACAAAGTTTGTTGCTAATGTCACATTGTCCCATTTCACCAAAACAAAAAAACACGGGCCATTTTACTTTTGCAATAAAATTATACATATTTTTTCCAGTATATTACAAGTGAATCTATTAAATACATGAGCTTTCTGTATTTCTCTAAATAAAATACATACATTTAAAATATATGTACATAAGGTAATATAAAAAGAAAGCTAAGACTGCTTCATTCTGCTTTATAGGGTTTCAGTCTTATGAATCTCAAATAAAATACTTTAGTTAGTTATTAATTATAAATGAAATACTTTGTAATAAGCATTTTTAACACATTTTAACAACTCTGATATCACTCAGTTGCCTTCCACCCCCTTGGGACAGTATGCACAAAAAATTTAACACCACACAGAAAGAAGAGGCACATATGGGATGCAGCAGAATAGTAACTTGGTTGCCTAAAATTATAAAAATATAATTGCTGTGAATTTGAGAAAGGTTTCAGGTGTTTTTCTTGTTTCCTCCAGCTCACATATGTGGTGATAGCAACAGCCTAGCTCTTTATATACATAAAACAGAAGCAGTAAAATGTGCAAACTCCACTCTAAAAGCTGTGCCAGTACATATTCACTTGGAGCTCCAGAATAACTGATTCTTCTACTACATTCAGTTCCTGGCAGCTGCAACCACAGTTTTGTGATAAATCTACCAGCAACAGAAGTGAACCAAGGACAATAATTCATTTTACAGGAGCCACCACACAGCAGTTTCATGGCAAGCACTTTCAATTAGTACCTGAATTCAACTGAGTACTTTGAAAACAAAAGTTACAATTATATACATCAAATTTACTCACTTGTCCCCATCTTCTCCTGACACATCACCATCCCATCATGTTTGATATGAAAAAGCTCAGACAAATATTATTTTTAAAGCCCACAGAGATTAAAGGACATGGCTAAGACACTGATACTGCCACGCTGTTCAAACTATGTACTCTTAAGATGACATAAAATGAAAAAGAAATCACAACACTCTCCTAACATCTCATAAAGAAATAATCTGCTAAGATTTTTTTTGTAATGTCTCTTGCTGGTTTCTGTTACCACCTACTATTTCTGTCAACACTTGCAATCAGTTTGTTGAGTGAATCCATACAGGATGCAGAAATCACTCTTTAAAGTAATCAGCTCCGAATTTCCCTCAGTTGCAGTTCCTGCCTTCAGCACTATGCCAAGTGACCGACTTTTGTAGCATACCACTAAAACATAGTAAATTCAAGCTTAGAATGCTTCACATGCAATATCATGTTTAAGTTGAACATTAGGAAAAATGTTTTCACCAAAGGGGTTGTCAAGCATGGAACAGGCTGCCCAGGGAAGCAGATGGATCACAATCCCTGGAGAAGATGTGTCTGTACCTATGGCACTCAGGGACATGGTTCAGTGGTGGGCTTGGTAGTGCTGGGTTAATGGCTGGACTCGATGATCTTAAAAGTGTTTTCCAACCTAAATGATTCTAAGATTCTAAAACATAAAACATGCTGCCATCACTCCTCCAGCCTCTGAGCTCACTCCCAGCCACCACTCCACCCAAAACAGGAGGCAGAGAAGATGAGTTCCTACTCAGGATGGTGCAGTTATTAGCCACTGCTCCTTGAGTTTTCCAGCTGCTTAACCTGCAGAAGGGGTGGCAGATGCACAAAGGGAGAGCAGGCTGGGGTCTGAGGGGTCCTGCACAGGACCAAGTCCTCACTGCAAGCCTTGTGCTTCCAGTCTCACCAGTTGCACTGACTTTCAAAAGAGCATTCAGCAACAAGCACAGATTTGCACAGCACAACATCTCACAGCCTCACTGCTGCTTCTATTTCCATTACCAGCACATTTATCAGCGGGATGTATTCACAGGGGAGGAGGATGACCTGAAAATGGTGCAATTTGGCTGGCGAGGAGCACGACTACATTTCTGCTCCACAGTGATTTGGCACGGGGCTGGAGAGTAGTGTGTACAGCCAAGACAAACACCAGCACTTGTAGTTGGTGAGTGCAACAACGTTCAGGCATTTGTAACATCACATCTGACAGTCACAGAGCCTGTTGAAAACAGCACACCAAACAGGACTCCAAATCAATTACACCAGCTCTAATTCCCATTAAATCCTTGTGTCAAAGAAGAAGAATATTGTAAATGCCTTTTCTGCTAGCGGGGGATAAAGCTGGGGAGGCAGAGGGAGGTATAGGTCAAATTAAGCCCGTAGCACAGCTAAATCTCTGAATGCCTTCTCCCTGGTGCATAGCCCAGCTATAGAATCACTCTCAGTTTTGTGATGAATGCTTCACACATTGCTGCCCTAAAAATGAGCACGGGGGGCATTCCCTGCTTAGTAAATTGAGCATTTTCTAGTCAGCCTAGTTCGCTTTACTAGGAATAAAATCACTTTGTTTTTTTAATTGAGTTGACATACACGCCCATGTGTATGTACATACACTTTCAGATTAATACGTGTAAAACATTTCCACCACGACATCACAGTCAATATTTAAACAGCAACTCAGCATAAAAGTTTAGAGACTTTTTGCCACCTTACCATAGAGAGCTTTTGCACTTGTTCTTGAATTCTGCTCCCTCTCTGCCTGGGCAAACGTTGGGGAGCCATAGCCACTGGAAGAAAACATTTTTGATTATTTTCTGCACAGATGCATTTGGCACACAGAAACAGGCACTGAAAAAAACCCCTTCCCTTACGCAGTATTACACATACCTGCCACATTAGTAACAGAGGCAATGTACTGGATATTTGTTCCACACCATAAATATGAGAAAGAATGTTTCAATTGGGCTGCAAGCCTTTCTGAGCTCTTTTTTGTTGCATTAATGCAACATCATGCACAATTGGGGTGTGGTATATGAATAGATACAACTATAATGCAAGCAACCAAAATCAGTAAGTAATTATAATAATAACAAGGATAACAATAATAATGACTATGCCAAGGAACTGAGTAGGATTTGTGGTTTTTTTTTTTCCTGCATACACAAGTGTTGATTGTTTCTAACAATTTAAACTGTTTTAATGTAAGCCTTAAAATGACTATCATTGCCTTACACAAATGAAAAGGCAATATGACTTCCTTCCAGTGTAACAAGAACGAGTCATATATGAGTTCACCTTCAAGGGACAACAATACAGGAAGGAAAAGACAGCACAGAAATCATGCTCCACATAGGAATACATTTTCTTTGGCATCACATAGCTAAATTCTCATTAGTGCTGTGAATAAGTTTAGTGCCATGCTCCTGATACAGGGATCATCCTCTTATCTCAGGCAAGGTAACACTTCCAGGCAGCAGTTGCTCAGTTCTGTTGACTGGGAAGCAGTCTGTTCTCACAGATGGAAAATGCAGCCTCATCTTTTATGCATAAAAATGCACTCACTCCCAGCTAACCTTAAACAGCTCAGGCATTCAAAGACCTCTCCAAGTAACATAATAAGGATGTTATGGCTACAGCAATTTATTTTCCTGTTCCAGATGAGTCCGTGCAGTACCACAGCTTTACTCTTGTACTAATACAAAGATCAGTCAGATGAGATCTGTCACTTTGGTTCCTCGGTTTGCAAACCACACACTCTTTCACAGAAACTGCCTTTGCGTAATTCCAGTGGGATCTAGTAATTACAGCTCTATCTGAAATGAAAGCTTAAGGAACAAAGTTCAACGCTATTTTTTGTCCATAAAAGGCAAATCAAAGCCATAACCTTACTTCATTTGAGGAAAATAACTTCCATATCCACCGGGAGGGGTGTTTGATATATGTCCGTTCATTCTCACTGTCACTTACTGGGAGAAACCACCTGGGAAAAGAAACAACAGCACGTGAATTGAAGTCTCTTAAAAGATGAAGGCTTAATACAGATGTAATACAAACCTAATGAGAAGATTATGGTTGGAACAGGAATAAAATTGCATCAACAAGCTTGATTGTTATTAACTGCCTCCTGGTGATGCCTCAAAGACCCATCATGGAACTTCTCCCAATTGCAATTTGATAGTTATTGCTTCAAATAATTTATAATTTAGTGAACAAAGCTATTGTTTTTGATACAATGGTCTTTAGGAATAGTTTTAGAAATAAAAGGCTCACTAAACAAAGAACAACATCTACTGCAAAAGTGAACAAGATGTTCTGAATGGCAACTTTAATAATCAAGTGTGCTTGATTTCATCCCTCAATTCATTTCTTTCAAGTGAAACTTTTGAAATGACCTTTTG
The DNA here is from genome assembly GCA_013397565.1 of Ptilonorhynchus violaceus. Classification (NCBI taxonomy): domain Eukaryota; kingdom Metazoa; phylum Chordata; class Aves; order Passeriformes; family Ptilonorhynchidae; genus Ptilonorhynchus; species Ptilonorhynchus violaceus. The sequence continues at coordinate 778,340 of VZRJ01010912.1, read as the reverse complement.
ATATATATATATACTATGAAACATATCAGCTGAATTGTTAGAAGGATGCATTATCAAAACAAAATACAATTGTTAGCCCAAGAGGAAACTTGGTTAGCTACTTTGGTACTTTGAAAAGCACCTTTTTTGGAGGGGTTTTTTGGTTTTTTTTGTTAAGCAGCATTTAACATCCTGAAAGTTTGGCATGCCAAATGAAACCTTTCATATAAAAGCAATGCTGAGAAGGCTATGATAAAACAGTTTAAAAGATGCCTTCTCCCTTTAATAACATGTCCATTGAAGTTAAAACTGACTCTGGAAAGTGACTTTCATAACCCTTTCATATTCAAATTTACCATGGGCAAATATTCTTTCATTTGCATATATACATGAATAATATAAATTTGAATATTTTTCTACATTTCAGTCATTAAATAGAAAAAAAAGATTTAACTCGGCAGAACAGTCAAAAGTATATCAGATAAAATGTGTGCCTAGGAAAAGCTCCATTTCCAAAGTAAGCACAACCTGCCCAGCTTATCTTCTGGGTCCTTAAGTCAACTTACAGCCTCACATTAACTGTTCTCTTCCTGTTTTACAAAGCAGCAGCAGCTCATTGACCTGCCAGTGCCCACTGAATTTTGTATCCACATACATTCTTCTTTCATGCAAAAAGACAATAAAAATCTGTTCTCAGCAGTTCTGTCAGTTCAAGGGATGGACAAGCTGCTTTTGGTCCTCTGTACTGAGAACAGAGATTTTACACCTTTCTGAGGAGCACCTGGCACCTCCTGCCTCAGATGCAGTTAGCAAAACTAACTAGAACTGAGGTGTGTTTCACATGCCAAGTGAAATCACATGGAAGGGGGGATATTGCTTTTAGTTGGCACATACTTGGTAATTCGGCTTAGGATATTTTTTTTTAAATTTATTTAATTTTCTTTGACATCTTTGATTGCTCCTTGAAAAACCTCTTTAGTGACACAAGCACATTTTACTTTCAATTCCCTACAAATATCACATATCCAGCCTTGTGGCCTATTTGGCTGCTCTAAGACTCTTTTATGGAGTGCAGTCCTCAGCAGCTGTCTCCAATAAATTACTACCCGTGCTGAGTGCTGCTCAATTCATTAGCAATTACAACCTTTGGGAAGCATCCTGAAATCACCCCATGACTCGAAAGGATACAACCATTCATTTTCTCAGCAGAATTTGCCAGCTCACTGTGCACTCCCTGTTCCACTTCAGCAACTGCAAGGACCCAGAGCTGCTCAGAGTGCTCTTCCCCAGCTCCTGCTGCCATTAAGCTCTTCAACACTTCCTATCAGCTGTTAATTCTTATCAACCATGCTCAGTTTGCTGCCCTGCCACACCGTTTACCCTGTGATTACCTTCCCAAGAGCGACCAGATCCTAAACACACCAATTATCTCCATTGCTTTTTGGTGTCCCCACTTTACTTTACTTTCCATGCACACATTGTTTAAAATAGCACTTAGTTAATAATTCTGTTTGCCATAATCTTTTGTGATTTGTAATCTTTTGCATAGCTCTATTTATAATAAATTCTGCAACCATCTGCTTTAAAGTGAGATCTGGGAAAAAAACCCCCTCGGTTTAAAAGTCTCTCAGAATAATTCCGCTCCTCTGACATCTTAATCTGACAAATACTTGGTTTGTATTTGTATTCCACTTTATTTTATGCGAGTGGTGAAACAGATATTTCAAGTAGAAAGAATGTAATATATTAGGATTTCAAACTCCAGCCTTTGAAGTCAGCGTGACACACTGAGTTTTAAAGCTGAGCAGCAGATTTTCACATTGGGGAAAGAAAACATATCTCATGACTAAATACTTGCCCACTTGTAAGGCATAACACTACTTAAATATAAAAAAGCTTCAGAATTATATTTTGAACGAAGTGATACTGAAAATCTGAAGTCAAAAATTTTTACTATTTAAAAAAAAAAAAAAGCAAGTGGTTTGTTCTGCCAAGTAAACACAAAAAGTTTTAGCCAGCTTCAGCTGATAGGCAAACAAAACACCACTTGCTATTTGATAGTTGAGTAAAGCCAACAATAGTTCCTGTCCCTCACGCAATTTTCCAGTGCTTTGGAAATGCCAGGACAACTACCTCGATATGACAATTTCAAGAGGCCGTGCAATGGTTCTGCCACTTGGTTCAGGAAAGCTCCTGAATACGAGTACAAACAAACCCTTTACCATAATTATTTATAATTAGCCCAAATATTTGTAACAGCATCAAAAATCTACTCATGATTCCCCAGAATTATCAGCCACTCTAATCTCTTTCAATATAAATGTTTCAGAAAACAAAACATTTTAGGCTAACTCTTTAATTTTTTTTTAATTAAGTGCATGATGGGAGAAAGGGGAAAACCACAAAAGGGTAACAGAATGTGCAGTGCTTTGTTTATTATTCACTTGTACAGCGTTCTCTGCTGCGTTTCTCATCTCAAATGCTCTTTCATCTCTTATAACCAGTCAGTCCTGTAGCAAAAGTCAACCCCTGCACACTGCAAAGCCATTGTCAGCCAGGAGTCTATTAATAAACTCCACTTCCTCTTCCCTTTCACCTCAGCCCAGCAGTTCACAGCAACCCACGTTGGTGTCCTAGACTTTAAAATAAACATCCTTCACAATTAACTGTACGTTCCCTCTTTAATTAGGCCTGGAGTATCAACAGTTTACTTGAGAAAAGTTTACTTGCAAAAAAAATCATGCCTACTCTGAAAAAGAAATATTTAAACCCAGGAAAACTAAGAATTCAAGAAGAAAAGAATAATAAGAAAATAGGTAGGATGATAATGAATAATAAGACAAATATCAAGGTATTTATCTTTAAATACATTAAAATAACATACAATTAAAACCAGTAAGAAAATAGTTATAAATATTAAATTTCTAAAAACAACAACAAAAAAATCCATTAAATTGTCTAAACAGAAAAACAAAAAAAATCAACCTAGGACTTAACTGCTGCCATCAGGTTTATTTTTGAAGGGACTCTAGAATATTGATGGCAGCTCTGTAAACGACAAGGGTCCAGCCTTTGTATGAGATAAACCATTTCTGAGACAGACGTACTGTGGTCCTTCAGCAATCAGCAGTTACAAGTGGTAATCCCAAGCATGGGGAGAATCACACCAGTATAAAACATGATTATACCAGTCATAAATACTCATTTTTTAAAAATGTCAAAATGGAAAAATGCTTTTTTCCATTCTTCCCCATCTCCTGGTGTGGCAGCCTTGTGAAAACAATGCAATTTATGTGGCACATCAACAACCCACATGTCCTGCCATTTCATTTCCTAGTAGGAGTTTGAAAGTGACAAACCCCCCCAATTTATTTAAAAAAAAAAATGAAAATGAACACACCAAACTGAAAAACCACCTTTTCTAGAAAGGCAGAGCTATATCATTACAGAAAATTAGATATTCCAGAGCCTGGTGCTCTTTTCCACTCTCCCTGAAGCAATGGGTCCCACCCACTGGCAGTTCACTTTATCGTATGGAAACCAAAAGAGAAACAATGTAATGACGTGGATATTTTAGAAATTATGGAGGAGGAAGGGCTAAGGAGAAAAGGAAGTACAGGAAGGAAAAGGAAAGCCAATAATGGCTGGAGTGATAATTGTCTACTGATTAAGGAAATGTTGTTAGAGACAAGTCCTTGTTATCACGTGCCCCAAAAACACCCCAAAATTCTCCCCCAGCCAGAGCACAGGCACGGGCTGTAACTCCAGCCTGAACAAAACCCAAGGTAACACTATTCCCTAGGGGATCTGGGAATGCAGCAGTGTCAGATAAGGACACTCTCCCTCCACCCTTTCCCTTTTAAAAGTATTACGGAAGAACAAAACAACAAAAAAAGTCCATGTACCAACGTTGCACTGTAACTCATTGTGCATCCCATAAAAATGCCTCTTATTGCAACCCCACAGCATTCAGCACTGCTGGTCTACAGGATGCACAAAAACTATTTCACTTGCTGCTTTTCACCTGTTTCTTCTCAAACCTCATCCCGTTCACCCCCACACACTTTCCCTACCCATGCTAAATTTTTAAATAGTTTGTCCTTATTCGTTCTGACCCATCACTCTCCTATTTGTATCTTCACTCAAGCCACAGATTTTACAAACGGGAAACTCCTGGCAGAAATACATCCTGTGGAGCCAGATGAAATGTTGCTACTGCCCTCTGTTTCAGAGCACAACCAAGAGCAAACACGAGTTCTGCTGGTTGTTCAACATCTTGCCTTGAGATAAACACCCAAATGCACATGAATGCAGAAGTAATACTTCTGAAATGATCCCTGGGGATTTTCCATCCTCGGTACGCTGATACCAGAATTTCCCTGAGAAAAACTGGTATGGGCTGAGCTGGCAGCAGCTTTGCACTGTAATGCTTTCAGTTTCCTATTGAGCAGATTGGGAGCATCCAAAGGCTTGTCAAAAAGATGACAGCAAAAATCCATGTGGAAAATCGAAAGCCAAGCCCTACCAAGTGCTGCAGTTTCAACACAAAATATATGGACTTGATCTACCACCACTGTGACTGTTGTCCCCTTTGCCTCTCTCAAGCCACTCTGTGGTGGGGGAGTTTGAAGCTTTCTGAGAAAGGAATCTTTCTTTACTCCAGTAAACACTCCCTTGGCCAAACATCACGGAATATGTTAATACAATAGCCACAATAAAATAATTTTGAAAATGCTGTTGCTTTCAGGTCCTCTCTGGATTCAGAGCAGCTGTCCAGCATGGCCACTGGCACTAATTCCGCTGCATTTTAGTTTATGCAAATCTGCACTGAGTTGCATCCTGTGTTTAGGTTTTAGTGCACCCCTAAACAACCCTTCTGCTGGATCCAGTGTTACCCACCTGGGGTTCCTGCTAAAGAAACCTGGGGCTGGGAAAGAAGGGACTGCACGTGTCCCCCTCTCCTCCCTGAATTTTACTCCTTACAGAAAGCAGAACTTAAGCCCAGAATGTTATTTACCTGTTTGTGGAAGGGGTCAGAGGGGTAGGAGCATTTCAAGCAACTAAAGACAGTGACAGACCAACAAATCCAACTCTGGTCAGGCAGGGGACAATGACAAGGCACACAGGAGGGATTTGTAAGGGTATTCACATCTTCTGCACAGTGCAGCACAGCAGACAAGCTCGATCAATGCTGGGTTTGCCAGTTTCAGAAAGTGTTTTGATTTTCATCGACACTTTCTGAAATTGGATATTCTTCCCTCAGTCTTTCACCGAGAAGGAGTATGCTAAATTCATGAGCATTTCAGCAGGAGGGATAGGATGAATTTGCTAAGAAAATTTGGTGTCATAATTATCAACCGAAGTGGAAGATTTAATATGTTAATGCAAGACGTGTCTTCAGAGCAATAACTGTTAGCTCAAAGAGAAGATTTCCATTGGAAAAACTAACAAGATAAAAAATGCCCTGGAAGTCTTCTTTTTCCTGCTATGATATTTTCCAGTGATTCAACAATAAAATTAAGATAGCTGTGTTTTATTTTGAGAAAGGGGAGAAACACGAAGACCAACAGGAAGAACTGAATGAATAAATTTCAGACAGATTATGTTCATGGACTTAGCCCTTATTATTGCCACACTAATAAAGACCCTGCTTGAAAACATGTTCTTATTCTGGCATGGCAACCTATTTCCATCCCTTTCACTCAGGTCTGGGCCATGATTTATAATTAACCATATTGAAAGAAAATAAAACAGCTTTACAGATACAAAAGCTTCAAAGACTTAAAATCCCCATTGCAACAAAGGGACGTTAATAAATATGCCAAGCACTGAAGCCACCACTCACTGCTATTTTTAATTAGAGAATTAACCACCTCATCTAAAGCAACATGAGTATTAATTACCAAGATCAAGATCATTATGCAGTCCTTGCAGAATCCATCACCACAGCTGGAAGAGCAGTATCTTGTATAAAAGAAAAAAGAAAGGAGAAAGAAAACTACCCAAAAACCCAGACAAAAACCCCTCCACACATACAGAGCAGTCTAAAGAGGAAGGTGTCTGTGGCATATGAAGGAATTTGTAGAGGGAGGTAGAAAAAGGGATTATAATGTACCATAAAAATCAGTATTTTTGGTGAGTCTACCTGAAATGGAGTAGTAAGCTAGCAAAAGATACTATTTTTACTCATAAATCCCAATTCCAACTTGGCTACAACAAACTCAGTAACTCCACCTGAAGAGATGTATACAAAAACTTATTTTGGTTTGGGGTTTTGTTGTTTGCTTTTTTTTCCCTTTTTTTTTCTTTTTTTTTTTTAAATAAAATCAAAACCAAGACTGCCTTGGAACCACTGACTGGTGAATTCTGCTGACCTAGCACAGAAACCACAGCTGTATTTCCCTTCTTCATACTCTCTCATTCTTCTTTCATTACTGCCTTTTATTCTTTGTTACATCATACTCCAAGTGAGATCATTAGATTTCAAAAGAGGGCACTCCAGACACTAATTTGAAAGTCAGTTTGCAGTGTATAACCAACAAACCATAAATTCCACTGTAGAAATGCAAACTTATGTACAATATTCTAATACTAATGTGCATGTTTAAATGAGACAGCAGAGAATTCAGCAAGAAATAGTGTGAAAAGGGTGATTCCATCCAGAGACCATGTAAGCAGGTTTCCCACCACCCTGAAGGTAACACATGTCAAAAAGGTCATGAAATTTGGACATAGTTTTCCCTTTCACACTGAAAACAGGCTGTGAGTGTAGCTCCTTAAATATTTCTGAACAATTTCTTGCACTGAAGCATTTCTTAGAATGTTAAGAAATTATAAGACTTACTGTAGTGGAACTGTAAGTACATAAAAATTAATAAGACAATGTCTTTAGGTGTTGTCTGTTGGTTTAGATAAAGTTTTCCTTTCATTCTGGCCAAAACATGAAAGAACTTCCAACACAATTAAAATACTGCTGCAAGTTGCCCAAATGAAACTGGCTTAACCACCTATCCACATTTATTTGCAAGTCAATAACTGTGTCATGACACAGGGACATCATTAAACTGGCGTGGTACTGTCCATAACAAAAGCTGAACTGAAACCATCTAATGACATACTCCAACCAGACCATAAAAATTAACATGGAGGAGGAGGAGAAAGGGGAAAAAAAAGACAGGAACACTCATCAACGCCTCTCTAATTTAGTTTAATAGAATCGTGGCAATATTTAATTCTTGTTTTCACAAATTTGCTTTCTTCAGTTTTGGTGAAGTTATTGCAGTCCATCAGCTGCTTGCATAAAGAACCGATTTCTACGTCAGTAGTAGGTTACAATCTTGAATTAAACAACATAAACAAGGTTGAGTAGGAGCAACATCCACATCTCGTTTTAAATACCCGAGCTCCAAACCATTGTGAACCACCCATTGATGGCATTCCTGGATGATACAGCATTGTTTATTAAACCTTCATCTCTTCCACCAATAAAGTGCTCTGAATGCAAATTCACATAAATCTGAAAGGTCTCAAACTTTACTATGGGAAGGGTTCACATGCTGTGTCTTACCGTGAGATTTAGATTTCTATATGGTGCAAAAAATAAATTAAAAGGCCATTTCCTTGCAGTTCAGTGAAAAGAGAAAAGGCTCCGTTCAATAAAGGTGAAAAATACATAAGATTGAAAAGTTATTAATCACGCACCACCACAAATCAGCAATGCTGAGCAGACAGGTAAGCTCATGGTGGAGCTCAAGAGCAAATCTAAAATTTTCCTTTTAGAACTTAATAAATGAGCACATACAAAACTCTTCAAACTTCCCTAGGGAAGGCCTAAATCAAATAATGTGCAAACGAGGCTTCCCAAGACTGATAGGCAAAAGCTCACAGCCTTAGGTAACACAATCTAAACCAAACATCACCAACGCAAGTTTCAGGGATTAAACAAATTTTTAATGCCAGAAAGGTTAGTAGAGTGTTCGTACTCTCAGAAGTAATTTAAAATATCCTATAGTATTTTCAATGTACTTGCAACATCATGTATATATGAAAGTATGAAATTAACACGCCATTCCTGGAAAGTATTTGAATTAATTCCAAATCTAGTCAGCAAGCATCCTAAAAGGGACCAGGTTTCCACTTGTCATACACACATAAAACACATAAGAAGTAGAATTTGTCCTCAAAACTATGAAGTTATGGAGCTGTAGTGAATAGCAGCAGCAATGGCAATACCTGTGAGTCAAACCTGTGCCCTACTTCAGCACAGAGGTTTGACTCTGAAGCTGGTTCAGAGACACTTGCAGCAGAGAACTTCATGTTTTCTTTAAAACTTACCCTGTGCTACAGGAACCTTATTTCTTTCAAACTCTGGGGCCTACAAAAACTACTTTGTCTTTAATTTATTTGGGAATCCGCTGCTCCTGAGTTGCCATCAGATCACTACTTCTTGTATTCTTCATTAATGGCAGGAAACAGCATGAGAAGGGGCCTACACACACAGTGTCCACATGATAAGGCAAAACCAAAACCACACAGACTCTGAAAATAAGGCAGAAGAGAGAAAAGCCAGGAGAAAAGAAATCAATTTTTAAAGAAAATTGGAGAATAAGTTGCACTATAAGCTATTTTAAGACCTAGCAGCAACAGTCACTGACTTTTACCGACCCTGTTCAATTTCTCCATGTATAAAAAAAAAGAACCCATAACACCATCACTGAACCATCAATTTAAAACTGTCAAAAATTACCATTATTTTTTTGTCACTGAAAAATATGCACTGGAAAAAATTTTTTTCAAGGGAATATTACTTTTTATTTTTCTCCCTTCTTCTTGAAATACCTCCTTGACACCAACCAAGTAATCCAAAGCCGTTTCCTACTCCACAGCAGAGTGGAGGAACACAGAGATAGGAGAAGGACTTGTTTGCTTGTACAGCACTGTGAAGCCAAACAGGCAGCAACTCTCTATCCCACAGCATTTCCCTGATGGTTTTTCCTTCTGAACCACGAATTTGAAACAATAAACTTCAAGGACAACTTCCCCTCACCTGAGGTTAAAAACGACCTTGACCGCGGTCTCCAGCAGCTCTCAGCACTTTGAGACAGGCAATAACTCACCTGCATCCCAACATCAGCTGCAGAGGTTTTGTTGGGGTCACCAAAAATCTTGAGCATCAGTTTTTGCCTGCATTAACGCACACATAACCCCTCAAGGATATATTGCAGTTCAGCAGGTAAACAAAAGGCACTGTCTCAAACATCTAAGCATGAGCGATTAGCCCACATTGCGGCTACGATTATTCAGCACAAAGTGAGTCAAGTGTAAAAGAACTCACTGAACTGAGGTCACAGCCGACTGAAGTCACACCCTGCCGCAGCATTTACGGGGCGCTTACGTAACTCGGCCATTGTTTCCCGGAAGAAAATAGCCCGAACAATAGCAGATCCCACAACTGGTGGGAAGAAAATAGATTTAAACTTTTGGTGCTTTGCGTGTCTGATTTTCTAGTCTCAATTATTTACGTTTCGCTGTACAGATACAATTTTCTCACTCATTAATCTGGACCAAGCCCTTCCTTTACATCTATTAACATTACAAAAACACATATTCGGCAAATGTCAAATTTTTGAGGTATTATTTTAAATTACCTGATGAAATGCGTAAACACGACTTTTTTCCAAATCAATTAACAAATGCACATTTCCAAAAGCAGTCTCTGTTGCAAATGCCCAGGCTTGGCAGGTTTACAGATTTGACTTTCAGAAATAAATGTATATATACTTTTTTAAATTTTAGTGCCTCTACAATCACACACTATTTTTCCAGCAAACATCTAGTGATTAAGGATGACAAAATTGGAAACCTTTATAAAAGATAAGTTATAATCAGTGCAAAGTGGTTTTGGCTGCAATTTCCTCAAATTATGGAGTTTGAATTTTCACATATCAAGAAAATTTCCCCCAGGAATTTGTCGTTGTTGGTTGACAAGCCAAATTTAACAAACTATCACCGGAAAGGGATTCTGAAATGCTACAACCAGGTACTTTATTGCAATTTGGTCATTCCTTCAATTGAAAACACTTGCTGAGGCATTTTCTCAAAACTGCTGTCAGACACTGTGGACAGAAGCTCAAGATACTCTGCCCCCAGAAAACCTCAGAGGAGCTATACTTTTTGGAAAGCTCCCACAGATTTTGAAGGAAGATAACTTTCAAAAATCTTTCAGAACGTGAATTTACTGTTCTTCAACTGGCTCTTTTATTAGAAATAAGAGTGTGTGAAATAAGTGTGGGTGGGAAAGGAGAAAGGGAAGGAACTAAAAAGCCGTGTGAGGTGATGCTTTTTGATCCTTTCCAGGCTGCAGGAGTGACAGGTGAGGCTGGGGAAATTTGACTGCACCATTCACTTCCAACCTCTACAAGAACCGTTCTAGACGTGATTCTGGTGATCTTAACATTACTTAAGAAATACCCATCTAAAATCTTTTTTCAGGTTGCCATCACACAAACCTAAGAAAGATTAAATAATTGTGTCTTTATCTTTCGAGTTGAGTCCCTAATTTATGGGGATCTTGCACAAATGATACTCACTGGAGATGATCCTGCAGTATCCTCCTGACACTGAACAGAACTGTCAGACTTCATGGGCTGCCCAACTTTGAACAGCAGTAACGCTACAACAAAGTGAGCTACAACTGGAATAAGAAGGATTACCCATGGAGGCAGTCCTTAAAGCAATGAATGTTATCTCAAAAACTATTTTCCATAACGCCCTTATCCTCCTGGCTACGCCCATGTGGCTAGAAAGCATTGGAGCCCTGCAAAAGATGCTAGAGGGAAGACATCCATAGAAACTTTTTGAGGGACAAAGGCCTGTACAAACAGAGCTTTCTCTCACATTGTAGGCAGCTAAGATATGATGCTGTTTATTATAAAACTGCACCAGCTCCTCATCAATGATTAGATTTTGCTTATAGATCTGTGAGTTGCCTAAGCTATAATACATTTTCTATTTGGTGAGATTGGGAAGTGTATTTTTCCCTTTTCCAGAAGGCACACTAGATAAACTTTAAACTTGTACTCAGTTTCAAAGGAAAAATATTTGTCTTACACAAAGCCTCTATTCAGCGTCCCTGTTTTTACTAGAGTAAGAAAAATAGCTGTGCCCTGGATAATTTGTTCATGTATGCCAATAAAAGCACATTGGATTAGAGCCAGCACTTCTAGCAAAGCTCCCAAAGACTTCTGAAGTCCTATGAAAAGCAGAACTTTTTTTTTCCTCTGCTTATCCTTTTTCTATTTGCCATTCCCAGTACTTAGTACTTGTTTCCATTACATTTGCCTTTATGTGACTGTGAAAAGCAACTAAAAGAGAAAAATAAGACTAAAGAATAAACCCAAAGTTTTAAAGAAGCCCTTTTATGAAAAAGAGCTTTCAGATATCTTCATACAATATTTCAAATGTTAAGCATGTACTGTTTTGAACTCCACTCTATTTCAAAATGATAAAAGAGGCTGAAGTATGTATATTCATGTTTTAGACATAAAACATATAAAGAGTTAAGGATCATACTGACATAGATATCTGTGCTTTCATGAAGGAGTCTGATCAAGAAACTTGCTGCTTAACTAGGGCAGGTCTGTGGCAGACCCAGGGTAAAAAAGTGCTTGGAAGAAATTATTGGGAAGTTATTCAGACCAGAGTAATTGCCTGTTCATATGTGCTTCCCCAAAACTCAATGTTTTTCTAAACAGTTTCCCAAACAGTCACAGAAATGAGGCTGAAAAGGAAGGAAGTCATCTCACATCCTTAAGGCAGGAGCTACTCTGCCAAGGTATTCCCCAAAAAGTAGTACTTCCTAACCTCTTCCTTGGAGGCTAAAAACCAAGCCTGGGGAAACCCAGGCTCACATCAGCCTTACTCTGAAGAAGTTTTTCCTCAATAAATAATCTAAATCCTTATTGCAGTTTAAACTCACTTGATACTGCTCCTATCCACAACATACCCAAAAAACCCGCTAGATTTTTAATTCTAGAAAAAAGAGAAAAAAGGTAACAACATGCATCAAATTGGTGTTAAACCAGGATTGCAAAAACATCCTATTCCTCAGTTTTGTTGGATCAAAAATAGTTGGCCTGCTGCTCCCTCCTCTCTCTTTTATAGCTTATCACTCCTACCAACACTGCGATAGGCCCACAAGGATGCCGCCTCATGCGTATCATCTGTGTTTTTCCAGCCAGGCAATCCAAAGTAAGCAGATGTCAACTTCTATTTTCCCTCAGGAGCCCACAAGGCAAGTTTCAGGGGGAACAATATTACAGTTATGTCATCTATATATTATCTTTCATTATCTCAGTGTTTTTCTAAACCGTATCCCTTTGCTTCTTGAACTTTGTGTAACCTCTTCTCTTTCCTCATATTGTTTAATTCAGCCTCATGCTTTTCTCCTCCTTTTCCTTTTTTCATGCACATCTAACACAGAGTTTCTGGGGGGGAAAAAAAAAAGTTATTCAAGAAAAAGCAATTCAACTGTAGACTCAAAAATAGTTCCTGATGCTGTCCAAAGTCTTTAAGATGGGGACTCAGTTTGCCATCTGCACTGTGACTGTCCTTCATCTCCTGTCTGATTGGGTTGGATGATCACTGAGAAAATGAACACTGACAAGTGTAAATATTGCCTTTCCCAACAGAGACACCAAAAGAATTAGAGGCAAGACTTCTTAATTTTTTTTGGTGGTAATTTATGTTCCCAGTTATTGCATTAAGCTTTCTGAAAACTCATTCACTGATAGGTTTAGGTGAAATGGCAGAAGCAATTACTGCTCTAATCGGCTGTGCCTTCTTTCTGCCTTTACAGGGATGCAAAAACATGACATAAAAATCTCAGTTTCTTTGTAGGTGCCAGTTTGAAATCCAGTGCAGAACTTGCAGCAGTTGAAGTTATGGCCCAAATAAGATTTAGCACAGAGATGAGGCATTTTGCTAGGACAGCGGGAAGGTTGCCAGGTGCCCCACCTTTGTCTGTCCACAAAGAGCTTAAAAACAGCCCCCAGACTACCCACACCGAGCCACCTCCTGCAGGAACGACCCTGTGGGCCACCCCTGTCATCCACCCTGGCTGTTCCCCTCATCAACCACACGGGAGGGCTGGGGGGAGCAAAGCCACTAATTGGGACATTGTGGGAGCAGAGAGGTCACCAAATCATTCCCTGCCCGTGCTCAAGGTCAATACTCCTCACCAAAGGCATCGGCACAATGAATATCCAGTCAGGCTGGCCAAGCCACCTCCGTGCCCTTTGTTGAAGGGAAAACAGCACAGCTGCAGTCCAGAGCACTGAAGGTGCCATTTAGGCAAACTACACAGCCAAAAAAATTTGCTTGCTTTGCCATTATTCAGCTTTATGACTCGGTTTTTCCAAGCACACGAACACCTCAGCCAGTGCCAGGCTCTCAGGTGATGTTAACGGGAGATACACACATCTGCTTTCTCTAAACAAAGTTAGAAATATGAAATAAAGTCACGGCTCTAATCACACTGCTGGGTCAAGGATTACAGAAACTAGAAAGAAAGCCATTGAGTTCAGCCCTTTTCTTGCTACAGGACCATCCTCTTAGACACAAGCTTCCCAGGTTTGCTGCTGGAGCAACACCTCTCAAAAATCTTACACCCAAAGGCAAAACAATGAAGATGAGACATGAGATTTCTTCTGCCAGCAGAAATGCAGTGCTGAGAGCAAGACTACATCACCCTTCCCCTCCTACCATGCTTGCACATCACTCCTGTCACCAGGAGGTCCTCTGGTATTTTAGGAGAGGCCCTTGGTTTGGATTCTCACACCTGGCTGAAGACCAGGTTTCAGCTGACAGCCTTGAGACTTGCCAAAACCCACGCTTATTTGGAGAAAATACTGAGACCTTATTATCCCAGGATGGGGAAAAAGCTCACACAGCTTTAGGTTCAAAAAAGGGCACTTGTGGTCAATAGTCTCAAAACCCCTTACTGTCTCTGAAAGGTCAAGCTCTGTTGCCCTCATCTTCCTCATTGCCTCTTTCCCCAATGAAGGGCATGTATAGCTCTTTTTCTAAAAGTTCCCGGAATATTTGAATGCTTCTGCATGGAACTTAATAGAAAATCATAGATTTTTGTAAGGGAGGGGGATCCGTTGCTCTGCAAGCAGGGAAATCCCAACAGATGTCCCAACATTTTTTCCTGCTGCCCAGATCGACTGACCAGCACCAGGGGCCCCTGTGTAGCTCACTCCTGCCAAGTTTTAGTGTCGTTTAGCAGATGGCTGCTTCTCCCTGTGCTCAGGGCTTTCCCCTGCCTGGCACTGGATGGTTTCACGTCACAAGCCCAGGCACCACTTTGCCAGGCCTCACAGCCAGCTCCCTTCCCACCTGCACCACCAGCAGCGTGGCCTCCCGCTCCTGCTCAGGCTTGGTGCAGCCTGGAAGCTCAAGAGATGCTGAACACCCACTTTGCTTTTAGCAGTGAGCAGAAGTGGCATTGCAGCCCCAACACGTGAGACCAGATGGCTCTGCAGGCGACAAGAAGGAAGAAGTGTTCTGGTGACACAAAACCAGCGGCAGCAAAGGTTCTCCTTCAAACTTTGGGGCGTATGTGGTACAGCACCCACACGGCTCCAAGGACAGAGGAGATGATGCTCTCTTGGATTGCTCCTGAAATGGAAATATGTAAATTGTGATGTCATGCAATTTGCACTTCCCTAATAGTGGGTTGTTCTTATCTAGTGTTCCTCTCCTTCTCATGTTTTAGTGTGCCCCAAGGGGATATTGTCCAAGAGGATAATACACAAGATGCAGAAAACAAACCACATGCAGCATGAAAACTAATTCCAAACTGACTACAAATGCTTTTCCAGACATTTCCAAACCTGTGTGAGTGGAGGCAAGGAACGGAAGAACACTCTCACTCCTGACTCACGCTGCTGGCCTGAACATGACATGGTCTGTTACTCAGAAATGGCTTTTGGACAACCCCTCTCCCCAGGAGTAACGCACGGCAGAGGAGGGAGGAAGCATCCGCAGCTCCAGATTTATGGGAGAAAAAAAGGATTGCACAAAACTTGAGGAATCTGGGATATGTTTCAAGCCACAAGGGCAACAAAGGAAATTGCAAGCAGCATAATGATTTTTTTGTGTATTTTTGTATTATCCAGAGGGAACTGTATCTCCACAATATATTTTGCCTACTGTCCATGTCCCACAGAGTTCGAGCCAGCTGTGTTGTTCTCTCAAAAACACACAAATAAGGATAGGAAGAAAACCTTGCTTCCACTTTATTTTTCATTGACACTTTTTTTTTAATCCCTGTTGAATTTTAATCCCT
This sequence comes from Ptilonorhynchus violaceus, assembly GCA_013397565.1. NCBI lineage: Eukaryota > Metazoa > Chordata > Aves > Passeriformes > Ptilonorhynchidae > Ptilonorhynchus > Ptilonorhynchus violaceus. Next base: position 763,012 of record VZRJ01010912.1, on the reverse strand, counting down.
GTCTTGTTGCACACAGAAAACAGACACTTGAAAAGCGACTGCTAGTACAAGAAATACTTGGATCGAGAGGTCCATACTTAAATTACAAAAGCAGGAAAAGAAATCTATAGGATCTGCAAAGGTAACAGAACCTGATGGAAATTACTTTTAAGAACTATTTGGAGGCAGAGTGGAAGGGATAAAGCCACAACAGTGTACTGAGTAAGGGACTGCCTGGACACGGAGATAGTTATTCGGCACAGATAACTGCTACAAGGCACCTATGAGATAAGCTATAGGACAGCATGAATTAGAAGGGAAAGAAAACTCCAAAAGACCATCATGAGATGCAAACCAGTCTCTCTCCAAATAAAAACCACAGTTTTCCATTTTTTTTTTTCCTCTGTTCCAGAGATTTTTAGGGGAAGGGGTTGAAGGTACCACAGAGCAGTCAATGGCCCGGCTTCCATCAGCCTCTTTCAAACACTGATTTTGAAAAATCCTGTTTCCTGATAATCAAGGTTCTCACGTGCACCTAAATGGTTTTCAGAAGAAAAACATGACGTGAGGAATATTTGAGTGTGCAGTAGTGCGTTCAGCTGGACATTTTTGTCACCTCCAACACTCGCCTCCAAACGCCTCAGTGAATTTATTTCACCACAATATGCTCACAAGACTAAATCTCACACTGTAATTTGAGCATTGCTCTTCACAGATCAGTCTACTCAGAATGCCCAAAACGTTAATTAGCCTTGCCTGATTAAAAATCCTAAACCATGAGAGAAAATTAGCACTTTTTAAATTGTCCAAACTTCAAGAAAAATTTTAAAAAGTTAAAGGTTGTTTATTCTTTTCAGAAATTTACAATCATCCACTTCACCATCTAGTACTGAAAAATTGCATCCTTCCCTGTTTTCTTTGCACTCATTTTTCTTTGGCTATGAAGTAAAAAGATATCTCAATTGCCAATATCAGGCTAGTCAAGAACAAAACTCAGACGTCCAAAGTTCATAGTTTTGATAGACTTGAAAAATAAGCAGGAAATCAATGAACCTGGGAATCTGCTCCTGTTTGGAATTGCTAGGCCAAGTTGGAAGTAGCACATAGCTGCTCTGCACTTACATCAGCTTTTGGGATATTTTGACTTTTGGGTTTTTGACTGTGCACAGCATTTATTGTCTCATGTACAAAAAAAGGTGTGCACAGCTTTTAATTTTGGGCGGTTTTTTTGACCACGGTCTCTAGGAAAGGAATTAAAAGTTAACCGTCATAAAATTACAGCTAAAACCTGCCTGGGCTGAGTGAGGTTTCCACAGAGATAAAGCTTAATTATTTACAGTTTCAGTCCTAAGAGACCAGGTCCCAAGGTCATTTATTACCAAGAATGCACATAAATCACTGGTTTCCATTTTTGTAGTGCAATCACCAGCACTCAATAAGAGCTCTAAAGTGAGTAAGAGGAGATATCCACCCTTAAATAACCCTATGGGACAGGATTTATGAGTGAAAAAAATGACAGAGAGTAAATAGATCTGCTTAAGAAGTAGGGAAGAACAGGAAAAGCACACACCCCGTGAGCCAAGCAAACACAAGGGTTTCAGAAACAATACACCTGGGAGCAGGCACAGCAACATGGGCTGGCTGCAGCTTTTAAACCAAAAACAATCCCCAGAACTGGAAAGAATCTTGGCCACAGATGGAGGGCGCACCCAGTAGTGCAGAAAGAGCTCTGTGCCACAGCTCTCTGTGACAAAGAAACCCAAAAATGTTGGTTCTACTCTACAGCTGGGACTAGATGTCATCCCAGGTACCCCAACACTTGCACCTCTATTGCAGCAACCATCACAGCCCTAAAGGTAACTCCCACCCCACATAGGAGGGGTGGCATGGGGCCAGCGCTCTCACAAACTCCCCAGGGTGATGGTGGCTTGAACAACTTGTAAAGAAGATCCTGAAAAAAACCCCAGGTGATTTGGGAGGCTGTAACTTTGGAGTGCAGTTTTTAATTCTACAAGCCAAAAGCACAATTTTCAGTACCTGCCTTCTAGAAATAAAGTTAGTTTCAGGTAACTAAGATTGAATATCACAAGATATAAAACATGCACTAATTCCTGGGTTGACCTGACTTCCAAGCAGGTATTGGTATAGTTTAAAACTGATATTTATTGTTCAAGTTCCAAAAGCACATGATTCTTCTTCTCCTTCAAGGAAAAAAATGCTACACTATGCCCTAGGAGTTAAAGTACATTGGAGCACAAATCACCACTTGTAGAATAAACACTTTAGGAGGGCACAGATCATTATAGCCAAGCAATGGTGTTTATATCTCTGTGAACATTTGCAGCAGCAAAACAAATGCTTAGTTATATGAGGAATGAAAGTTCAATGATTCAGTGACATAACAAGTCAGCTGCAAAATTAATATTCACAACTGCATCAGTAATAAAATCTATTATTGTAGAAAGTTTTATTCTGGTGAACAAGTGGGATCACCCTGTTGTTACTGAGCTATTTTTAAATGGACATAAATGAATAAGAGTGTTAATGACCTACTAGAGGTGAAAAAAATACAAGTTAATCCCTCTTTTATAAGCTGGTTCCCCTGCCACACACATTCTGCTTGTGTAGCCTTAGTACTAAACATTTTGTGTCTAGTTCTCTTTTAAGGAGCATTAAGAATAAGAATTTTAAACATTTCATAACAAATATCTACCAGATCTTTATTTCTATGACTTATCAATCAGATAATGGATTATCAAGACCAGCCAATATCTGAATAACAGCCTATGCAAATAAACAGAGTTGCAAAAGAAAGATACATGCTTAACTCTCCTCTATCTTTTAGCCCATGAATCACCTTTTGTTTCTGAATTCTGAGCTATGCTCACCAGTTCTTTTACTTCACCATCTGCTCCTTATCCGCACTATGTTTAAATAACACTACAAATTGCAGAATAATTTAGGTCTAGGACTCTGGAGGTCATCAGATCAAAACAAGTCTAACTTGGAAGTTAGACTCAGATAGAATCTATGAATCATGTACAACAATCACAGTGGCTTCTCAAGACACCAGAAATTCAGCGGGTGATTGACAAACGGCTCCTGACCGTAAGTAAAATAAAATCTCCCATTTTGGTCCCATGCTTGTCCTGTTACACCTGAAGAGGATAAAGAACAGAAGTAAAGGTCTTGGCAAGACCACAGCTGCCAACCTGTGACTCAAATGTAGTTCAGGAACATTTTAAGAAACCTGGTGTTGAGACAACCAGCCTAAGGAGGAGGCAGCGTGTCAAGGACAGAAAGATGCCAGGACCCAGAGGAGCAAGGTGGACAGCGTGGGGGGAGCGAGGACTCTGGGTGGAAGTCAGCAGAGCATTTCTGGAGGAAAGAAGCACAGCTCAGCTGGCTAACACAAGGAGAGGTTCCTGAAAACCCATTTAGTATGGTTTTCATGGTCCCAGGTGTTGTGGTTCAACTCCAGATGGCAACTAAGTACCACAGGGCTGCTCGCTCACTCTCTCCCTCCCTTCCCCTAGTGGGATGGGGAGGACAACCAGAAAAAAGGTAAAACACATGGATTGAGAACAGTTTAATAATTGAAACAAAGCAAAATAATAGTAATAATAATAATGTAATTAAAAGGAAAGAGACTAAGAAATAAAACTCCAGAAAGACAAGTCATACACAATGCAATTGCTCACCCACTGCTGATAGATGCTCAGCCTGTCCCCGAGCAGCCATTGGCACCTCCCAGCCAACTCCCCCCGGTTTATATACTGGGCATGACGTTCTATGGTATGGAATATCCCTTTGGCCAGTTTGGGTCAGCTGTCCCGGCCACGGTCCCTCCCAGCTTCTTGTGCTTCTCCTCGCTGGCAGAGCACGAGACACTGCAAAGTCCTTGACTCAGGGTAAGCACTGCTTAGCAACAGCCAAAACATCACCGTGTTATCAACATCATGCTCAACTCAAGCCCAAAACACAGCACTGTACTGGCTACTAGGAAGAAAAAGAGCTCTATCCCAGCCCAAACCAGGCCACCTGGTGACCCAGAGATCTCACTGCAGGAAGGCACATCCGTGCTCAGAGCAGCCTTGCTGCAGCTGTTTATACATCCCCCTCAGCCGAGGCCTCACTATGGGGCCATGGGGAGAAGAGCGATTGAGTTACAACAAACTCCGTCCTCTAGAGCAGAGAATTGACATTTCCTACCCAGCACAGACCCTCTGTCAGGCTGTAAATTGATAGAATTGCTTGGCAGTAGCATAAGTCATATATGCATACATAGAGATATTAAAATAAGATACTTAAATAAGAAGTGTAGCACCTCAACATGTCCTAATGAGTTTGGCTTTGTCTCTTTGGATTTGACAGACACAGCGAGGCTGCAATAAGGAGCTAAGCCAAGTGCAACAGGCTGTACATTATTTAATGGCTTGACCATCCCACACTGCAGTTTGTCATGGTTCCCACACGCAGAAACGAGCCCTCTTAAGTTAACAAGCCCGAAAATGGTCACTCTGGATAGTGCTGAAAGCGGTCTGCATTACAGAGTGTGTCCGAAAGAGAGGAACAAATTTTGCTGTTCACACTTTGACCATACTGGAAAATTGAATAACTGCTTCTCTACCAGGAACAGCAACAAGAATGTTCTGAACAAATTCCAGGTACTTCGACAAATCACAGTTCTTAAAATGACCCGCTGCTCAGAATCCCGTGTGGTTTAGCGGTTCCTGGCAAACTGAAAACATTTTTCCTTCCACACTTCCTCTCTGCAGTACAGCTGAGTGACCTTGGTGGTGGGAGAAGGTCAGGGTAGATGAGCAAAGAGTCTTTAAAAATACTAACTATTTGATTTTAAGTACTAAATTCACATTCTGGAGACAAAGTCAACTTAATTAAAAACATTTTAAGTCTTCCAACTTAAAAGAAGATGCAGGAGTTCCAAGAACAACTATTTGTGCCCCCCACGGCCCCCCAGCAATCCCTTCCTGCAAGCAAAGGAAGCAACAGCATGAACAACCTCAAAAACATCAAATTGCCAATACAAAAACCAGTCAAACAAACAAACCAACTAACACACAAAAGGAAAGGATGGAGGAAGGAATAGGGGAATAGGGAATTTGCTTCTAAAATACCCCTCACTTTGCCCCCTATATCGCAAACTGACATGAACCACTTCAAACTTTTACAGGTCGCTTTCAGGATTAGGTTTATTTGTATTTTTGCTCTTTCCCAGTCTCTTTTGGTCTCCTCTCCTCCATGAAAAAGGAAAAAGTGTCAACAGTGTGGAAGTGAGTTCAGACAGCTTCTCCATACTCTGGAGTGGTGACTCACAAACTTCTGCACTGTCAGGTCTCAGCATTTTTCTGTTTTTTTCTAACAGGCAAACATCTTTACCTTTGCATTGACTGCTTCACCATTAAGAGAAACAATCTCAAATTAATTTTAAACAAAAGTTTACCATGTGCCACGTGTGCCATCTAGACTCAGGGTACCTCAAAGTCAAAATAAGCAGCAGGGCCAGAAGCCACAGAATATAGATTAAATAACATAAAGGAATAGTTGTCCCAGACACTGCAATCCCAGTACTCAGTGTGGCTGCAGCAGCCTCCCAGGCACCTCTGCATCAACCCATGCCCACCACAGCTCACCTCATTACTCCTGAACCTGTTTCACCCTCTCTCTGCCCCCACAGCTATCCTCGTGTTAAAACATATATTTAGAAACTGTTAGCAATTATTCTTTTCAACAAGCAACCTCAACTCCTGAACCTCTTACAGCATCCAGACAAAATATTTCTCTAATATAATTAATTCCCTCTATTTCCTCTTTCCAGCATAACCCACTGCCTGTTTACAGCTAAGTTGCATCTTCTTGTGTGCCTGCCAACAGCACGGTAACACATTCCTGTACCTCTGGCCACTGGCTAAATGACAAAAATAAAGTCAAAAGAATTAGCATGTACAAAAAATGGCAAAGCTTGGAATAAATTAAGTGTCTGAAAACTCTCAGCTGGTCTTGTGCTGTTATACTCCAGCTTGTTTCACTTCTCTGCAGGCTGATGGGTATTTTACCACAGGTACTTTATCAACAGCTCTAGGGTGGCATAAAGGTGACTTAAATGTAAAGTTTCTTTGAACCTATTTGATAAATATTGATATAATGGAGGAAATAAAGGAAGTAACTTCTAAAAGCAGGCTTGAAGCACTTTTCCCCGAATGCTGATTCTCCTCAGATAGGTTTATACGTTTCTCCTGGAAGAGTACCAATCTCCAAAATAAATAAAGTAAAAGCTTTGAGAGTAAAGTCAGTAGTTCTGGCCTGATAAACAGCAACATAAAAATGGCACCTTTGCACTCAGCAGATCTGCCTCTGGTGTGCACTCAGGAGTGATTGCTGCTGACTGGTGAGATAAACAAGGCTCTGCTACTTTCATGCTTGTTTGGAACAGGATATCAGCACTATTGTTGTGCAGCAAACTGAATATTAGTGCCTTCTATATAAAGCTAAGTTCTTCATTAATTTTCAACTACATATCTGGACACTTCTTGCTGCACCACTCAGTAGCAGGGATGCAGAGACAATATCAGGGCATGTCTCGCTCTACACAAAGTTTATGATGCGAAAATGCTCAGGGAGGGAGATGGGTCTGTGAGATTGGGATGTGCTTAACTCAGAGCCAAGCAGAAATTCCAGCCTCATGAAGCTGCTTTTAAACAAGCACTTCCCAGATTCAAGAGCTGCAGTTTTTCTTCGTAGAGTGCCAAGATGAAAGCAATCCTGAAGTGGGGAAACTGGACCAATAAATCAGTGTGATGGTGTAAAAGATTTATCAAGCAGCTTTCACTGCCAAAGCTCAGTGTCAAGTGTGTAAGCTGCAGGTATGGTACATAAAGTAAAATAGAGCATGCACATATGCATAAATACCAGCTCATCATTTCAAGGAAGAATATAGGCCAGAAAAAAATATTTGAATTTACGATACTACCAGAGTATGTCTCAGTTTTACTTTACAGGGGTGGTTGGTAGGTGATAGAGAAGAAGCAGGCCATGCAAATTTTCAGCATTCAAATTTGCAAACTGCCAATTTTTAGAAACTGTTAGGAAACATATGCTTGAAAGTGAGGGTTTAAAATATTTTTGGAGTATATTTTGACAAAACTTGGGATAAATAAATAGTAAAATAATGTCTGCTCTTTAGAACCTCAAAGTCAGAGAGATAAGGAAACTTCTGAAAGAAGAAACAGATAGAAAAACAAGACCTGCTTACAGAGCCACCCAAGACTCATAGAAAAAATACATCACCACTATTTTCTTACCATTATCTGACTTGAAGCTCCTGAAAACCAACTACTTCTCTTAAATCAAATACAGCATGGGTAGTATTTCCATCTGGAAGTGCTTGCATCTTGCCTAGCATCTCAGTAAGCATGATGTAAGATGCTATTGCACGTCACACTGGCATTTTTTTCAGAAAGCCCCCACAAAAGTAATTATATCAAGCCTCAAAATTCTTATAAAGAAGTCAAGCAGTATTTTTCTCTTCTAGCTAAGAAGTTCTGCCTCAATGAAGTAGCAAAGACTTTAATTAACTGCTCATCTTAATGAACAGACACAGAGACTGAACGAGTAGGCACTATCTTGTCTAAAAAAGCATTAATAAAACCACTCTATTTGTGCCCGTACCTCTGTACGTGCTGTTGATATGTCGGAGAAATTTCCTTTCATGACAGGAAAGAACAAGTCAAGAACTAAGGTCAGAGAACAGAAACAAATCCACCAAAAGTTTAGTGTTGTCACTGATAGTCAGGGCTTTTCATTCCTTGCATATTTCAGATTTAAGAGCACGGTAGACATCAACAAAATATTTTCCTTACATTGAAAGAGTCTGAAAAGGGGTGCCAAAGAAGATCAGAGGAACTTGTTCTCTTTTTTGTTGCATCTTGAGGTCAGACACTTTAAACAGAGCTTTTGGCACACAATAAACTAAATCAACTTCTCTCAAATTTCTGGCTGTTTATGACTCAGGCTGCCAAGCCTTTTACTTGTGCCAAGCTTCTGCAAGAATTAAATACTGTTCAAGTTAACCCAGCATAAAAGGCTGAGTCCTTATCAGGTGAACATCAGCCCAGCTGTCAGCTCAGGAGCTCCACAGCTATTGCACCCTGGGGCTCAGAAGAGCTGTCTCTGGTCCAGGTCTGAATCCTGCCAGGGCTCACCTGCAAGCCAAGGCAGCTCTGGGGAGAAGAGGGAGGTTTTCTCCCACTGGTTCACCTTCCTGTGCTGATTTATCACTATTGCTATGTCCTTCTTTACCCTGCTAACACAGGCAGCTGTTTGAGCTGCTCATGCACGTGCAATGTGAGGCTGTATCCCAGGAAAGGTACTAAGAGGGATGGGGTACAACTGCAGGCTTGCAACTCACCTTGATTCCGGTCACAGGCCTGGGACACACCATGCTGGAACGGGAGAAATTCTGGTTTTAAGCACCCCTCTGCAAATATGTAAGGGTACCACTGTGAAATATTTGCTTACATATGTATATATTCCAAACATTTGCACACCAGAAACAGTTACAGCGACTCATTTCCATGGATTTCGTATGGTGACATTTGGTTTAAAAATAAACACGCATTTTGGTGAGAAAGTGCCATGGCAGCAAAATGCACCGTTGTTCTACTATTTCAAAGAGCAAGAAAACCACTTCTATCTATCCCTCCCAAGGCAGGCTTGGGATCATCCCGGGTCCTCTGAGGCCTCACACCCACGGCAGCTTCGCTAGTCTGGGCTGCCACATCCCACCTTTCCGAAACATTTTACATCTGGCTTCTTTTACACCTCCTCCATCAGGAAGGGCAGCACATCTTTCACCACAGGAGACAGATTATTTCTCTCCATGCCTTTCTTTCTCTCCCACAAGACTTTGCAAGCACGTGCTCTCAGTCAGCAGTCTGGTATCAGGAAAATGTCCTTTTGTACCCCTGACAGTCCAAGAGCAGCACACTGTGCTCTCTTGTTTGACAGGGAATCACCAAAATGTATATTTTTGTGCCAGTTCTTATGACTCAAGGGGAAGACAGAGGCAAACTTGCAGTTTATCAGCAGATGATCCCTCGAATTTATGAACTGTTTCCTTCTTTGGACTTGAGGAGCAAAACCTGATAAGTGCTGGCATTTCTCTACCTGCTAAACCAACCTACTGTACAATTAGCTCTTGTGTTTGTGCATGGCCTTCATGGGGGTCACATGCACACGATATAAAGAAGAAATACACTGAAGGTCCCTCACATGAGCCTGTCCATCCACACAGCAGCACATGGAGATTTTTTGGTCCAGTCCTAAAAACAGCAATGCTTGGGCATCCCTGTAGTGCTGCTTGTGCTGGTGAGATCTCTTACCCTGTGGCTACACAGACTGTTCTGGCAAAGGCAACAGAGAATCCCCTTCGAAAGGGACCTGCCTACAACCCTGCAAACAAATACCACACGCTGCAGGAGCAGCGTTCTGACTGGGCAGGTGCTTACCAGAGGGCAATTGTGTCAAACCCTTCGTTACAGAAGAGCTTACATAAAAAACACACATCAAGAAGCCCAAATCATTGGGTAAACCTGGCACACAGCTGATCCAGCTTGCTAAAAAACACTAAGGACAACAACACCTCTGTTTCCATATCCCTTTCAACCTCCTGGCCAGCACCTTTTGTACCGCTCCCCTAAGCAGCTGCCTCTATCATCACCTTTTTCTCCTCTGCTTGAACGGCTCACTTGCCATGGGGAATCATGAGTGCCGAAGCAAGGCGTTACACATGCAGTAATTATCCCTTCAATTCCACCCCTCTGGACTTTGAAAGTTGTTGTGGCACCTGCATTTCCAATCCTCAGTTGATTTTGCTTCCTGAAACGGCTTCATAAAGTTCTGCAGGGCCCTGTGTTTGTTAAAACACTTCAGCAGCTTTGCCCTTTGCTACTCTGCCCAATTGTTCAGTAAGAATCTGGGTATTTTCCTTCCTTAGGGAAGGGGGGATGGAGAGAAGTTGTTGAAACCACTTTTTTCCTGAAGTTCCACTAACCCACTATCTAGGAACCACAGCAAGGAGCATAGTTTCTCCATTTAACACATCCACTGATATGCTACAATGGTCTCATTTTGTATTTCTGTTTAAAAAGTTTAAAAAATTATGTGTTCTAATTCATAAGCAGTGCGATAGTTTTGAATTTTTCAAGCATTTGTTAGTACAAACAGAATTAAACCACATTTAAGCTCAGCTGCAAACAGATTTTAGCAGATACTAACAACTCAGGTAGCAAAATAAATAACAATATTTCTTCTAGGCTAACCCTGATGTTTGGACAGTTGTCTGGGATTTATATGACATGATGCTTACTAAAGTACTCACATCTGTGCATTAAAGCTGTCACCAACTTTCAGTACTTTTTCCTCCCTCCTGATCTGGATAGAAACAGAAACAAAATAGTTCCTTACAGTTCTCAGAGTTATCTCCTCGGCTGATCACAGAAGTGAATAACCAGACTGATTTTTTATTTCCAACTGAAAATGTGTAAGTGATTAACGGCCCCCTGCACTTTGATACAGTGCTGAAAGATCTCTCCTTCTGAAGCAAAGACAGATCTTCTGTTTCTTTTTACAAGCAAAGAAAAAAAAAAACCACAAGGAAAAAGAGACAGAAGCAGAAAGAGTGCTTTCAGTTTTGTTTCTGTGTGCCTCTTTCATCACAACTGAAATTTGCATATCCTTCTTTTCCTGAGAAGGGAAGCGGTGACTGGTACATTGTTATATATTAAAACCAGTACATTGTTATCTATTAAAAAAAATTAAGGTCAAAAAGTTATTCATAAAACTGTCTACTCAATCCTACTCCTAGACAGGCTGCTTCAGGTCAGACTATCTCAGTGCTCCTGTTTATGGCTGTAGTCCTGCAATTTCTTTCACATGGTTTCCTCTCACATCACTTCTTAAAATATGAGAAAAACTGAAGGACAGCAAAGGTGGGTTTATGAACACTGAGGGAGAGTCCAGCCTGGCCCCGGCTGGCCCATGGGGAAGAGGCAGAGACTCATTTCATTGCTTTGCATCCCTTATTCACTCCTCCTCTATTTCAGTATAAAACAACTCTGCTAAACCAGAACGTGACCAGGGCCCATCATGGAAGGATTGTCTCTAAACTCAATTAATCAGCCAGATAAATCATCAAAGCTCTCCCTTACCATTGTTTTTCTCTTTTTATATCAACTTGTAGCTTAAGACTCCAGCCAACACTATGTACCCTTGATATTTTATATGTGGTGAGTTGCTAACCACATAGCTTTAGACACATGCAAGTCATCTGAAAAACTCAGGCAGGCAGAAGCTGCTGATGGAAGGGCTGAAATCACTGACACCTTTGACTGAGCAGAATTTTTAAGGACTAAGCAGGAACAGAGGGATGGCAGCACCAGCTACAATGCGCTACAATCATTCAGTTTTAGGTGATCGTTAAACCAATGGATCTCTACAAAAATCCATGCAAGAGACTGTAAAATAATATGTGTATTGTAAAGTTATAAGGTGTTGTATTTAAATAAAAATAAATCAGAAACCATAATACAGTGAGATACTCTGGAAAGTATCTCTTAACTCATAGTGACACTTAAATAGTAGTGACAGAAGCTACATAACTAGAAAGGCACATTAAGATGCTAAAATGGTATCTGATTTTTCTTGGTGAATATCTAAACCCTGGCACTTATTCTGGTGAATTCTATTGCCCTGTGCCTTTCAACTTTAGGAGGGTTTTGGAATCCTGATAAATAAAAGAGGTTTGAAACAAAAGTGCTTGTAATGAGGAAGCAAAATATGGACTGGCATCTCTATCATACAGCCATTCCAAAGCATCTTCAGAAGCAGATTAATCTCTCAAACTCATAGCTGCTATTATCACCAGCCTTCCTTTCTCAGTGTTTTGTGATTGAAAAAGAAAAATAAAATTAAAAGAGATGACATTTTTAAATCTAGCCTTTTCTGTTTCACTCTCTTTAATTATGTATTGAAAGGAGTTCAGACTGGATGAGTTTGATTCTTCAATGCCAAATATCAGTGTAAATCCCAGGACACAAAGCATGGCAACAACCAGGAAAAAAATTAACTTTCAGAAAGAGAAGGGGAGGATAAAAAAGAAGGAGAAAAGAGGAGAAAAGAGTGCAGTTTTCCCACATGTTGAGGTCCTCAATTATTATTCAGCAACTTGAAAACATCCACTTAGCTCGTGTTCAGAACTTGTCTTTGGAATCAGTAAGAGCTGTAGCAGCGCACAATAAATAAACACAAAAAAGAAAATAAATTAAACTTCTCTATCTAAAGCAAAATAATTACAAACACTGCTGTAAAAACTCCAATGAATTCTAGGTAGTATTATTCCTTTGCAATAAAAAAAAAAATACAATATTTTTAAAACAGAGAGGAGCTGACATTGTGTTTTTCAGGAAAGGCGGAGAGGGAGGCTGGGTGCTGTGGGGAAGGCAATTGAGGGATAGAATAAATCCAAAAGTAGGACAGCCATCAGTGTTGCATCTGAAGGAGTCATCATCAGGCTGCTGTAGCCTGTGCACAGCTCATAACTGAACTCATATTAAAAGGCACTCAGAGGCAGGGAAGCTGCACCTGGGAATCCTTTAACGTGACCTAATATGCACAGCACAAACCTCTCACGGATTCAGGGCATTTTAAAAATACATAAAATTCTAAAAGTCCTCTCAAGAGCATTGAGTGGGATGGATTGCAATTTCATAGTTTTACTGATGCCAAGATATTAATTTTGTCATCACAAATATTTAGCACAAATAATGTAAAATAAAGTACTAAAGTATCAATATTAAACATATTGAACTGTGCAAAATAAACCAAAAGTAACAGTATCAGGGTAAAGGTGACTATGTTTTCTCTTCAAAATTTGGGAGAACATTCAGTCCAAATTTTAAAAAAATAAGGTTACAATAAACCATAGTAAGATTTAATCTGAAGTGGAAGGCAAAATTTGTAATTTTAAAGCACTACTACTATCAACTTTACCTCTTCTATCAACCTCCCAAACTTCAATATCATTGTTTTTTTAATTCAAAATTCAAACTTTAATAATATTGTTCAAATGCCAATACAGAGTCTCCTGAAGACATCATTCTACAGCAATATCTTTTGAAATATCACAGCAATATTAAAAAAAACAACACAGATTCACTAAAAGTAGACTGTGAAATAGATGGGAGGGGGCATTTCAAGTGTAGTTTGAACCAGGTGCTGAGTATAAGGAGTTTGAGCAAAAAGCCACTTGTGCTGAATCACACTCTTCATTCCTGGGGCTGGCTGAGCATGGGAAGGGAAAAAACTCACAGTTGCTTCTGCCAGCACCAGGATTTCAAGTGATCCATATTTAGCATCATTAGTATTCCCAGTTATTTCTTAGGAATTTGGTCAAACACAGGCTCCATGGGGCAGCCCACTCCTTAATTAGATGACTAATTCTGAAGGGCAAACACGGAGAACAGGACACTGACATCCAAAGGATGCTTCTAGCAAACGAACTGAGGAGCCAAACTGGTCAAAAGGCAGGATCTCGCGCTTGGGAAAAATAGTATAACTAAAAAAATAAAGCAGTGCAATTAGAACTGCTAACGCTAAACCAGGGGTGTAATACTGCAGTTCAGTTCACTGTGGCTCCACTAATTTTCAATGAGCTGATTCCAGACAGTTCCTACCCTCTTTGCCACCTTCTCTCCTAGGAAAAGGGGAGTGGGTACTCAGGAGCATCTCTCTGTCTCACCCAGCTCCAGCCTTCTTTTTGGGTCAAACATCCTGACACTCAGATCCAACTTGCTCCTCTCTTCATTCCCAGCAGGACCAAAGCTGACCAGTGACAATGCAGGTGTGGCCTGACATTTACATCCGTGAGTCACTGCCCTGTGACAATAACCACCCCTCAAACCCATAATCTCTGGGCTGCCCAAACACTCAGTTACTGTGTCAAACCCTACATATGTCAAATACAGGCTCTAATAACAGATAGAGATCATGAATAAAATTTAAGTAGGTCATTTTTAGGAATTTAGGATCCAATAGGAGATACACCTCTTCAGAACTGCTTGATGAAATATAATTAGAAGCATTTGCCCTATTTGCAAAAAGTATCAAAGATGTAAAAAAATTAGAATGGGTTATTCTACAATACTTGAATTTTCTGATTCTATTTTATTAGAACTTGATTAGTAAATGACAAGCAAATATGTTAATATTGTAATAACTGGCACGGCACAGCCATGACCCTGAGTAATACGACAGCTACAAACGTTCTGAGGGGAGAGGTGGGGTTTTCCTCTCGTCCTGACTGTGGCGGCTGGAGCAGCCAACAGTTGACTCCAGGTACGGAATGGAACCTACAGAATAATGGGAAGAACCAGTTTGAACCAGTTGGTACTCATTGGATCCAGTTTGAATGAGCATGAACCGGTCGCAACTGGCCAGAATGGGTTCCAATGGGTTGAAACCGGCCAGATCCATTTTGAACTAGTCAAAACCAGCCTGAACCTGTCAGAAATGGTTTGAACCATCTGGAGCTGATCAGAACCAGTTTGAATCGGTCAGAACCAGTTTGAACTGGTTTGAATGGATTAGAACCAGTCTAGTCCATTTTTAATTGGTTTGAACCAGTCAAAAGGGGCCAGAACCAGCCGGAGCCAGTCTGAACCAGTTTGAACCTGTCAGAACCGGTTTGAACTGGTCAGAACCAATTTTTAACCAGTCAGAACCAGTTGGAACAGGTCTGGACCAGTACAAAAAGAGTGGAACCAGCTGGAACTGGATTGAACTGGCCAGAACCAGTTTGAACCAGTTGGTATGTGTTATAACAGTTTTGGACACTTAGGATACAAACCAGATCCATCAGCTTGAAACTGGATCAAGCTGTTTCTTTCTTTTCCTGCAAGAAAAGTTCTTACTCCTGCTTTCCCTCCCAGCTCCTTGTGTAGGATGTGCATCCTTCCAGGAATGTGGGAACCCACAGTCATTGTGGAGAGGGAAAGGACAGCTGTGCACAGGGAGCCACTGCCAGGAGAGATGGATCTTCCAAGAGAGATGTGTCTCATTATCCCCCTTAACCAGATCCACTGTGGATACTCACTAATTCACATCTCAATAACTCTTTTTCCCAACCTCAAACTAGGAACAGGCTTGTCCGCTCTCATGGTATCCTCTCTCAATGGTTAGGAAAATTCAGAGTGAAATTAGTATGGAAACACCATTTGATTGTAGAACAGCATTCAAAACAAGAGATTCTTCGCTATTTGGAAACAATTTCTGTTTGATTACAAATTATATATCCACCAGGAAAAGAAAAAAGAAAATTAAAATATCTAGATCACACTTACGCCAAGGTTTTTTTTACTTAAATACAAAATTTAACTCTTCTACTTTGACGAATGGCAATTAAAATAATTAAAATCCTCAGACAGCAAACAACACATTCTTTCATAGTTAATAACACATTCTTTCAAACCTCAACCTAAAAATGCTTTAAGACTCGGTCAGGCATTATTAACACTGGATATGCTGTTTCACCTCTTCCCTAAATTACAAATGACTTTGCATATCAGCAAAGAGATGTTGTCCTTTTTATGAGTAAAGTACTGTGTGACGTCCTTTCTTGAGTTTTCCAAGGGCGTTAATCAAGATTTCTTTCCTTGATGAAGTGAATGGTTACCTTGTTTCTGTGCAACACCTCTCCATTGTATTAGCATTTTACAGGGGTGTGGGTACCATCCTAAAAGGGACGAGAATCAAGGCACAGCTACTCAGAGTAGCTTAACTGAAGGCATCAGGACTTTACTATCAACTAAGCACTAAATCACCGTCTATTTGAAAGCAGAGAAGGCAGTTTTACAAGGTAAACATCTACACTTTTACTGCAGTCTTTTCAAAGCCCCCAGGACCAACGACAATTTTATTGTGCTGTCATACCACAAGAGATAAGGACTTTTTAAAGGTATACTTGTCTACTTATTGTAATTTTTAAAGCATGTAACTTGAAAGGAAAAAAGTATTCTAAATTTGCAAAGCAGCACAGAGAACAGGGAGAATTTCTGGTGACACAAATGCTGCTTGCAGGGTTAAGCTTTCCAATCCAAACCCCACTGAATATATTTTGAAATATTGTTTAGAATGAAAACCAAGCACATAAAACGGGTATCATATCAGAACCCCATAACATTTCAACCACACCTGTTTAATCCCCACTAAACTTGTCAAAATCTAAACAGATCCACAGGAGCAGTTTATAATATCATGCTCAGTTATTTCAAACAAGAGTAAGAAACATGAGTAGCAATTTAGAACCTGTAGAAGAAATATTCTACTTCTTTTTTTTAAACATCCAGAAAAGATTTGTAAAAATGATAAGAATAATTGATTTACACAAGAAGGAAAAGCCAACAGCTCTATTTAAATGAGAAAAACGATGGGAAACAAGGAAAAAATGAGTCCATCTTTGCAATACACAACCATAATGACTCATGTTTGATCCATTTGCTTTATTATTTTGCATTTGTTAACAGCCAATGCTCCATGGTCAACCACAACATAAAGCAGATGATCTTCGTGATCTTCGCTGAGAATTTTAGACAGATAAAGTCAGTTTCTCATGCTGAAGAGGGATCAGCATGAAAACCAAAGTAATGCCTTCCTCTTTAAAAAAAAAGGGATAAGAATAATAACAACAAAAACAATAATAATAGGGTTAAAACCTGAAACTTTGAACTGGTGCTTGCAGTTCAAAGTTATAAAACTGTACAGGTATTTCAACATCTTGCCAGTATTCTGAACTTTACTCTTCCTTTTCACAGAAGGAATTTGCATTTCCTTCTTTGCTTTACAGAGTGTATTTTTCCGCACTTCACCTCTATGATAGGAATTATCGTCTGGGACCAGCTGCACCTTCCTCTAAACAGGCAGGTGCCAAATCTTCTGGCTTCCTGAAACTCTTTGGGCAGCACACCACCCCACACAACACAGTTCATAGGAACATGTCAGTTCTGTGTAAGCTGAATCAGATCCCTATTTATCTGCAATTAAGTCTACCAAGAAATTAACACAGCAGCCTCCTCTTTGCCCCAAATAATCAGCTTTTCTGCTCACAGCATACGATGGTGCCAAAAAGCCTCATTTTTAAAAACCAGTTGTAAAAGCCAAGGGAAAAGAACTTGGATTTAAAAACTCAGTTTCATCCTTAATGATCAGTACAGTCTAGAGAAGGTGTCAAGAATTTAATTCATAATTCTCTGACGTATCAATGCTGCCTCTTCAAATAACCACGCAGCAGTGGGCTTGGCATACCCTGCCTGTTCATACTGAACTGGAACATGGGACATTCCATCTGAATATGAGGAGAAACTTCTTGGCTGTGAGGGTGGGCAGAGCACTGGAACAAGCTGCTCAGAGAGGCTGTGGAGTCTCCCTCTCTGGTGATATTCCACAAGCACCTGGATGCGTTCCTGTGCAAACTGCACCAGGTGACCCCACTTTAGCAGAAATCAGAACCAAGCGGTTTTCAGAGGTCTGAGCATGCCCAGTGAGGAGGGACACATTTGTCCATGGGTTTTCCAGAACACTGTAGCTCCACACACTTCACTGGTGCACAGCTTTTACTGCTTGATAGGTTAAAGGGTGAAGGACTGAACACTTTGCATCTGCAGCTAATTTTCAGATGCTGCATGTTTGTAATCCAAAGTCCCAAGTGGGCGTTGAAATGAGTGCCAGATCTTAATGACTGCATTTTAACACTATTAAGTATTTTAAAGGAAGATAACAAGATACTGTCAGCTATTAAGCAATGGCATTCCCCCGCTAAGTTCTCTCATTAAAGACAAGCAGGAAAAACAATGTACCCTACAGGAAAAAGAGAAAAAAAGAGCATGTATTGACTCCTTCTGCTAGCCATGTTTTCTTAATACAAGCCAACGTCAATCAATCTCTTCACTCAAAGTGTAATTCTCACCTCTCCATGTGGAACACGCTAATGAGTTTCCATTAAAAAAAAAAAAATCGTCTGTATATACCAGGTACACAAAAATAAGAGGCTTTGGTGTACACAATGCTGCTTTCTGTATGTTAAAGAAAAGCCAAGAGTCCTTCTCTTACTCTAAGGACAACGGACACCATTTCGACCGGCACAAAACACAAGCTCACAAAGCCAGCGTGGGCATTCCGGTTTGGTGCATTACATTTTTTTTCTTTTTTTTTACCCTCTCTATGCTTTTGCCAGCACTGAATTTAGTGTTAATTAAAGTGCTGGCTCAGCCCTGCACTAGGAAGGCAGCAGCAATGCAGCTGCACTGTTGAGCTGTGGTGCTCGCAGGCTGCCACAGCAAAAGTGACATGGAGAAGAAGTTTATTTTAGGGAAACAAGGATGAACTTCCCCCACTGCACCAGGTGTCCTGCTGTTGCAGGCAATGTGAGGTCCGACCATCAGCAAAGAGTGGTCTCTGCAGCCAGAGACCGTGGCAGAACCTAGAAATAAAATATGGCACTCCTGCTACTTAATTAAGTTTTACAGTGGCAAAGGAGGCTGTACCACTGCTTTGCTCCTCTAAGAAAAGCTTCCTTTCCTAAAGTGAAATGATACAATGAAAATTACATACTTGGGTGACTAAGTTTCTGCTGATAAGGAATACTTTTCCCTAGAGCAACACACAAAACCCAGCATGAGCCCAGTCCTCACTACAAAAGTCTTGGTGGGGAACAAACTGGGAGGAGGAAAACAAGAGAAGTTACCTCTGGATAAGATCAATAGATCGCAGGCCATGAATCAGCTGGTTTCCATGTCCATGTAATTTTCAGAGAATATTATGGACTGAAGCTTTCACTTAAAATTATGAGAACAATTATTGCAATCAGGAAACAACCATTTGTTGAGCTGAAATGTTGCCTTACATGCAGCTTGCAAAACAGCTTCAGGAAATACATTTCATCCTCCTCTACCTGCAAATCAACATGAAAAACGATGCATCTGTAGTGGGGGGGAAAAAAAGTGCAAAAAAGCAGCGTTGTCTCCTTTGGCTGATTTGAATAAAACAAGTCTTCCCCTCTTCAGCTCATCCTCTGAAGAAGAACTCTACTGCCGAAAAATGTAAAGAGCTGGTGACGAGGTCAAAGGGTCAGGATTAAAAACCAAGCAGCAACCACCATATATGATTTCAACAAAGCTTACTGCAAGTCATCTCCTAATTTCAGTCTCCATCTGAATAACTCTGTGCGTGTCAGTGCAGAAGTGCTGCTTGTAACCACTGTGCTCTCATCTCGGCAGCCTAAATCACAGCTCTACAGATGAGCCTGCAGGGGTATCCCAGAGCCCATCCAAGCACACTTCGTTTCGATTTGTTCTTTTTCTTTTTGGCAAACAGCACCCAGATAGTGCTCTGGTGTAATCAGGTCTCCTGACAATGTGAAACTCGCACTTTAAAGAGCCCACTGACAGATGGATTCAATTTAATGCATGACTATGAACAGCTGCTCCTGATCACCGGCTTGTACAGCGCTCTCATTCATCATGAAATATCTCAAAAGACTGAGCTGAAATGGAACAAATGAATTTGAAGAAGTATGGGAGGTACTGAGTTAGCCTTGGAGAATGTGTCAGATGTAAAAAGCACAGCTATGGGACTGCTGTTAATTTATTCCTGTAAATGCTGGCTCTGCTCTATTAGCGGCATTCTCCAGATTCTCAAAAATCCGGGAGGGCAGCCTGAATGAGGTATTAAAAGAAGTAATTAAATACTCCTTATCGAAGGCGATTTGAACTAAGTAAGCCACTAAAAGGAGCTGACAGAATGTTTAAATTGTGCTGGGGAAAACTTCAAGATGACAAGGCTCAAAAAAACTGCTGGAGGGAGAGAAGGGTTTTTCCCCAACTGCTCTAACTCAGAAACAAGATCCTTCAGTCATGCAATGGAGGGCCATGGACCCACCTTTGCCACCTTCATCTTAAATACTGCAAGAGGCCCTACTGCTTTTAAAAAGTTCATTCTCCTCTGTGGTCCTTCAGTGAAGGACAGGCTGCAGTCAAGAACAAGGCACAGCCTCACAAATGACACCACCCATTTTGATGGCCTGTGAAGAGGTGTGGAGCTGACACAGAGCTGAGTAATTCACATATTTTTCTTTTCTTTTTTTTAAATTTCAGGAATGATGCAGCAGAAACAGACATTTTAAGCATCTCAGCGTTTGTCATGGCCACTGGATCGTCTCTGAGTGGCTCAGTTTTTCAGAGAGCACTTCCTACAAGTCGCGTACAGGGCAGCTTCACAGATGTTGGGAAGGAGGGTAATATGCATGGAGGAAAATCCTCCATAAGTTGCCTCAAATGCTAATTCATTCTTGCCAGCCCTTGCTAGAGTAATGTAGGAGGGGGGAAAAAGTTTCCAAGATCATCTTGAAGGCAATTCTTATCCAGAAGTGATATTTATAACGTCTTCAGACACCTGTACCATCAAAGTACACTTGCACTCCTGTGACTTCCTGAAGAAAGCATGTAATGCTTATGTAGAATTCTAAATTTTGCACACTTTTGTATCAGTATACAGTTGTCAGATCAGATTTTTGTATCTTAGCATTAAAAACATACTTGTCTATTGCGAGCTGCAGTAAATTTAATAATAATTTGTTCTAACACTTATGGATAAATGGAGAGTAAAAAGAAACAAAACTTTCCTCAGTCTAAAAAATTGTAATCTTTGCAACGGTTGGATTAAAAAAAAAAGCCCTTTTGGATAATAATATTTCCCTCTTTCCTTCTACAGAGTACCTTTGCCAGTCTGTTGGTCTACCTACTCTCCTTCCTCAAGGCCAGGGAATGAGACAAAGCTCAGGTGCCACAAGCTTGCACAAATAAGGCACATCAGCTCCCCTGCAGCTCCCCTGCCATGCAATGGGAAAAAGCCACTGCTTGCCATCACCCAGTCTACTGCTACCTGCTATGAAAGCAATGACTGGAAGTAATAGATGTATACCATGTCAATAACGAGCTCTAAGACAACAGTTTTGTTATTTAACTCATTTTGGGAATCCAATCCACCACCAGGACGTACGCTCTGATGCGGGGCTGAGAAGCCGTGGGCTCGGCAGCATTGTTTTATCTGCCAGAGCCCAGGCAGGAGCACACTCGCTCACACACCCTCTGTAAAGGTTATTCATCACCACAGCAACCTCCAAACAAAGGTGGGAGCCAAGTCAAACAGCCCTGTCCCTCTGATGACAGAGGGTGAAGGTGCTCTCCGCTTGCACCCTACAGGGGACTTCGTTGCTGGGGTTTGTTTTGATGTCATTGGATCCCGTAATTTAACTCTCAGCATCCCAGCATGCATGCCCAGAGCAGAGAGTGGCCACACTTATGCACTAAACAATAAAATTCTTCTGTAGCTCCAGTTAAAAGGAGAGGAAAGAACTGGCTGATAGACAATTCCTTCTTGCCACATTCTATTACACACACCCACTGCCACCCCACCTTCTCCATGTGCTCCCCTCCGTACCAGGAATAGCTGCTGTAAAATAAACATCTCACCTAAAACCAAGAAAACCCCAGCCTGTTTAGCTACCATTTTGTCCTTCCTCTCCCTTCACCACTTCTTTTCTTCACATCCTCTTTCACTCCACGGGAGATTAATGATTTTGGATATGTTACGAAAATCCGACCGAGACGATAAAATAATTGTAAACTCAGCACAAACGAAAAGCAGAGCGTCTCTTTTTTCCCCCCCAGATCTGGAAAGAACAAACCCCAGTGCTTCCTGAATCACTTGAGGAAAGAGATTATGATCATTTCTAAACCTTCCCGGCTACAAGCCAGGAGGGAAAAACCCTGTGTGTAATGACAAGCTGTCAACACTCGGCGAGCAGCGTGGCTCTCATGCGTGACACCGAGATTTCACCCGCAGAGCCGGGCACGTGGGCACCAGCAGCCAACACCACATGCAACGATAACACTAAAAATGCCCAGATTTCTCTACTTCTCCCATAGCACATCCCCCACCTGAGCAGCCAGGTGTCAAGGATTTAAAAGATAGGGATTTTATTTTTTAAACCAAAGACGCAGGTGATTGGAGCAGATAACAAAATCTCATTATCTCTCGTTTGCTCCTGTCAAGAAATGGAAATAAGTTAAATTTTGCTGTAGTAAAATCAGCAGAAATACCCATCTATCTTCAGTGTTCCTTGGATCTAAGCAAAAGGTACGTTAACAAAAGAGTGGTTTGATTTATAGAAATTGCTAAAGCTATCATTTTTCTTGAGTTTCAAGACAATCATTGGTAGCTAACCATTAATCTTTTGCAGGCTTACGGTAGTTTACAATTTCTGTTGGTGTGTTTCAGCATCCCAGCAACAACCACCTGAGGCAGGGGGTTCATTTACCTGATTCTGCAGGTAAGGACAGAATTTTTAGCAGGGTCCATACCAATAGCACAAGGGATAATGGTTTCAAGCTAAAAGAAGGTTGAATTAGAATGGATATAAGGAATTTTTTTACAATGAAGGTGGTAAAGAGGTTGCCCGGAGAGGTAGCAGATGCCCCATCCCTGGAAACATTCAAGGCCAGGTTGGATGGGGCTCTGAGCAACCTGGTCTAGTTGAACATGTCCCTTCCCATTGCAGGGAGGCTGGACTAGATGGAATTTAAAGATCCTTAGCAAAACAAAATATTTTATGATTCTATGATAATACTGCCCTGACACTATAATTAAGAGGAACTAGAAATGTTCAAAAAAAAAAATCAATTTATAAAAAAAAAAAAAAAAGAGAAAATTCAGTTTCCAGATGAATGTTCAAACTGCAGTTTCAAAAGATCACACTGTACTGGCAGGTAGCAAACAACAATCGAGCGGAATTGAAAGCAAAGTGCAACACACCATTCAACCCCAAGGGCAGGACACTCTCCAGACACTCTGCACTTGGAGTCCTATGCACTATAGTGCTCTCAGAAATAGAAAAAAAAAAGAGCAAACCCACAAAAACCCCCTGCATTTGAGGTCACACACATTTCCTAAGTGCAGCCATAGGCAAACCCATCAAATTGGATGAACTCCTAGCACGCAGTGATTTATGTCATGGCATAATCACCGCCTGGTGTGATAAGCAGGCGTTGGCTTGACTCAATCTTTATTTGTGCAGTGAATTTTCACCGCACCTTCCTGATGATCTGGAGTTTCAAAAGAAACCTCTGCACACAGAGATGGTTTCCCACCCATGTCACAGGGGAGCAAAGGTTTTTGCCTTCTCCCCCATTGCTGACATTCTACCTTGTGAGTCGGACTGAGACCTCAGACACAACACACAGCAACTTGTCTAAAATTGGTGTCCTCCCCGACCAAGACACAGACGTGCTTCAACTATTATCATTAGGCTTCCACAAAAATCTGTGGTCTCTAACTTTTAATAATTGAAAGTATTTACTGGTGAAAAAAAGTGCACTTACCCAGGAGGTAACGATTTTGAATAAAAAACCATTGCTTCAATTAATACCTTGCTTTCTCTATTTCTACATACCCCAAAAATCAATTGCAACAATTTTAAAACCTTTCTCCTCCAAAGCTGCTGGCGTTAGCACTAAAGTTGCTGTATTATTTAAGTGCTGGGGTTCAGAGTTCTCCAGCAGCAGAGAGGAACTGCATCCACCTTCAGTGGTTCCCAGGATAGCAGCTGTTATGCTTGAACTGAAGCGGAAAGAGCAGCAGCAATAAAAAGGGAAGGAACTTAAGGACAGGTATCTTCCAACTTGCAAAAATACAACGGTTACGTGACAACAGCACCAAATTTGTTTTTCTAAACTTTCCATTAATTAGAGCATACCTATTTTAGTCTGGCTTAATAGGCTACTGGGCCTTGAAATAATGTGCTCGAGTTCCTATTCTGCCTTTGCCTCCTCCAGCATAAAGCAGAATTACTCTCATAATTTCTCAGGCCAGAGTAATTTTCCAAGTCTGTTGGTAATCGAGGTAAGCTTGTATAGCTCAGTACAGCACTGACCTTCAGGTTTTTGTGCAAATATTCCAGAGAGCACGCTTAGCAACATGGCTAGAACTTGTAGGAGTCAGACAAGTGTCCTGGATGCACATCACCCTTCCTGTACCCATCCTTACAGGCTCCTTCTACCTTCTCCAGAAGACACCACCAAGTGGTTCTGCTTACAGCACAAATCCTCTGCTCTGATATTCATAGCACAGTTCAGCACCTGATGCTGGGCTGTGTCATGCTGATGCTTTAATGGGATTCTATCCATACACAGAGGGGCTACCTCCCTCAAATTCCACAGAGATTTTTAAATGATTAGCTATATAAGGGCACATATGTTGTTTTTAATAGCAAACGTGTGCTTTACAGACCAGGCTGCATCTCATCAATAATTCCTTGGTGCCACACTCCCAGGAAGACAGCAGTCAGCCCAGCATGACAGAGCCTTAAATAAAGCAGGGTGTTACAAGGTGTAAGGCAGAGCTCCACACATTTGCTGTCAAAGAATCACAGCATTTCAGCTGCTGGAAGGAGCAGATTGCCATTGTTTTATCAAGGAAAATCACAGATGGGAGAAACTGACTGGAAACCACCTTCCCCTACAAAAAAAATAAATTGTTAGCTATTGTATTTTGTAGAGAGGCTGTGTCTAGTATTGAACTGAAAACGGGATCACGCCTCAGAGGTCAAAACAAGCACACTCTTCTCTTTACACAACATCTTCAAAAGGAAGCTGGGGATGAAGTTTGTCTGTGCACAGCCACACAGAGATTTAAACAGGAAAAAAACCACCAAAATCCATGCACTTACATAAAAGGCTTTGGGTAGTTTCATTTTCTATTCAGCTGGAAAGGGAGTGACCCAGCATGCACACACACATTTTTAATCACCCTCGTGCTGACAGCAGCCAGTCACTGCTTCTGTTATCAGAAGCCCACAGCTTGGATTTCCAGGCTATGAAGTGCTAAGGAAGAGGGTATAAAATCTCCTCTGATTAAAAAAGCACAGTGATATCATCTAGTATAACACACAAATGCTACAGATTTGAAGTTTGGCCTCACCGGGATGTTCCTCATTCAGTGGAGGGAGACGGGAAAATAATCCATAAACATACAAACAAACAGTAAGGATTTCCTAAGATTAGCTGGTAACCTGGGTCACTCTCATTTTCCCTAAGCTCATCAGTCACCCTCTGGGAAAAACAAGTGAGGCAGGCCAGTCTGTGCATCCAGAAACTTACGGTTTGCAACAGATGCCAGTTATTAAAGAGACAGAGAGAAAAGAGAGAAGCTGTGCTTATGTACAACTCACCAGTGATCACTTCTGCAAATGCCACGTGCCTGGGCTTAAAACTTCAGCCTGGGTAGATGCTGTCCCCACCACTGCTTAACTCAGCTGGCTGGCATCTCTCCAGAGGTGCTCAGAAGGCAGATGCCCAACAGGACAAATCACTGGAAAACAGAAAAGAAACAGGTTCAGCTTTGCAATTCCACTGCACATTATACAGTGAGTTAGAAATGCTAATCCCTGACTTCTTAAAATGTGATTTGCCTCAGGCATGGCAGGGAGAAGTACAGTTCTGGTTAGAGTTCATCCACTACTGTGAACTTTCTAAATACCAGTAATATCAAAAATAACTCCTCTGTACAGCTAACAGGAACCTCACAGCTGGGATAACCGGACAATCTCAACCCTAAAACTCTTCAACTTTTGCCACCCCTCAATTTTGAATCTGACATCCAAGAGTTAGTCCTTTTCTATTCCATTTCTTTAGTCATATCCAACACTATATTCTAACTTAGTGACAATAAAAGTCACTTCCAGCTTCATAACTGCACTATTCCAGGCACTGACCAGTTCTTCAAATTTTGGCAAACCTGCCCAATTTACTGTGGAATTTTCTTACATGTTAATCTCTTCAGGACTTCATTTTGACATTATCCCAACACTATGACTTCTATGAGAGGTTCCATTTCCTCTCCCTTACGTGGCCAGCCCTGCAGTGGTGTTTTCCACTTTACAATAAATCAAGTTAAAAATAATTTAAAAGTACAGATCAGTTTGATATAGCAACAGAACTAGGAAGAAGCAGTAACAAGTCAACCCAGGGCAAGTGACAATAGGTCAACTCAGCCAATCTGAATTGATCCTCTAGTTGCATATTGATATAGAAAGGAAGTAATATATTGAGTTAGTATATGGACTGAACCTTATCAAGCTGCTTACTACTATGACCAGTGCCTAGTGGTGGTTTATCTGTTAGCCACCTATTTCTGTCAAAAACATTTTTAATATTTGAAGGGGAGGTAGACAATTAGTGGTTTTTCTGAGCAGGAAATCCTCATAGAAGAAAGGACAATGGCACAACACCTTAAGAGAGCACAAGTTGCCTTCCATCCATGAGCCTCAGCCTTTTTCAGCTCACTGACCTCGGGGAAGACTCTCTATCCACCCATGCCCATTTTATCCCTTTCAAAACATGGATAAAGGTGACAGTTTTCTTAATAAAGTGCACTGCAAGTGCTGAGGAGCACTAAGAGCCAGGTATGGATAGCAGCACACCCAGTGCTTACCAATCCCCTGGGTCAGGGCAAGGGGGTTGACATTGATTTCAGAGCAACCAAGGTCAGAGGTTGGAAAAGATCAATTTTGATCTCCACAGTTCAAGAAAGACAAGGAGCTACTGGAGAGGGTCCAGCAAAGGGACACAAGGGTGATGAAGGGTCTGAAATATCCCTCTCAAGAGGAGAAACTGTGGGAGCTGGGCCTGTTCTAGAGAAGAGAAGACTGAGGGGATCTTATTAATGCATATAAATATCTCAAAGTGGTGCTAAGAGGACGGTGCCAGACTCTTTTCAATGGTGTCCAGAGACAGAACAAGGAGCAGTGGCCATAAACTAAAACACAATAAGTTCCGCTTTAACATGAGGAACAAATTATTTATGTTTAGGGTGTCAGAGCACTGGAACAGGCTGCCCAGGGAGGTTGAGGAATCTCCCTCCCTGGAGGCATTCAAAACCCACCTGTTCTTGTGTAACCTGCTCTAGGTGACCCTGCCTTGGCAAAGGGCTGGGATGAGATGATCTCCAGAGGCTCCTTCCAACTCTAACTAAGGATTATGTGTGATTCTGTAAGCAAAAAGAAAAGGGATGGACTATGTCTCTTTTTTTTAATAGTAACTTATGATCTCAGTAGCCTCTTACACAGAAATTAATTCTTCTCAGTAGAATGGAAGACTAAAGAACTCTGCTAAGGGAAAAAAAGTACCAAACATTAGCACACTCATTGTTTCCAAGCTCCTTATCTCTGAAATTTGTGACAGGCTTTGGGCTTCTCATCTGAAAGCCAATGCAACAGAAAAGGAAAAAACAGATTTCACTGGTGAGTCTCAGAGCTCCTCCTTGCTAATGTGATTCTACTGTTTGCTGCCCTGGACATGAACACAGTTAATGAATAATGACTGGGCAAACAAAATATCAGACAATGCTGGGAGGGGGAGGGAAGGGTGAAATGATTGTGTGGGAGGCTTGGATTGGATTTGGCAACAATTGGAAAAATTGATGCCCTTTTAATTATAGGAAAAGGCTTTGCTGGAAAGATAAGATGGACATGACATTCAAAATACTTTAGTCTTTGGATTTAAATGTATGGAAATAGAAAGTTCAAAAGGCTGGGGTTTTTCATTGTGTTTTTCTCTTATATTGAAAAAACGTAGCTCTCAAAACTTACATCCAAAAGTGTGTGCAAACCTTCAGCTCACTTCAAAGCTGTTACAGGAGAGATTTGTTTTGCTTTTATCCTCTCTGGGAATAATACTTACTACATGTAGGACTGCCTCCTACAAGGTACAAGATATCTTTCATTTCCCTTCTATTGAGAGCCCAAGTCAGTAGAACTTACAGTCACTTGAAGGATCAGCCCAATAACCCATTAACATCACTTAAGGTCCTCCCCTAACTGGTTCCACTGAATATATTATCAAAAGAGGGCACCAGAGATTGCTCCCTGTTTGATTTAGGTTGCACAGTGCACATTTCCTTCCCTGCTGTTATTCACAATTCCAGCAGCTGATGCCAGGTTCTCACACGTGAGAAATGCCTGCTACCAGCACATGAAATGCATTATCCTCAGCACTCCTTTACCAGCACAGAGTAGCTTAATAATATCCTTTAAAAAGTTAAAAGGGAAAAGGACATTTCTCTACAAAACTCATACAAAATTCCTCAATTACGCAATAAATAAAAACCTCTCACAGTTCCAGATGTTTCACTCTGTGCCTCTACAGCTCTTTTTCCCTAATGCTGACAGTCACACAACCCATATTTACATGATCATTTCTACAATGACATTCTACCACTTCTAAATGAGTGCTATTTTACAAACAACATTTACTATCCTAAAATTTATAATCACCATTTCTGTTATTCAGTATCTTTCATCAAAAGATTTCAAATCGTGTCTAGAAGATTTAATTGTATTACCCAACTACCCCTGCAGATGTGACTTGCAAAGTGAAAGCACAATTACACAAGGCAGAATTTATCCAGGAAATATGAACTGTGATACTTAACCCTGCAAAATAACAGAGAGATAATTTAAAGTAAGGTATCTACAAAGAATAGTGTCTGTGCCAAGAGACTGTTTGTATTGGTTATGCAAAGAGCGGACAGAATGTTCTCTTCCAAAGAACCACAAAACAAACTTCCTGAACCAATGTGAGTTTTCTTTTTGCTTGTATTTAATCCAAGTAAATGTGGCCTAGCCAGACTTATTTAATAAGAAGGAAAGAAAAGAATCAATTAATTTGGCGTAGCCTTGTCTTGAAAAAGTACAGTCACACGCTTCAAAGTGAGTGGAACTGGTCACCTGAACAGGTCTAGAACTACTGCTACTCTGTGAAATTAGTAAAAGTAGTATGGCAGGGGCTTTTTGACTATTTTTTTTAAACCATTTATTCCTTAGCATTCTAAGCAGTTGTAATTAACTCTCTTTTTTTTTGTTTTCAATGCTGGTCTCTTGATGCACACCAGCAGGGTTTGAGGATGTGGAGAAGAGAGGCAGTGTGTTGTGATGGTAACACAGCACTCAGGAAAAAGAACTTGGAATCATCACACACCAGTTTATTTAGCATAATATTTTGTTCCTAAATCAGTCATATATGTATCTAGAAGAAAAAAAAAAATCAATCCAAAACCCACAAAACAAACCCCTTCAAGTTCAGCTCAGGTTTTACCTCCTTTGGCCTTGCAGGAGCTGATGGGTAAGTCCACAGGGAAAAACTACTTTGCAAGGCAAAGATAAAAGCAGGTCAAAAGAGACAACATATCCTTTAATATGTTGTTTCTGTAATCCTCATTTTAGAAATAGTAATGAATTTAAAATTAAAAAGCCTAATATACACCCTCTACCCTAAAGGAAGACACTGAGCCCTCCAAAAGTGCCCTCCAAAACTCTGAAACAGTTCTGTCTACATGTACATTTGTGAAAGTTTCTTGACTAACAAAAACCTTCGTTTCACAAAATACACAATGCAAGACTGCTGCTTCCAGCACCTCCAGAAATACGGTTTTTCCCAGTGTACCACAGACAAATTTGTCATATTTGCTACATTTGCCCATCTCTTCCCTCTGATGGGCTAAGATGCTGCATCATTTTGCCAGAATGCCAAAAGAAATGGAAGCCTCCATAAAACTCATATTCAAGTCAGATACTTAAAAGATTATATTCAACAATTTAATAGTCAACAACTCAATATTTCAAAGTGCTGCACTACAAGCCCATCATAGATTAGTTATCCTAAACAGACCAATAAAATGCCACCCAAGACCGCGAATGATATAAAAAAGAGACAGAAAATGTGACGAGAAGACAATAGAACTGCACAATGTTGCAAAACGATGCAAAATTTTGTAAATTCGAAGTCAGATGTCTAAAAGTTGCTCATCTTCAATGCCACAGGAGCTCAAAATTACTATAGTTGTTTATTATTATTATTACTATAATTACCACCTTTTGAGTGTTTATACCTTCCTTGGTTCTGCACATTAATGCCAGGCTTCTTGTATAAAGATAGAGAGAGAAATAAATAGAGATAGAGATAAATATTAGGTTTCAGTGGCTATTGTCACAAGCTGTTTCCTTGTTTACATCTGCATTTTTCCCAGCTTCAGCTTCTTACAGGGTACACAACGAAACCTGTTTTACTTTTAGACTCCTCCTGCCACAATGTTTAGTTTTCAAACTCTGCAAGGATCAGGTTTAACAAATTGAAAATCAATCAGTGCTATTTTTATTTTGAAACAGGAGACAAATTCTATTAGTCTCAGGTTTTATGGAAGTTCTTCTCACATATTCAGCTTGGATCCACTTCAGAACCTGAGCACATAAAAGTTACACTGTCAAATATATTCATATATAAACCCTTTTTCTACCTGCCAGAGGCATATCTTGCTAGAATTCCTACAATTATTATTTTTAAAATTGAAACAAAGAGAGATTATGAATTAAAAAAACCTCCAGAGATTAAATTTCTGCCTTCCTGAAGTCAATATACAGTTGGTCTTACATTTCAACAGACCCAGAATTTCTTGCTAGTGCTACAAAAGACAAATCTGTCTCTTTAGATACTTGCATGGGGAAAGCAAACAGAGAACAGCATATTATTCAGGAAGATTAGATTACTGTCTTCAAATACCACTACAGACTCTGGAAGGATGAGCACAGGGAGCACTGCAATGGGGAACAGACACATGGTGTTAGAGTCTCCAGCTTAAATCCACCACCAACTCCCACAAAAGGATATCATAAGGTTGGGAATGCTGTTAGAAACTACATCAACTCCCAGACTTTTGACGAGTTGCTTAAAAGACGTGTGGGAAGCATCACATGTGGTTTGAGAAAAAGCAGTAAGAAAAATAATTTGGATTTTGGAAAGGAGCAGGAGGGTGCCAGAAGGGGAAGGTTTCTTACCAGTCACCAAAGGGTGCTCAGAGTAGAGATGCTCACACTTAATGCCCAGACTTGCCACATTTGATGTGACTTGAAGAACATTCTAAGTAGCAGTTTCCAGATGCTACCTTGCGGCAAAAACACCCCTCATATCCCTGTTCACCCTTCTCATTCCCTCTGCACTTATTGCATTTATTTCAGGGGATTTTTTCACCCTATCACTGGCTTAGAAGAGGAGATTGTTTGCCACAGGTGCTCAGAGCAGTAGAAACTGGGCTGTGAAAAGTAACTGTGCTAGTTCTTCTAGTTGCCCTTTTTTTGTTCAATTTTCCTGTTCAGCAAAAGGAAAAAAACCAAAAAGACATGACATTCCACAGAAACAGGGAAAAACAGAGAACATGGACAGACTAGTGTAAAACAACATCCATCCTCTGCATATCTCAGCACCAGAGATTACCAAAATGTCCACTGTGCTCAGTAGTAAAGAAACTTAATTTTTCCAGCTGCCTACTATCAAGTCCTTCCTTTGCTGGCTCTCTTGCAAAATGAGGGCTGAAATAATCCAGGCAACCGTCCTGCTGGAGCCTGAAAAGTCAGGCTCTCTTACTTTTTCAGAAAGGCAAAGCACACTATAAAAAATGCCCAGTATTCACGTGGAAATTTAACAAATCAAGAAGTCTGTTTAAAAGATTTGCTGGTCTTGCCTTGTGTAAATTTATTACAGCTCATTTGTTGTGTGAGACTTCTAAAGATGTGGAAGAAGGAAGGCAGAAAACGGGAATCCCTTTAAAAGAAGGATGGGAAAGCAGCACAGAGGAACAGTCGGTAACTGCATAGTTAAGAAAACTCAGGGCCAAAAGGTGAATGACTGGTATAAATTTAATACTGTGCACTTATTAGTGCACAGGTTAGAAACCTGGCCCTTCCAAATGCTGTTCCCACGCTGGAAAACTCCGTCATCAGGAAGATCTTGAATCTTGTCCGTGTACTAAGGAAAGGACAGATTCAGGCAGTCCTTTAAAGTCACTTCCTCAAAGGAAAGCACAGGGGTTTTCACATCAATATACCTACAGAATTCCACCACATTATGGCCACTGTGGCAATAAAAGTTATTTTAAGTATGGCCTGTAGTAATAAATTAGTTTTAGTGCCAATAATTTTCTGTTTGTAGCTGAGGAGCAGGGGGAGTTTCCCCATGATGATGCAACCAGAATCTGCTTTCAAGTCATATTGAAACTTGGATTCATTAAATTTTCATCTCAAGAGAAGACAGAGCACACCACAGACTCGACCTCTGAAAGACCTGAAACTTCTACCAAGATCTCAACTTTTTTTCCACACTCGTGCACATCGAATCACATTGTTTATAGTCAATTATAAAACCAGATACTCTTCATCAGTACATGCTATCCTTTCCCTGGGAATCACAGGAGAGTCAGTACCATGACATCTGGATGCCAGAATTTTCAGTTCACCTCCCCATTTTCTCAAATACCATTTCTTACCTGTGTCTTTACATTTATCCCCAATTAGAATCGCTGACCAGCTCATCCAGTCCCCTAGGACCAAAGCTGAGGGTGACATTTTCCAGTCTCTTCTGATGTTGTCCATCAAGGTCATAAAGCTTCTGCTCTAACTCAAAGCAACCTGTTACACAACTCTTCTTTCTTCTACTCCATCGTTGGTACTGACCACAGTCTTTGAACTCCTCGTTATTTTCTGTATGACCTCTACTTCACAAATTATTAAATTATAATAAACCAATAATTTGCTTCGTTGTACCGCATTCCAAGTAAAACCTTCCTAGAAATCAATGCAACTAAGAAAAGCAGGGTTTGTCATAGCCTTTATTAGTCTAATAATGCATGCAGCAGGGGAAAAAAAAAAAGGAAAAAAGAGAGCAAACCTGTTTTCAGGTCATCAAGTCTAATGAAAAAAGCCACGTGTTATTTTGAAAAGAAGAATCAAGAACTAATTGTCTGCCTAGTCTGCAACAAGGACAAGGTGGCAGTTTTCTCAGGGCTGCTCTGTTCCTTCATAAGAATCTGCAGTGCACAATAGAGCTTAATTACTCATTCCTATTTTAAAAAAAAAGAAACAAACAAATGACAAAAACCTCAACAACCCCCTCAGAAAACAGATTCATACAATAAACCACATTTTTATAGTACTTATCACTGCTTCTCTATCACCACTTTTATTGTTAGTTCCTATTGCACATCACCACGAGCAATCTAGTCTGGAGCAGGACTCTGGCCAGGACAGAGCTCATGATAGTCTGAAAGGCAAGGATTTCTGGAGACCTTGGGATAGATAATTTCCTCAGATCCTACAGGAGAATAGGAAACATGACAGTTCCTTTGCTGTAGGACAAGTCCCTCGCTAAGTTTCCTGTGGGTGCTGACAGGTACCAATGATGGTCATTGTAATAATCCTCATAAGGAGCCCTATAAAGGACAACTACAAAATAATATTCCTTTAATCAATTTCTGCCCTCCTACTCCCAAGCCCAAGATAGGAAGCTTTCTAAAAGGTTTCACTTCTTAAAAAAACTCAGAAGAACAACAAAAACCACCACTTATCTCTAGAAAGGATTCCTTGCTAATGTTTCTTTTATTGAAGTCTATTAAAAAGTAATGTCTTGCAGTAATGCCCTTCTAAAAGTTAAGGGTGTACAAAAAGGAAATCCTCATGCTTAAATGCCCTCCAACTTTTCTAATTATCTCTCTTCCTCTCTTTTATAGTTTTGGGACAAGAATGTTTGCCCTTGATCTGATCCCACACTTTCTTTGACTTCCTTGTATCATCTCATCTGTGCTTTTATTTGACTTATTAATAAGGAGCTGATTCTGCAACATGGCACATAGAAGTACAGGAGTTAATTAATATTCATTGTAGGCCAAGAGCAGAATTTACACAACAAACAAAAAAGCCTAATCCTGGTCTAACTAATCATACAGAAAAAAAACAAACACAAAACACTCAACCTCCCTGCAAACTAGAAAAAAAAAACAACACAAAAACACCCAAAAAACCCCCACCCTGGTTACATGGATACTTTTCCTCGGCTCTATATTGATCAATCTGCATAGCTCCTATATTCCCACAATATTTTTGCCTGGCAATTTTGTTCCAAACACAGTAACTTAAATCCACATTGCTAGACAACAGACAGAATGAGAACATTAAAAATCTACATAACTAAAAGGGACTTCTGTGCATTGCATCCAGAAGCAAAAAAAAAGTGAAAGCCATTCAGTTTCCCAAAAATGCCTATAATTTTGTCCTGCCACTACCAACAAAGTATTTCAATTGTGTTTGGTTTTGTTCACTGCATAGAGTCATTACCAATGCTGAACACACTCAAACATAAAATCCCTCTGAACAAACAATTCCTAATCCAATGTTTCATCATTTTAATCATACCACCAGAATTTTTCTGGGGAAAATAAATAAAATCAGAAATTCGCTCTAACCATTTCAAATGATGCTCATCACTTTTTTATTTCATGCAATCAAAACTACTTTCAGACTTGCAACAGTGGACATAAAATATCACATTCATGGTGATGAATCGAAAACCTCAAATTGGTAAACAAATTCAAGAAAAATGTGAATAAAACAGTTTTCATTGTAAGCTGAAAGAGGTTATGTCACATCTTTGCATGGAGGAATAAACCTGGGGCCAAATCACAGAACTCGAGATACGAAGTTATGATGGAAAAGCTGTCAGCACAGGTACCAAAAAATGCATTTGACACACATGTATGACCAGGCCCAGAAAAAAATGGAGAAAGCTTTGGCAGTGTTCAAAGCAAGTTTAATGCAAACCCATGAAACTCCTAAACACACCACTTCTCCTTTCTTCTCTTCCTACCATCTCTCTCCTTTCACAGAGTGGGAATCTGGCAATATTTCCCACAGAACAGGACAATTAACATATCCAAAACTGAAGCTGCCTCTTTGGCAGTAAGGAAACCAAATTTTTCTGCTACTAGAAACTAGAACACAGCTCAGCTGAAGTGGGTGAAGCTGTGACCAAGCCAGCAAGTGCCCAGTCTTCTTAAACTCTTACTAAACACATCTGTGATCACAGAATGTCCTTGTACATTGTGATTTTGGCTAAAAGTTAACATTTGTATCATTGTAATTTATTAGACAGTCTGTTAAACCACAGCATGAGGAACTGGGGAGAAACTTTTTAAGTCCAATGAAGGAAGTAACAGCGATCAGCCTAAATGGAAGCTGACCTTTTCCAATTGTTTGTGGGAGCTGTGATGAGGTGAGAAACCCTAGAAGTCTCTCCAGCCTGTCAGCTCAGCCACTGCATTATTTACACTGCCCAAGCAGTGTCGTTTGTCTTGAACTTCAAAACAATTTGTGCACCCTTATTAGAGTTTAATAATAAATCCGGTTTGCCCTCTCTTCGCCAGGGTGAAATAAAGACTGCTAAAATAAAGGAAGGATGCATGCCAGAGACACATAGGAGAATGAAGAGAGAGAAACCTTTTGGTGCATCAAAATCACACTCCAGAGGAAATATTTTCACTGCCCACCCAGGAGGCTCAAAACACTGCTGGCAGTGTCATGCCATGACAGAAACATCCCCAAACATAAATCAGCTACTCCAGGTTGCCCACCCAGGACACAAACCCATAAAATATATAAATTATGTCAGTAGATTACACCAAGAACATCCCGTGCAAAACTTCCTGCAAGCTTCTAGGAATTGGTTCAGGCCAAAGGAAGAAGTAAATGGCAGCTCTTAACAAGAATGTTTCTAGAAGACCAAAGCTAATATTGTCTTTCACAGCTCTAGAACATTTAAAACTAATATAATGCAAAAAAAAAAAAAAAAAAAAAATGCTGGTGATGTCTATTTGTACACAAATTTTCTTATGAGACATAAAAAGAAGAGCTGAGAGAGAACACTAAATACACTCTTCAGAATAAGAAATGGAGAAAGGTTTTGGTTCTTTACAAGAGGGCAATATTAGCCTGATGAAGACAAGTATTTCAAAAAAAGTTTCTGCTGGATTTAAATCAAAAGAAAAAAATTTTCCTCAGAAACAAGAAATAGACCTCAAGATGCAAAACTGACATCTATTTTATTAAAATGCAGACATCCTCAGGAGATTAAGTAATTCTGCATGGTCTCACACGTCTGAGGATTCCTAGTGCAGAATTTAGCTGGAAGATTTAAGTCAACTGAAGACCACATACAAAAGCCACCCATGTAAGTGGCTTCCAGCTTTATCACTTTCAGCTTTTTCTCTTTTGAGTATGTGGAAACATCCACTATAGAAATTTTGTCTCTAAGAATAATATTACTATTAGAGTTGCAAATTTCATCAAAATAATTTACAACCTTAGCATGACAAGACAGGCTCTATCAAACGAGTTGTCAACCTGCTAGGCTGAAAAACGCTCTTCCCATGGAAACAAAAGCACAGCACTCACCATATTGCTGAATGTCTAACTCCAGCCTGAAAATGAGTAAGTTAAAAGTATTTACAGAAATCTAAATTCAAAATGTATTCGTATTTTAACCAGCAAAAGTAACAGTCTGCTTGTCTAATGACGCTCTCAAGCTTTAAACTCTACAATATTATCATTTTCTTTTTTTCTCCCTCCTATCACAAGCTTAAATTTAATTAAGATTAATTTGATTTACTGGTCCTCTAGGAATTGGACAAACATAATTAATACATTAGGCTGAAAATTCAAACTTTTATTAATGGGCTCAGGCAACTCCACAGGGACCCTCAAGTCTTTTTAAAAGTTAATCCTCATGTAAGTGTTGTGTCTTCAAACACTGGGCTTTTCAGTGAGAACATGCAAAACTCCTTCTCCACCCAAAGGAAAACAAAGATGTAGTAATTCTCCACAAAGAATTAACAGAATAATAGCTGGACATATGGTGAAAAGGTTCTTTGTCTTGAAAGGTATAAATGCATCTCCCTGCATAAGAGATGATTATGTTAACTGGAGCACTGCTTATTCTGTTACACTAAATATTGCCTCGGGACCTCAACGAACCATGACGTGGCAAGGCTGCGTGCCAATTTATTAAGTTACTTGGGAACAACGACACTCAGGCCAGGATCTCGAAGTTCTAAATCTTTCCTTGTAGGAAATTAACGCAGGATGCGGGATGACTTCGAGTACAGCAGCAGAACAAAGGTAAAACATTCAGTTTGTGCAGGTCATCTTCTGCTCGAGACCAAGGCAGCTGTGCCCTGGGAGAGGACACATTCCACTTACAATGTAAAAACACCTAAATACTGGTCTGTAATAACTTTATCATCTATAGCATCCATAGATTAACTCGGTGAATATTTGCTTAATAGTGATGCTGGGCCAGTGACTTCACAAGATCCCCAGCTCTACCGTTGTGAAAGCAGTGAGATTAACTTACTCCTTAGTCTGTAGAACAAACATCAGAACTGATTCTCTCGGGAAAATGAGGCAGGAAGATGCTATATTTATAGAAAGGGGAGTTAAAGTCACTTGGTTCCTTTTTTGTAGCCACTCATCCTCTGTATTGATAACAGCAATCATGGGGTGGCTGCAGAAGGGACCAAAAGAAGTTTTAACCACAGTGCTGTCAACATGCAACTGGGAATTTTAATACCTCCTCCTGCAGTGAGTTGCAAGACCATGGCAAAGCTTTGTCCTCAGAATGCCACAGATTTCCAGGGAACTGTCAGAAATTACTGCATGCAGTGGGTAAAACCAAACACAGTGGGTACAGATGGATTAGAAAAGGAAATACCTATCACTGAACTTCAAAAATACTGCAGTAACAGGAAAATGAGAATATTATGTTTAATGTTCCTGAGAGAAGTAAAAATGTTTTGCATACAAGACTTACTTGGAGACATAACAATTCACAGAATTTAAAACATGACGTATTTTTCAGCCTAATTCTTTTCTAGGTACTTGAAGTGCATTTTTGCTTGCACTGCAACCACTCAA
Organism: Ptilonorhynchus violaceus; assembly: GCA_013397565.1. NCBI lineage: Eukaryota > Metazoa > Chordata > Aves > Passeriformes > Ptilonorhynchidae > Ptilonorhynchus > Ptilonorhynchus violaceus. The sequence goes on along the minus strand of VZRJ01010912.1, from coordinate 725,064 downwards.
TGCTGATACAACAAAGAGCCTGTCAGTCCTGTAAATCATATCTCTAAGTTCCAGTGAGACATGATTTGGTATTATTCAGGTTACATGTGCATTCTTCTTGACAGTATGAAAGCTGGCAGTCCTCTAGCCAGGCAAGGAAATAATTATTTCCCCATATATCAATGCTTAGACAGTTTCTAAAAACCTAACTTCAGCTTGGCATATTGGTTTTTTCAGAAATCTGCAAATCCTTTCTGATTTGACAGCTTCCAGTACTATTTTCACAGCGATTTTCCTTGCAAAACCAGTGCTGAAAATTATATTCCTGCATCACAACCTGAGTGAGAACTTTTTGCCCCAGCTGAACACTTCCCAAGGCAAGCACTGGGACACAGCAGCAGATGCAGGAGCTCTCCGGTTAGCTTGTGCCCAACAAGAAAGAAAAAATTGGTATTAAAGAGTCTGTACATCTTATTTTGCCTCTTGGGAAGCTGTTACAAACCCCACATTTCACTCCATTATGTTCCAGATCAAGCAAAACAACAGGACAAGGAGGGAGTTGGGCAAATGCTTCCCACTGAATATGCACAAGGGAAGGCAAATATCTGTGGCCTTACACAGTTATCCTCACTCAGTGTCCTGGGGGTATAAATTATACCTGTTCTACCAAACTGCATGGGTATTTGCACTCCAGTCAGGACTGAGATGCAAAGCATCAACAACAGATTTCTAACTATAACTATGTCAAATATCCGCCCACTCCCAAGTATCAAACATCGTAAAAGAGAAGAAAAAAGGAACTGTGGTCATGCACAATAACTCTCTCCTCCACCTCCAGGAAAGGCAGAAAGTTGACTACAAGGTTTGTTTTTCTAAATACTTTACATTTGCCTCCTCTTCAGGGACTTACAGGGAAAACAAATCACCCATGGCTTCCAAGCTGGTGACAGAGCTGGTCTGCAAAAATGTCTCATCATAAGGCCTCAGCTCACCACCCTAAATTTCTTTGTATCTCTAGCCTTGAGCAAGCTCAACTTGTTTACCAAATCTGGCTCAAAAAAAAACCCCCACCAAACCCACAACAAACCAAAAATAACCCCCCCAAAATCTGTAGAGGAATATTCTCCAAGGGTAAAGAAGAATTGGCAGGATTAGTTGAGAACTAGATTCTCTCCTGTGCTTTTTGGGGGAAAAAACCACAAAACAAAACCCCACCACCTCACAATGTCCTGGCAAATGGAAGATACGGAGCTTTCCACCTCCTGAATCAGGAAAATGGCCTTTTACTCACCACAAAGTCAAGGAAACCCCACCACGAGCAGCCCAAAGAAAGACCCATCTGTTCTGTTTTTTACCCCAAAGGCACCACAGCCATCACTCAATGCCACAAACCAGCTGGTGATGAGAAGCAGTCAAGAGGAAGCCAATGGCTGGAACTGAATGAGTAGCAAAAAAAAAAGTACCAAAAGCAGCAAAAAGCCTACAAAAGTTGAATGCAGCAAGCTGGCACGATCTGACCATGGTGAGAAAAGACTCCTTCAAAGATTTTTGAGTAGTCAGCCCAGGCACATCTCAACTGCACGTGAAGCACATCAACAACAGGGGCTGCCCTTCCCAGCCCCTCTTCTCTCCCAGCCAAACGTCCTCCAGAACGTGACACCCACTGCTGTCTGCAAACAGCTCCCAGATGGTGTCAACCCCTCAGCTGGATTGCAAAGAAACCCAAACATAACTCAACCCAGCTGCAAGCCCAGAGAGGCACCCAGCCCCTTGTCTGTGATCCAGCCTGTGCTCTGCTTCACTGAGTGCTTGTGGGCACCATCAGGGTGGGCTCACTGTCCTAGCACAGAATGGCAGAGTGGGAAAACATCACCCAAAATAAGAGAGAATATCTTACACAGAGTGAGAAGGAGAGGAGCCATCACGTTCTTGCATGTGGGAGATGCTGGCTTCTTAAAAAACCTCTTGTGATTAGAGTTTGGCAGAAAAAGCATAAAAATCAAAGAAGAGGGTGTTATTCTTACTATACAATGTAAAAATATTTATACATTGGTTCCTTACATTCCATCCCCACCAAGATTTCCTTGTTTCCTTTAAGTTCACATGCAGCCCCTTCTACTCCTGCCATATTATTAGGAAGGGGGCAATGAAAAAAAAAGATGCTTGAACAGCCCTGGACAAGGTCCAGCCTGCAGGGCAGTAACTCTGCAGGTGAGCCCTTACCTGTGTGGTGCTTCAGAAGGACGCAATGCCTTGGCAGGGCACAGGATGCCAAGGCATGGGGAAAGGAAAATGATTTCCAGGAGAAGAAACCCAGCAGTGCAGAGAGTCCCTGTCCAGCCCCTGCACCAACTCAGGTGAGTGTCGACATGTGCTCAGCTCCTAAAGTGGCCCCTTCCCACAGCCACTGGGCTGATGGAGACAACAGCTTGGAGCAGACCCTCCATCAGTGCCCATCAGCACATGGGAAGCTCCAGAGCAGCACCTTCAGTTGCTCGCTCAGCACAGAGTGAGAAGGAAATCACAGACAGCAAAGGGAGGCAGAGACAGAAGCAGGGATTACTTTCCCTTAGTGCACCAGAGATGATGTTTTATTGGAGTTCACGGACTTAACACATTTGCAGAGGACTACTAGAAAGTGAAATGAAGTGTGTACACCTAACTCAAGTCCCAGATGGGATATGTAGTGCCCAGTTACCATAGCAACTCTCCTTCCAAGGTCTGGGACAAACCAGGTTTCTGATGCTCCACACCACTGCCATTGTGAGAACAACATGGACAAAGATAACTATTGATACAATGCTATTTTAAGTACCTGAAAAAACCAAAAAAAAGTAAGTAAAAACATTTCACTTACGATCATAAACCCACTTTTTTTTTTTTTCCAGGAGGTCAAGGGCAACCCTGGGCACAACAGACATTCAGAAGCAAGAACACAATGAGATGTGAAGAAAAAAAGTCGTCAGGGAGAACAGGTCCCCAGGACCTTAAAACAGGACATTCAGCACACCTCCATTGTATGAAAGCACATCCTTTAGAAATGTTATTTAGCATGAGAGTTGTAAAACTCTAATGCCTAGTGCTGTACCTCAAAGGCTGATCAGGTAAGAACCTTCTTTAAGATTGTGCTATTAGTTCATACAGGAAACGTGACTTTACTTGGAAGAGATCTCTCATTCACTAGTTAGCATTAGTGCTCTAATAAAAAGATATTTCAGTTTTAATCTGAGCCAGTCTCACCACTGTGCTATAGAAATCAGTTTTGTTAATTGAAGCAGCATTCTCTCCCAAAAACAGTAGGCTGCAGACTACTTGCTACAATGGGAATGGCTTTCCCTTATAAGCATTCCTGCAAATGCCCAGCTTGGTTACTTATACTATGTCTTTTAGAAATTCCTCATACTTTTATTCAACTGATTCCTCATTTCCTTTTATTCAATGTTCAAACGTGATGTGAAGAGTTTCTGTTGTTAATTCAGAAGCATCCTCGTTTTACCGATGGATGAAATTGGATTCTATTTCTTTAAATATGATTGCAATACTGAAGTGTAGTACCAGCAAAAAAGCTGGCAAAGTCTGCCTTCCTTTGGGATAAATGGAAAAAAATTGTATCTTGTTACCATCACAAAAAACTGATGTTCCTGTAAATGATGACTCATTGAATATTTTGTTGTGTTTATAATTTTTTTTTCAAGAAATCTTAAGAGCGCTTTTTTCTTCAGGAAGTTTAAGAGTTGCAAAACTTCCTTTTCCTCACAATATCATTATCTGTCAAAAAAGAGCCTCCAAGCTGTTGCATGGGAGGTTGAGAGAACTGTAAGCTTGCTTTAAAAAGGCTGGTCTTTAAGCAGAGAGCAACAACTCTTGGTTTGTTTCAGAGAAATAAATGGGTTATTCAGAGGCAGTATGGAAGTCACAAATCCATTGGGAACATCTATTCTGCCCTAACTATTCCCATCACCTTGAAAGTCACCTTTGCACTCTCTATCAGAGCTTCAGACAAAATCACTGTATTTCTGTTGCAAGCTGAACTCTATTTAAGAAAAAAAGAAAAAGGCTTAAACAAGATTAATTTATAACTATACTGTTCTAGTTCTATTTATCAGTTTCAGACTGTATGTGCTCTACATGTTGCAGAAATGTTAACCAGCAACTTCATGACAGATCAGAATCAAGACATATCTACAACTTGCTTAGAGAAGGGGAGAGTTAAAAAAAAAAAGAAAAAATTGAAAATCACACTCTGTCAGGTCAGTTTTACAGTTTCTGAAGTGCCAGTTGTACATTTTAGCACACCACTAGCCTCAAATGGTGAAGGCACTGTCAATCAAAAGATTCCTATCACAAGCAAACTCTGGGCTTGGATTTAGGCATGGGAGTGAGAGAAGAGGTAGGGGAAGTTATCTCTGCACTGGGAATATACTGAGGATATAACAAAGTGAAAAAACAATGAAGAAATTACAATATGCAGATTCAGAAAGTACAGCCTTGTGAGACAAGCAGCATCAGTGCTGTGCTAAGGGCCACTTACAGCTCGAGTCACACAGGGATTCCTTTTGCCTTTCTGCTTTTTGGGCCCTTTTGGATGTGAAAAGTGACAATGTGCCAGCAGTGCTCACGTGTCCTGAAGACTTCAGGTGCTTTAAAGATAGATGGAAGGTCATGGCCTTCACTGAATCTTTAAGAATCACTGTGCATACCTTCAGAGTGTGTGTGGGTTCTCAAGAGCCATTACAGAAGCTTGGCTTTGAGTCAAGGTTTGCACCTGCTCTCTTAAAAGTCCAATTACTCAGATGCTCATTCCCCTTCCCCAAAAGGAGTATTCCCAACTTAGGTTCCGCTTGGGAGAAAAATTTAGTGTGTTCCATGGTATAATCTTCAGCTAAAGCATTGTACCCTCCTGTTAAACTTTCATCCTAAAGCACAGCATTTTGTTGAATTGTCAAAAAATGCCACAACCTGCTTTTAGCAACATGTAGGCAAAGCTCCCAACACCTCCTTAAGCTGCTCTCAGCCCTCAGTGTCCAAGCTCTCATCACTCCAGTCACCTCTTCCTTCACTCATGGGAACAACATTTAAATTTGAATGCTGGCGCCTCACGTTTCATCCCCGGCAGATGAACCAGCATATCCATTTCCAGCACTAATAAGTTTAAATGAGTACTGACAGTTCCCAGTCATGCAGAAACATAGGCAGACTCAGATGTCATCCTCAAAATGGTAACTGATTTGAGAGGGAGCATCGCAGTCAAATTGCCAAAATAGACCTCTGCTTTTAAATGACTCATTAAAATCCAGGGCAAATCAAAGGGCCTGATAGCACAAGGATTATTAGGATAAAACCCCCCCCCACCGTATTTAATGTGTTAGCAAACATGTTAGAATCCTCAAGAAGATAAAGCAATTTTAGTTTCAAACAAAAGTACTTGTCTTTATGAGAAAAGACAAATTATTAATTCAAGATAAAATCCCTGTACTGGAGGTAAGCTGGTTTATTGTTTTCTCAAGACTTAGAAGATTGAACTAAGAGAAAGGAAGAATCCCAGGACTTTGCAAAAGAGGGATAAAAGCTACCAGCTCTGGTTTCCTGAGTGGCAGCACTGACATTCCCCACCCCAGACCTCTGTTTGCTACCACTGTCATCGGCTCACCAGGTATCATCACTGGGGGTTTTAATTGTCAGGGCTTGTTGGGGTAGTTGTTTTGGCTTTCACTGTCTAGGAGCTGGCAGTGAGGTCTACAGCCAGCACAAAAGATCTGGAGATTGTAAAAATATATGGAAACAAACCCTCCATCCATATGCTCCATCCATACAGTGGATGCTATGAAAAACACAGGGGTCACAAGCGAGAAAATTAGAGATGTTAATTTAATTTCCCATTTAACCGTTAGCCTTTACAGGGGTAAGTCCAGCTAAGGAAGTGAGTGAAAATAAATTAAAGTGCCTCATGGCTGGGGCACCCTGGGATCTTTCCTAGCTCTCAAGAGGCAGATCTTGAAGTTTTTACTGGAGATGAAGTGAGCCGCCCTACATTACCATTCTGCTCATTTCTCAGTCAACAGCCCCCACATCTTCATCTCCACATCACTTACCCTGCTAATACACCCACTTCTACAGTGCCAATAATCGAATATATGACAGACTGTTCTTCAGCCTTGCAAGTGACTGGAAATTGTGACAGATTTCAATAGAGAAGAGCTCAGACAAGTTTACAGTAAGCCTGCTTAGCTTTGTTTGAGGCAATACTGAGTAGTAAAATCGAGGATGAGCTGTCAAATTTAATTGATTAGAAATCCCAAATGGCCAAAACAAGCGATCTCAGCTATATATCAAATTAACAGCCCCAAAACACCTCAGTCCTCAGGTTTACTTCACTGAGGTGCAGAAAGCATCCAAAAGATGTTTTCCATCATTAAGCACTCCCATCAATTCAGAATTTCCACCTCTCATCTGAAACCTGCGGCTGAACAGAGCAAAATCAGAATGAGCCTAGATCAAACAGCATAGTGCAGCACTCTCTGCCTCTCTTCACCACGCAGTGTAAAGACAGTAGCATTTTCAGATTTCTTTGTAGTACATACCCCAGTGACATACCAATGAGATAGTGTAATTCCTGAGGACTGCAGAAGAACATTAAGAGACATAAAGAGAGGCAAAAGAGACCATTAGGTTGGTTTAGATCTTCTCTCTCTCCCTTTCTTAAAAAAAAAGTCCTCTCATCTCAGATAAACAGAGGGTTTTTCTTGGTTTATTTGCTTTTATGTCTGGAGTTAGACATTGCCCAGCAGAGTTTTCATGAAAACATAATGCTTGTTTAAAATAGTACACACTTCAAATAAGAGATGTCTCTCACAGTAAGATGAGGACAGAAAAAAAGAACAAGAATGGTGACAAATTCTTTTAAATTGTTTCCAAATGATCTAAGTTTCTATTAACAAAACAAGCACACAAATTATCTTGGGGTTTGCTTTGTTTTTTTGTCATGGGTTGTTATTTTTTTTTAATTTGAGATTTTTGAGTCTCAACCTCAAAATCATTTAAGTTAAACAGGAAGACAGACAATTTGTTCTATTAATATCAGTGGATTAAATAAATACTTGGAGATCAAGGTTCTGATCCTGCAGAAACCCTCTCACCCACACTGCAACAACTCATGAACATCACTACCAAGCTTTATCCCTGGGCTGAAAAATACCTTCAAACTCATAAAGGTAAGTCTTAGGCAATTCTTTGTTAGTTTTCCTCCTTTTTTTTTTCTGTCAGAGCAACAACTCAGTGCATTTCTAAGAGCTCTAGGGGGAATATGTATCCAGAGTGGAGAGTGCACACTTAAACCAAGAATATTAATCACATACAGTTTCTAATCAGTGAGTGCAGTATCACCACCCCAATGCCTATTAAAAAAAAAAAAATTCTGTACAACAAAAATGACCCCAAGCCCCAGATAGGCATTATTTTTAAGGTCAGTTGATCCCTGAAGGCACATGTCTATTACAGGGTAGGAACAAGGGAATAACTGGAAGTCTCTGTTATTTTATGTCATCATGGCAAGAACACTGCCCCAGAACATTTCCTCATTACTGGAAGCAAGAGTCCCTTGCAGGGAGGGCACAAAGAGCAAAGTCATCTGTAAAATTACCACGTATTTTTCTTTACATCCTAAAGAAGCCACTGCACTAAAACTCTGTGAGGAGGGTTTTAAGACCAAGGAGGACTTGCATCACTTGTGACACATTCCCACACAAATCCAATTTTTGGGCTCAATTTACCAAATTGCCTGAAGTGACATCTGTAAATCTTACTTGGCAGGAGCCATGAAGGAGATGTGACCATACAGAAAAAAAAGTTATTGCTGGCATTACTGGAAGTAATAACACAGCATGTATCTGGACACCTCGGTGTGTGAACCAGCTCCATGCTCCAGGAGGCAGGAAGGGCACAAACCTCTCAAAAGTCGAAGTGAATCTATACAAGAACTTCCTCAACACTCCCATGGATTTCCCACACAGGACAATATGGCCTTTAACTCTTAGAAACTGCTTTGCAAACAAGTGCCTCGGTCTGTCGTATGAGCAAAAAGTGATCACACAGAGAAGTACAGAAGTGAGTTTAAACAATTTATACAGCGAGGCATGAAGAGAAAGGAACTCCAGGATCGCCTGCTTTTAGCCTATAAAGAAAAGGTGTGTGTCTAGAGGAGGAGATCTGGATTGCATCTGCAATGTGCCAAAATATATATATATAATTATGTATATATACACACACACAAACAACACATCTAGAGGGTTGCACCATGTACCGGCCTTCCCACGACTCAAACACAGAACCACTCAAAATTCACTCATGCACTTAGTGAAAAATGCCAATGTTTGCCAGAGGCAGGTAGTTTGAATTACTGTGTCTATCTTCCTCTGAGAGCAAAGCCAAGGAAACTTGATTAATATTTTTCTACCAGAAATAGAAGGGCAGAAACTCTCCTCCTTCCTACACTCTAGAGGTCAAACTAGATGATGTAATGATCTCTGGTGGCTTTAAACAGGTTTTATAGATTACCTGACTTAAAAATAGACACAATGTTTAAATAATAACATTCTCTTGAAACTGAGTGCCTGGTACAAGAAGCTTCCAGTCACCGGCTGAGAGCTGGAGGAACTATGACCACACAGATTTGTAATAAACCACAGGGAAAATCCTAGGTAGATATTCCAAAACTGATTACTACTGGCTCTTCTCCCCCGAAAGGCAAATTATATATGCTGTATTCTGTTTGGCCTGCTTTAGCTAGGGGCAGACCTACACAAAAGCATGCAGACAGAGGATGGATCTCTGGTGCAGAACCATACCCAGGTGTGGGTACTGCCCCAGCAGCAAGGACCTCCATCCTCAGCCAAGAGGCACAGAGGCCACTGAGTCCCATGCACTTGGAGCCTGTTTCAGGTAGAAGGAAAGTGCAATTAAAGTCAGCTTCAATACTCCTGCCCTGCCCTGACATCCCTGCTGTAGGCTCTCCCCTGATAATTTAATTCAAAGCCTGTTACCATACAATAATTGCCAGAGGTCACTCCGTCATGGTTCAGATGAGGAGCTGAATTCATTAAGTGAACCAATGTGTGTGTTGCCTTTTTGCTCCTTTTTCAAGTACAAGGCCAAGGGAGGAAGTACAGGAGAGATGTGTTGTCATCCCCTCAATGGAATTGTTCCTTGTCAGCTACACCATTGTTTAACTTGTCACAAGCACAGGCAAAACAACACAACACGGCAAACCTCACCAACTTGCACGAAGTGCCTGGAAGTCCACTGTATATCACTTAATTCCACGAGCCAGTGAGTACACAAACAATAGGAATCAGATTACTTTGCTCGTATGTTTTGACAACGGCAATTTCATTTTATTTATTATGATAATTCGTAAAGCACCAGCAAATGCCGTGCAGAATCTCTTATAAAAATAATTACAGTCTAGTAATGCAGGATCTCATTGAAGCACACCATTAATTCCTTGACAGTTAGGGAACAAGCCAAAGACTTTGTGCAAATGAAGGATTAGCAAGGTTTCAACACACATTTCCTTGCACTTAAAATGTGCAAGGAGCAAACCTTATTAAACCAGCATTTCATATTATGCTTTAAAACAATAGCCCCTTAGGCAGATTTTTTTGTACTTCAAAAGGTAGCTATTATACTACTATGTGTTACAGTCTAGGATAACAGAAAAATAAATTCCTATCTAATTGCTCTACCACTGTATACAGGGAGAATAAAATAGTTGCTCTTTCCCACAGCTGTCAAAAATCCCCAGAATTTTATTCACAATGAGGTGTCACCAGTCTCACACAATAAAGAGAAAACAGCTTTAATACAATGCTATGAATTGTCTTCCACTTGGCCACTGAAAATGTTTTGGGCAGTAACCTTTGCTGAACCTCCCATTCAGCATTTGAGTTGTCCCCATATGTGCCTCAGGGTTATATTGCCTACCTCTGTGTGTTGAAACTGCTTCTATTTCTATGCAGAACAACTTTGTGGTTGTGTTTTATGCTTGTTTTTAAAGTGAGATTTGCCTAAAATTAAAAAAAATTTAAAAACAAAAAGGGGCTGGGGCCTTTTCTTCTCGCTGTTTAATAATGTTCAAAGTTGTCTGAAAATTTGCTTACATATAAAGGACTGAATGAGTTCCCTGCTTTGCATCATCTCTGTTTTAGAAGTCCTTGCAGTAGAGCCACTATGAAATCATGACACCCATGATCCACATTTGTGTGATCTCTCTGACATGTTAACTCAGGTCTTCATAAGTAGAACTGATCCAGAAGCTGTGAGGAAACAGCCCTTGCAATTAAAACCAGCGTTTTACTAAATACTAAAATATGACTAGGCAGAGATGACTTGCTATAGGTAGTTTGACAGCCCAACTTAATAAATTAGAGCCCCCTAAAACCCACCAGAAATATCTGCCAACGTTCAAACAGAGATCTCAAACAGGAATGCTGAAACAACTCACAGATGATGTTGCATTCTTCCAAACTTTTCCGTCTTATCTCAGATGTTTACAGTAAAAAGAACAGAGATGTTTTCTTCAAAGCACAGTTTTTATCAGTTCTCTCCAAAGTTCAAGCAGCACAGTATTCTCCTTTTAACGCAACCAGGTAACCCCCTCTGATCCTCAGGAGACGTTTGCAAAATAATTGTTCCCCCTCACTGCTCCTTTGTTATTACTTTATTTTTTTTCCACACTTATTACTTCAGGCAAAAATAACTTGGAGATACTATCATCAATTTACCAAAACAGAATTCCCTTGCATTTATTTTCTTTTTAAGTTAGACTTTTACAATTAAATTTTACATTAGAGCTAAATCTAATGATTTTCAACCTGCCTGAAACTGATTGGCTCACTAAGTCTACAGTTTAATTCTTCCCCCTCTCCCATTTTGCTAACTAGAAGAGAAATGAATCTACCTTCAAGCCTGTTGGAATCAATCTTCTTTTCTCTTTCTCACAATTTATAAGCCAGAGGCTTAAAAAGTGTTCATATCCGCTTTTAACAAGCTGGTTATGCGAGATAAGCACAAGAACATTAATAAAAATAGCTCAGCATTAAGTCATGAATGTTTTACAAAAGTAGACCTTAAAAAAAAAAAAATCGTAAAGGCTAATTGTGATTTATACCATGTTTCTTTTCCTATACTACCAATTATCAATCATCTCTAAAAGATCCCTTCTTTCATGTGCCAATGTCATGAATGCAGGTGCTGCCAGCTCATTTCTAATCAGGTGAGACATTTCACAGCACAGACAACCCCCCAGTTAGTGTCCTGGGACCTCTAAACACTGACATACTGCAGAAGAAGGTCTATTCTTTCCCGGTTATTATTTTTTTATTAGTATTTTTTAATTTTTTTTTTTAAAAAAAGGTCCTTCACAAAGATTTCATAGCTGTCCCACACATTGTATTTCAACATGATCTGCACCATCACTTCACCACCACCCTCAGTGTCTCCAGTGTTCACATAAACTGTATTTAGACAATGGCAATACAACCACTGGCACTGAAACTTTTATTACTGCAATTACAACTAAGCAGCTGGTGGTAATAATAATACTACTTAGCATTTATATGCTGGTTTATGTCTTCAAAAGCCTGTATAAACATTTGTTAATTAAGCCACACAGAACTCCTGAGAGACAGATACTTCTTTTTGTTTATAAATAGGAAAACTCAGACAGAGACAAAACAGCTGTCTCCAAAATCTAGAATTTTAGATTATTTTTAAAAAAGGAACGGAGATGTCTGGACAATAAGAACTTTCAGAGTTATAAAAGGACAGCTTAAAATACTCAAAGAATCCAATGGGACATAAACTCTCATGCTCTGAGCATCCACCCCCTCCAAAACCATCAGCACTGGCCCCGGGAAGACACAGCTCCCTGCTGCCAGCTGCCCTAAGCCACTCGCTGCTGAGCAGCACAAAATCCTGGACTCACAGAGGCTATTCCATCTCCAAACCCTCGACCTGGAAGTCAGAGTTCCTCTGGAGAAGTCAAACCTTTGATAAGCTGTACAAAATTGTGATTTCAACTGGTCATCACCAAAACTCAGCCTCAATAGCAACTTGCTTCTCCCCCAGGGCAGGATTCTGCTCTGTCATTGAGGAACATATGAACCCTTCTTTTTCCTGCATGTCAACATTTAGCTTTCATATAAAGAGTGAGAAAAGCTGTAAATTCTAAGTAGAAAAGAACAAATTCCACCACGTATTGAAGGCACTTCTGAGAATATCTTACATTCATATTCAGTAAGACATTTATCGAACAGACTTTTTGTGTGTATCAGACACCTCACTCACATAGGGAAAACAAATGCCTACACACACTCTAACACCTCCCAGTCAGGTCTTGAGCTCTAGAACTGCTTGAAGAGAGCTTAAAATTACTGCCTTGACAAAATACAGAGTATTATACGGAAGACATTACCTAACCCACAAAGACTTGGCTATCCATGTAATTTCACATGCAACATTTCCCACTGAGATCAATGGATCTGAAAGGCTTTACAGAAGACACTGGAATAAAGACTAATGACACAAAAGGAGAAAAAGAAATGGGTTTTGAATATAAAAAAGCTTTACTGAAAGGAGTGGCAAGAAGCTGAACACAGAGCACTATGTGCAATTAAAGAGTGATGTAACACAAAAAAGGTAGGGAAAACTTAGGGGTTAAATACAGAAACACAAGGAAAGAAAAAACCAACAGGAGACTAAAGTTATATCAAGACTCAAGAGTAGGATGGACCAGAATATGGAAGATGGTTAAGAAACATAGCTCAGGCAAGCGGAGAAGGAAGGAAAACACGAAGAGCTCACCCAGGGGCCAGGCTGAGCGGGGAGAAGTGAGAGCAAAGCCGAAGGTAAGGCTCACAAGGCAGCAGTGCTTTAGCACAGAAGCCACCATGAGAAGGAAACTGTGGCTGCAGGGGAGAAGCTGTGTCTGTTTCTTGGCAGGGGCGGGACATTTGTCACACGGAGGTGACTCACCTAAGAGACACCAAGGTACAAAGTCCAGATTCCTCGAGCTGTCCTGCCCTCTCCATGCGAGACAGCACCAAGAGGCTAGTTACCAGTTAGCCCAGATTTATTAGCCTTAACGAAGTTTGCAGCTAAACCAGAAACAGATCCCATTCTCCCACCTCCCAGCCCTCTGCCCTGGACAAGACTGTATCCCTGAATACAGGAAGAGAAGGAAACAAAAAGACGAAACCTTGCACTAAGGGTCGTGAGAGTGTGGGAAGAATTGCAGAGCAATAAATAATGCTAGAGGTGGAGAGGAGAATGAGTAATTCCGTGTACTTAAATACACAGCCTGCCACCCAATTCTGAATGTGAAATATAGATGTATATTCTTATCTCCAGCTCAAGGCAGCATAATGCACTCACTGGCTTCTAAAGACATGTTGTGTGAAGCTGAAAGATACTTTAGAGGGGCACAAGTATAAATGGCTGACTTTTCCATGCCATTTTTAAGATGGCACAGAAGATCATCAAGCCAAATTGTGTTACAACTTCATATCACAAACTCCACATGATGTAACTCAATTTCAGAGCATTATCCTTGCTAAATCATGGAGTTCCTCATGTAGCTGAGTGCATATGACAATGTACAAGACAAATGTTTCACTCTTTGTACAAAAGTCTCGCATTCATGTGCTCTGAGTAATAGAATTGCACATTCAAAAATATTTTTTGTACACTGGGATTCTCACATGCATTGAACTCTTAATGAATCCCTGCATTACCCAGATACCCAACACCCCGAAACACAAAGTGTTTTTCTAATCCCATATGGAGTAGAAAAAGAAAGCTTTCTCAAGCCTAATTATTTCAAATTATATTTTACACTGGAAACAAAGAGATCTTTGAGTCAGGAAGTAGAGAAGACTACACCTCAGACACACCGTGGAAACAAATAAAAAGATCAGTGGCATCAGAAGAAGGAAGAGCACATCAGAAAGAAGAGCAAAGTCCTCAGTCTTCATGAAAGGAGCATTCAGAGGGATGAATTAAGCCCTCTCAGAATGAAAGAACATGCTCATTAACCAAAGTTCACATTTCAGGTGAAAGACAATTCACTAGGACCTTTAACGGAACAAATCACAGCAACATCAAAGTCTACCTAAAGCCAAAACATTGATCAAATTGGGATAATCTTGTATCTCACCAGGTACTGAAGAGCAAATGAACTTTTGTGATCTCAGGTATTTTCCATATTTTTTAGAACAAGTTTTATGCAGCTGTTTTGGGAGGGGGTATGTAAAATACCATCTCCTAGTGGGTGTGGGCCTATCTAATGAACAACAAACAGGCACTGCTAACACCTCACCTTCAGCTTCTCTTTGCACCTCAGACAGTTTCTGCAAGGTGAGGGGGAGGAGGAGGGAGTAGCGATGGGAGAAGCAGCAAGCCTAGAGCCTGATTTTCTGCTTGGTCAGATCTTTAAAAACACTTTTACACGTGGGAGCAGAAATCAAAGTAATAAACACAAATCCCCAGGAGTCACCCATGTATTTTCCAGCTGCAAACGTTCCTGAGCTACAGACATTAAGGCTGACAGTGAAACTCCTGCTGTAGATTTAGTCTGAGGCATCCAGCAGCTACAGCAAACTCCAGCCCGCTGGCCCAAGACCCAGCTCTGGCAGCTTCACAGTTAAATCAGCTAAACACAGCTCCCCTGCACTCATGGAAGGCTTGAAAGAAATCAGGTGTTCCCCTACCCGCAGGGGTAATCCATAAAATCCATAAATTGTAAGATTATGGATTAATAAAAGAAAAATGCTTTATCTCATGTAAAATCAATGTGTTCTTGAAAAGAAAAAACATAATAAAACCAGTAACAAAACAAAACAACAAAAAGACCAAAAAACCCAAACAATGAAGTTATCTGTATGAAACCTTTTTTAATTTACTGAATATTCATAACAACTACCTTCACTCAACAGATACCATTCTTAAAATTATGACTTTTTTCTAAATATTCTGTGGAAGTACTCAAGGGTTTCACAGGATTACAGGAGAAAGGGTTCATCATTTCTCAATTCAGAGTTTTATGCTGGTTTTGTTTGCTTTTTTCCTCTGTAGCTCTGTAGAGAACCCAGCAATTTCCATGGTTGGTCAAAATGACAACGTGAGTGAGGCTTTAAGGACAAAGGCAAGTAGAATCCCCTGTCACACCACCACAGTAATGAAGATGCCTGTCATGCATCAGAAAACCACACAACAGAAAATCCCACAGAAATGGATAACTCCATGGAAAATACTACCCCTGCACCTTTGAGGATAGAGACATCTGCTAACTTTGTCTATTCAGAATGCATGAGGTTGCTGAAGTCTATTCATAAAAAGACAAAGGTAATAAATGCAAAGAAAGTAATTTGTAATTTGCTATTTCCATGTCAGATCTTAACCCTGTGGAGATTCACAGCATGCCTAACTTTAATTACCGAGACAGTGGCATAGAGAGGGAAGGGAAGAAAGGACTGAGAGTGTTCAGCTAGTAGCAATTCAAGGCCCTGAATCAGCTAATATTTAAAAATGTTACTAAAACTGACATTACAATCAAAGGCATGTGCTAGCGATTGCGAGCTCACAATGAAAACAGATCCTAAAAAGTTAATGCTAACAACATTTCCATTTGTGATTCATTTCTTAGCCCCCAGTGTCAATGACACACAATTAGAAACACACACACACACACAGAAAAAGTGCCTCTCCACAAAACAGATGTGGAGGTTGCTTCTTCCCACATCCTTGTGGTGTTCCCAAGAAGGCTGTGAATAACAGGGAACAAGCAGAATTACGCAGGATCTCCGGGTATCAATAGCTGTGAAAGACACCTTGTCTTAACATTCCGTTTCAGTGACTGCAGAGCATTGTTTTATAAACAGCTATGCAAATGTTTTCTTCCACACTCCCCAAACCAGTCTCACTGACTTCCATGAAACTTTCAATGACGTCAAGTTCCTCTACGGGCACAACTGAGAGAAAAGCCGTGGTCCCTCAAGTCTGCACTAACAGCTAAAGCTCATGACAAAACCTAAAGTTCAGATGACAGCCATCATCTAACTTGGAATTCAGCATGGAAAACTGAAATTCCCAGGTATCAGAGTTAAATCGAGATCTGTACCAAACAGAAAGTCATTGTTTTGGATGAATAAATAGATGGACGATCCAGAGTCCAGCTCTGGAGCTATGATTAAATGGCACCAGTTACTGCCCTCCCCAAAAGCAGGAATTCTAGTTTCTGGCAATGCAAAGGATTTAATAGCAGAAAAACTAGAGAGTTAGCACTGAAAACAAGAAATAAGCCAGTTATATACTGAATTTTCACATTGAAAATTATACTTTGGATGGAGATACAAGGATGAAGCCCACACCACACACACTGCACCATAAGCAACACAGCTCTGAGGTGTTAAATATCTTTTCTTTCTGGCCACCAGCACCACACAGCAGAGAAAGGAGTCTGGAGAGCTCACAGACCAAAGGGCCTCCTTCTTCTGTCTGGCACAGCCAAAAGCTGTGTCTTCAAGAAAATCTTGTGCCATTGACCAGTCATTCACCGTATGACAAGAGATGCAGGAATTGTAACCAGGAATTTAAGAGCAACAAGTGGGTAGACACTGAAACTAAAGTTATCAAGCACTTTATTAGTGCAGCCTTCATGGTGTGGACTTCAAGTCTTCTCTTATCTCCCCACAGTAACTGCAGAGTTCTTATTTATTCAAGCTATTTTGACCCTTAGGGCTTCAATTATTTGACTTCAGATGTTAGATTTTAATAAGCTTTCACCCACAGGGGAAAAAATGCAGTCATTAACATGACTGATTTGCCATTTACAGCTGGACTATGGACAGAAAGAAAATCAACCATATTTCAAGAATTTAGTTGTCACCAAGTGGGAAACGTCTGTATTTTTTTTCCATCTGTGCATTTCACAGCAGAAGTAACTTTACATTAATCTTGCCCTCTCCATTACTGCTGTGTATAACTAACACCTAATCATTACTGGGTGTTGCCTCTTGTGGGGCGTTACCTCCCTCCAAATAAATCTAATGGGATGCTTTATCTGCTTTCAAAATTACAGAACCCGTCAGAAACACACATTCTGAGCTGTGAGAAGGCGTAACCCAACACTGCAGCCATGATGAGTGTGCGACAGTACAAGCCAGCTGGACAATTCAAGTCCAAAACCACTTAAATTTCCACAGCCTCCCCAGTAAAAGCAGGCAGCAGCCACAACCTTCTTCCCTGGAGCCTTGAGCACAGTATCTCGTTACCTGAGGATTCCTGTATGCTAATAACGCCACACTCCCTGCGAACTGTGAACCAACAGGAGATATGGGGCGTCTCCCTTACACCTTGGAAACCCTGTAAGCTCTTTGCAGTCCGCACTACTCGCTGAGAGGAAACAACCAACCCTTTTCAAGCCCGGCCTAGGAGAGGCTCCTTCTCCTCAGAGGGCAAGGATTGCAGCATTTCCATGGGTATTCCGTGGAAAGGAGACTGGTCACACAGTGCTGATTCAAGTATTTCCAGTTGCTAACAACAAAAATGGTAATTTTTACGTTCTCCCTTGTAAGCAGCTTTCGTAGCTGACATATGGAGGTTGCACAATCACAAACGAGAAGAAAGATGGTCAATCGGAAGGGAGGAGGACCACATTTTTGATGATGAAGGAAAGGCATAATTAAAATATGATCTATGCTGCAAAGGCACGCAAGATCCATCATTTGGTTAATATTTCAGCAGACACAAGCAGAGCAGCAATACTTTTTACCTTCAGTACTTCACCTCAAGTAAACAAAGCAGACTCCACCAAAGGTCATACCACGGCATATCTCTGACTCTGGAGGGTACAAGACCCACGAGCCAAGGCAAAGCACAATTTCTGAGTGGGAGGATTGGTTCTCAAACAACATCTCCTTAAGAAAAACCTGTTCCACCTTTTCATCTATTGCCTGCCACTTGCTGGCTTGAAACTACGGTTTAGTGGAAGCTGCAACATCTCGCTTTTCATGGATACAACGCAGTCTTACTGAGGTTACGGGGGGCCAGGAGCACCTTAGATTATTCTTCAAAATGCCACGAACCTGTTTTCCAAGGTGTGCCCAGGTCACTTGCACGCCGGCAATGCGCAAGGGAGTGTGTGCCATGGCGATGAGAGGGGCAGAAGGAGGAAAAACCGCCAGGGAAAGTTACCAGATAGAATGAAAGGGCTGAACAGCGGGGGAGATGAAAGACAGCAGGGGAGAGCACCAAAGAAACGCAGGCATGCAACAGGATTATCCGACCCGAAAGCTGCTCTTTGCCCGCTACCAGCAATATGGATGGAAAAGCCAGCTCAGCAACCGGGGAAAAAACACCCCAGTGAGGACTGAAAGACAAGCCACCTGGCAGAAGGTGCGGCAGGAGAAGGAGGGCACCGGCA